>VZRL01001774.1:0-143936 GCA_013397895.1 Origma solitaria
AATATATAAAAATATGTTAAAATATATAAAAATATATATGTGTACATTTAGAGTCAGATGTAAAACTCTGCAGGCAGAGAAAGACCTGTAGCTCCTCAATCCTCCCTTTGTTTTGGAGAATTCTCTCAGGAGTAGCTGTGAGATGCCTTCACACCTAATTAGCACCTTCCTGATTAGGGATGCAGATGAGTGGAGAATTCCTCTGTGGGCAGCAGGTGAGTGTTGTACATCTGTAAGGGCAAAGCAAATCAATTACTGTGGATGGACCAGGGTGTGCAATCCAAGGTGTGCTCCTTGCACAAGTCCTGTCCTAATAAATTCCGTCCTGTCCTAATAAATTCCGTCCTGTCCTAATAAATTCCGTCCTGTCCTAATAAATTCCGCCCCGTCCTAATAAATTCAGCCCCATCCTAATAAATTCAGCCCCGTCCTAATCAATTCCTCCACCTCCACACTCAGCAATCTTTAACTTCTAAATCACCTTTAATAATTAAGTTACATCAACCTTTAAATCCTCAGTATTTTATGGTGCTCAGTTTATCTTCGTGGGAGGGATTTTTTGTGCTGATTTCTTCCTTTCTGGCTTCTCCCAGGATCCCATTCCAGAGGGAGGCAGGAACAGAGTGTGCTCTCCCTAAAGCAGCGCTGCCTTTATGCTAATCAATAGAACAGTAAATACAAAACACCAAGGAAAATTAATAAATAGGCAGTAAACAAAAAGAAAATTGCATGTTTACCATCTTTCTCCTCATCAATTCCCTTGGGGTTAGTATACATAGATTGTTTGTAAAAGCTAGCAATTATCAGGGTAGCAAGATTTCTTTTAATTTCATGGAGTACTTTAAAAGCCTTTTCAAAAGCTCAGAGAAGAAAGAGATACAGAGCTTTGTCCTTTGTTTCAAATCTGATTTCTTCTGATCGTTTGAGTATGCAATATTCTCTTTTATTAACTTCCAATCAAATAACAGCAGTTTCCAATTTAACTATAAATTACCATGTAACAGTAAACAAATCCATCCTTTATCTCACAAGCACTCTGCAAAACATCATTTCCTATACTCAGTAATGCTGAAAGTCATTCTGCACGGAGACTATCCTTCCACATAATGAGACCACACAGAAATATGCCCCATAAATTACAGGCAGCTGCCCTTTTCACACAGTACTTACAGGAGAAATTAAAAACCGAGAGCATATTGAACATTTGGAACTCTTGGAATTCTGTTTATTCAGGAATTTAATGTCCAACATCATCATCATCGCCATTATGACAAAAGATACTTTTCCATGACCCTCTTTCATTTTTTAGCAATGTGCAAGGCCACGTGTGTCTGTAGAGATGAACAATGAATTTTTTGATTTACTGATGTCTTATTTCTTCCATATCTAAATTTATAGCCTTTGCTGTACTTATGAACAATTGGGGAAGGGATTGGAGCCCCAGGATTGGCTAAGGGAGGAACTGAATTCTGGGTATGCCATGTATGAGATTATGCTGGGTTTGAAGGAAAGGACTGCATTTTTTTCTAATTTTTTCTTTAAAAACAACTTTCATTTTGCATTTCTCCATAGCTGACTTTGCAATCTTAATCTTACTTGACAGACACGTAAAACTGCATTTTAAACCCACACACCATCACTTTCAGGAGCAGATCTGAAAAGCCCTCAGATCATTTATATCAGATTATTTTACTGTTAACATTGTAAACTACTATTTAATTCCAAAACCATAAATATGTATATATATATTATGCATGCATGTATGTATGTAATATATATAATTAATATCTATTTATGTATTATATGTATTATATATATTATAGTATATGTATAATATATATATTATATATATAATTTTTAAATTTTTTTTTACAAAGATTCATCAATTTAGGCTAATTTTCTGTAAGAATATTAAATGCCATAACAACCTCAACATACTTTTCACTTCTAGAGCTGAAGCTAAATTTGCTGCACAAGCAGCTCATGATTTGAAGAACCATCTCCTTGGAAAATTTAAAAATTAGTAGTAACAAGGTTGGGTAAGAAATGCTAATTTTTTGTTTGCTGAAAGGACCGTCATGAAAGCAAAAGAGGTCTTGGAAGAAGAGAGGGAAAGTGGAGAAGAAAAAAAAAATAATTTAGCATTTCATTTCCAGCAGCTTAAAGACAATTTGTAATATCCTCGGGGGAATGCCAAAAAGTGTGTTTGTTTATTTGAATTTCTTGCTTTACATCTAACTCTGTGTGCAAGAGGGTTCTGGATTTGTTCTAAGGAAATAACGTCTGTAAATCCCAGGGATGCACTTAAATACAGGAGGAGATGCTGAAGGGGAGGCTGAGCTCCAAAATTCCGTGTCAAAGACCCAGAAATGTGAATTGTGGAGGTGAAACAGGCAAGTTACAGCATCTGAGACCAAATATTCATATTTTCGCTGTCTTGGCAAAACCAAAGTTATCTGAGGCATCATCTCTGAGCTGGGAAATTGCAGTTTTCCTCTTAGTTTTTCCTTCTTGACTTCTAGCGAATTGATCAAGCTCCAAGCAAACAAAAATCATAACAAATGGAGAAGGAAACATGTTTAAAAAATAAACCCAGAGCCAGAAAGTCTTTATATAGAGATTATTTATATCTGCCTGCAAAAAGTTCCAGTGTTCCAGGAGTCCTTTATAAAATACTGAAAAGAGGAAAGAATATCCCTTTTCACCAAAAAAAAAAAAAAAGTACCTGATCAAAAAATGTCTTCCACTGGCTGTGGCAGGCCTGGGAACCTCCTCCTGCAGCCCCAGGAGCACAGAGTGAAAAAATCACCAAAATCCTGTTTGAAAGGTGGAACCTCCATCCTCCACCCCTCCAATCCAGGGAGACTGCCTGGAATTAAACTATCAAGTCAGGTTTTAACAGAAAATAAAGTACCAAAGTGCTTTAATAGCCCTGCTGCTCCTTCCAGCCCACACAGGGATGAAAAGCAGAGACTTTGCACTGGTTAAAAAAAAAAAATTAATTTGCTTTTAGCAATAAGTAAAGCAGTAAATGAAGCCCGGTAACTTGGAAACTACAACAAGATGGTTTGGGAGAATTTTTAGGCATTCTGCACAAGGCATACATATTTATATTAAAATATAGGTCAGGGGCAGCTGCAAAAATTAATGAAACTCCTTGTTTATCTCGAGCATGATTTTGAAGTGTGTTAGAAATGTATGAAAAATATATTCATTCAATGAATACATTTAGTGCTTACAATTCATTACCCTAAAAATGTGATTTGGGCACATTTTGGACTACCCCTTCCTTTCCAGTTACCTTCGAGCTATTACCTTTAATTACTAACCTCAATTAAACCAAAATAGCAGCTCTGAAGACAGCAAATTGCCTGGATTTAAGACAGCAGGGAGATTTTATAGAATTCCAACCTTCTCAAGGATTCTGTAAGGCATAACAAACTAGAGGGAAATCACTTTAATACGATTTCTATGTTTTGAAGCTTCTGGAGGTGGAATTTCCAGTGCCCAGCAGGGCTGTCCTTCCCCCCAGCCACAGGGAAAGGTGGCGGCTCTGGGGTCTCTGTTTCAGCACCGCCCCCAGAGCGCTGTCTGCCCCTAAAAAGAGCACATTTCCCATTCAGTTCCCTTCAAGAAGCTCTGGACAGCCTTGGCCCTTCACATCCAGCAGATCCTTTCTCCATGCTTTCCTTCTTTATCACTGTTGGGTTGTTTCCTGCCATTTCTTCTTGGTTTTGCCGTGTCCCTCTTCGTGCTCTCATGTCCTTTTGACAGACTTGGGGCTCCCCCAGCCATTCAAGCCAATCCCAAACCTGAAGGTGTTTACAGAGGAAGATTTTACAAAAACCTCTCTAGGGAATACCTTTTTTTTTTTTCCCCCCTCCCTCTCTTTTGTGTCTGGTTGCTGCGATGAAGCTTTGCAATCTCAGCCGAACGCCATAAATCTGCAGGAGCAGCGCATAAATAACAGGCAAGGTAGTTAAATGGATTGATTGGAGCAGATGAATTGCACTGTCAGGATGCTCCCAGTTTGGATTTCTCTTCTCCTAAGCTTTGACTTTTCTCCACTGTTGAAATACCCTGAGATTTTCTTCATCCTGTGAGGTACCTGAGCACCCCCTCAGCACTGTGGACATCCCCCGTGAGTGAAGTTTCTCAGGGCTGTAACAAAGCATGATTTCCCCAACAGGAGATCTGCTTAGTGCTGGAACCTGACCTTATTCTCTTCTCATTTCACCACTTCAGCCAATGGTGAAAAACAACAATTGCAAAGCCAGGAATTCTCCCGGCAGCAAATTCCAATCACAGATGCTTAAAATTATTTTGTGTGGGGGCAAGGTCTGCTTGAGGGCTCAGTGTGAGACTCACCCAAGGATTCATTTTCACCCTCTGACTCCAGCAGAATGGTACGGCTACAAAATACACCACCAATACAAAATACAAATTTTTTACACCAAAAATAGGGACCAACTTTTCTACAGAAGTCCGTGACACAGCCAGAGTGGAAATCAGTCACAACAACCTCTGCCCTGAGGGACAATATGGTCACTAGAGTGTCAGAATGCTTTAAATACAGATGTAAAATTAATTTGAAAATTTTATTCGTGGTGAGCAGAGCTCAGCTCATCAGATACCAAACAACTTCTGTCCCTTTCTTACAGAATGTGCCTATTCCAAGTGCTGAGGCTGTAGACATAAAAACAATAAAAACCTCATGGCTGCAAGAGAATGTGTTGAATTTGGTCATTTTCCCACTGATATTCATCTCCAATAGCAGCACTTGGTCAGCCACAGAACGACAAGAAAATGGGCAAAATTTTAAAGAAGAAAGGTTATTTCCCAGTGCAATACAGTTCTTGGAGAGGCTCTATCTTGAATTGTGCCCTTTCTCTTCAAAGCCTCTTTTCTTTTGAGGAATAAAAAACATTTCTGCCCTTTACAGTCTGGAAACAGCAAGAGAAAAGCCAAAAGTATCTCAGCAGTGACTGCTGAACAGGAATGTTTCCAACTTCACCTCTCAGGACAGGTTTCCCTCCAGCAATGCCTCCTGGTGAACTGCAGGTCCCACTGAAGAAATTTTCCTTTTTTCTCCTCGAAAAGTCTCAAACCACAAGCCTGGACAGCATGTTGGACTGCACAGCACTGCACATGCAGTAAATGATAAAAATTATGTAATTCCAAGCACCTCAGCCATGGAATTCCTGGAGTGACAAATATCCTGATTTATAGCACTGATTTATTAAGACAGAAGCTCTGGAAGCTCCTGATGGCTGGGATAGTAAAACCCAGTAAATAATGAGGTTATTATTAACCCAGTAAATAATGAGGGGACTCTGCTCCATTCTGCTCCTCTGAGCTACCAAACCTCTGTTCCTTGGTTTTCATCCTCCTCCCCTCTTCCAGAGTGGATTCTGTGCTACCAAACCTCCATTCCTTGGTTTTCATCCTCCCCTCTTCCGGAGCACAATTCCTCCCTCGGCCCAGGAGCTGCCAGAGCCAATTCAGCCACACTCAGGTTCATGGCGGGAGCAGAGGGACGGGAGCTCCGGGACACAGAATTTCATCACAACTCACAGCACTCGAAAGGCAGCAGTGGGAACAGGGGATTTGTGAGGGGCAGAGGAAAAACCATCCTCAGTTCCATAAAATAAATGCAAGACTCAATTTTATCCCACAGATTTTAAGTGACGTCTACACTATTATTACACATTATCCTGACCATCTTTAAGAAAAACGTTAGGAAAACTTCAGTTTATCCAACACATGCCCAGCCCTCTCTGGCCCCTCGCACTCCTGCAGGAGCCTCCATCAACCTGATTTTTTTGTTTTTTTTAAATCTCAGTTTGGCTTTTAGGTCATCAATTTCATTTCTCAGTGCTTTAGGTGCTCTCCTCTTCTCAATTAGGATAACATTATATCCATCAATTCTTATCTCTGAATCTTCATCTTATTTCGTCACCCAGCAGTCCTGATCAGAGCACTCCAGCACCTAATCAGCTCAGCCGTGTGGATTTAATTACACCACCCATTTGCTAATATTTACTCAGCCATTACTAACGAAGTCCAATTTTGTTTGCTGTCACACATTCATGTCTATGCTGTGAGACAAAATCCAGGCAATCCTGCCTATCTCCTCTTTCATGGAAACCTGCAAATAAAACGAAATGCTGTACTTTGATTAAAAATGTAGATTGTAAGCAAGGAAGTCTCCCTATTATATTCTGTATCAGCTCCTAATTTTCTCACACCCTGCTGCCTATTAAGGAAAGCTAAAGAGAAGAGATCTAATTACAAAACCACCACAATGAAAGCTTCACTGCCCCAAAGACATAGAGGTTGTTCCATTTATTGCTATGATATTAGTAAGGCTTTATCCACTGCTCCATTTTGCAGTCATTTACCCAATTCTCCACTTTTCTGATGCCATTGCCATCATTCTTTTGGAAAAATGTGCTCCCATGAAGCAGCAGCCCTCCCTTGCCCAAAGGGTTCAGGAATGTATCAGTGCAGGATTGACGTGAGTATAAAAATTAACCTGTTCACATTTGGGACAACGCAGAGATGAAACACTTCCATTTCAGCACCATCAATCACCCAGCCAGGGACAGGACCTTGTCCTCCACCCGCAGCCCTGGAAAGCTGCGTGACCTCCCAGATCTCTGCCTTCCCAGGAAGCACCTGCTGGGTTCAGGTACTTAATCCTATCCAGGTGAACAGCAAAAGTAGCCAACATCATTATTAAAGGTGCAGGAGAAATACCAGGACATCGTTATCACTGTTTAAAAATAATTAAATGTGTTCAATGCCATGTCAAATTCTGAGCAAAAATGTGCCAACAGTAACCCAAGTGTAACATGGGAGAGATCTGAAAATACTCGACCTTGTGGAGACCAAGAATATCACCATAAACATATTTTAATGTACTTCTAAGAGATTTCTGAAAGCTCTGCCTCACTTCAGAGGAGGGAAAGAGGCCCACCAGCACAGAAACATGCACTGAGAAATCCATATCCAAATTCCAGCTCTCTTACTGCCTCTCCTATCCATTATTCCATAAAAGGGATGTCATTAAAAGCATCTTTTACACCAAATGTTCCTATTCCTCCTGAATTCCCCATTCCCACTCTGCAACAAGGGTGTGACCTTTATATTTCCAGACATCAGGAAATTAGTGAAACCTAAAGGACCTGGACTTATGTCTCTGTTCCAAAACAGACAATACATGGCTCTGAAAATATATTTCTTTCCCCTTGGGTAAATCCTTAAAGCACCATTTTCATACTTAGAATCCAAAGGTTTTTAAGAGGGTTTTACTCTCCAGACATTTGTTGCTGAAGGCCAGTGTCTTCCTGAGAGTTTTAGTGTGCCCTGAACAGCTCCCAGCAGCTGTTTATTACCTCCATCAGCTCTGGAATCAATCATTGTCTCCATCTCAAACGGTGACATCTCCGTCACAAATGGCGACACCTCCATCATAAATGGCGACATCTCCATCCCTCCACCTTTTCTACCCTGAGCATCTGCACCTGACTAATCACAGGACCATAAAAGCTGCAGGAGCTCGGGAGGGCTCCAGTCCAGCTCCTGCCCCGAGCAGGTTCAGCTCTGGGGCCGCTGCAGGCTGCTCAGGGATTTATCCATTTCAGACGTGGGAAAGGCAGGGATGGAGAGGAGGCACAACCTCTCTGTGCCCCTGTTGAGCCGATCAGCCCTCCTGGGGAACGGCTTTTTCCTTTTCCTCACACCCAGCCAGAAACCTCTCCTGCTGTCACCTTGCCAGGGGACTCTCAGCATCTGTAGGACCAGACAGAGTCAAGTGTAAAACGTTACCAAGAGTGTGTTTTGCATCCTCATCCTTCCTCTTTATTTATTGAGTTCTGTGCTTCAGATGTTCCATCCACCCCTGGCTGATCCACTGCTGCATTTAGTTCAAAATCCCTCTGGTTCTCAAAACCTGAACCATAAATAGGAAAGGAAAATAGATAAAAGGATTTGGTAATTCATAAGTAAAAGAAAATAAAAATACTGGGAAAGAACCCTATAATATTTTAGCAATCCAGCTAAAGAAATAACTCATCAGAGATTATACTTTTACTTATTTTCTTAAATGGTTAAAATATTAGCTCATTGTGCTGATTTTCAACTGACATCTTCTGCCACTATGATTCTCCTGTCCCACAGGATGGTACTGCAGCATCTGTCATGTAATATTCCATTTTATACATAGTAGTTATATACAGATAGATCACAGATATATCCCAGAATGGTTTGGGTGGAAGGGACCTTAAAGATCTTCCAGTTCCAACCCCCTGCCGTGGGCAGGGACACCTTCCACTATATCTTAAAATTTATGAATGTAGGAGCTGAAGAGATCTTCCAGGTCACCAAGTCCAGCCTCCTGCTGTTGCAGCCAACCGTATTATCTTATGCCTTTCAAAAATTTAGCACAGACAGTCCTCAGTGTAATGAGGATTTTGCCCTGGCTAGCTGGATAGATACTCCAAAAATCTCCCTGCGCTGATGTAGAAAATTTATTTGTACTGAGAGAGGTCTCTTTTCTTGGTTCTTTGAATTACAGTCAGACCCAAATCTGAGAGGTGATTAATTATCTGTATTTATCTCTCAGAGGTTACAATTAACAAAACTGTAGGAGTGTCTCAATTAATGAGTCTTCAGTGCAATGCTTGGCCAAATAATATTCAATCACATCAAAACCAAGTTCCAGCTATGTTTATTTTTTCACCTCTAAATGAAAAATCATTTCTATTTGTTACAGTGCTTTCCCAAATACTGGGATGTATTTTATCCCACCAGCAAGCAGAACAACCACCATGGAAATGTGTCAGTGACACTCTGGTTAAACTCACATTGAAACCTTGTTGTCTCAGATAGAGCAAAGAAAAATGTCATTCAAAACAAAATATTTTACTGCCTTACCCAGTCACTGAGATAATAATTCTATCCCACACCAATAAATTTACTAAATGTGTTGTAAAAAATGTAAATTAAGCAAATTAAGCTGAAAGCAGGATTCAAACCCTGGCTCCTTGGTTGCAAATATTTGCTTTGACAGAGATGAAAACATGACACAAAACTTGGGGTTTTGCAAGCAAAGACAGACAGTCATAATTGTCTTCAATTTCTTCAAGAAACGCAGCAGAAATGTCACAAATTTTGAGACAATATAGATGTAAGCAAATGCTCACCAGAGTCACCCTACCTGTTTTTGGGATACATTCAGCAGCCCAAGAATGATGAACAGGCCATGATGGAAAGCAGGACACACCATTCCCCCCTGCACAATTTATCAAATTTGGCAGAAATTTGGTGAATTTATCAATTTATCAAAATTGGACAGCATGTGGGGCTAAAACTGCCCAGTAAAACCAGCCCAGGTCACCAAAATCCAGGAAAATCAGCCAAAGGCAGCTGGAGACACATGGATGCTCCAGGGGAAGAGCTACCGGAGTCGTGTAAACAGGACAAAATTCCAACACCAAAATTCCAATACCAAAATTCCAAGCTACAGTTATGAGAAACAACTTCTGGGGATGGCCAGAGCCCAGGGAAGTAAAAGCCAAGAGAGGTAACAAAAATCTTCAGCAGGAATTCAGGTGTTGAGCACGGGATCGATGGAGGCCAACACCAATTTTATCAAGCTCCCTTCCATCCTGCGCGCGGTGATTGCCAACCCCGGGGCTGAATCGGTGTCAAACAATGCGGCAATCAGCACACGGGGATTTTTATGGATTTACAGCTCCAGGAAGAAACAGCTGCTGAATCCCAAAAGAAGCCTTTGTGCGGAGGTTCTGTGATTCCCTGGCTGCCCTGGCTGAGCCCCTTTAACCCCCGGGATGGAGGTTTGGGAACAGCCTAGAAATTAAAGCCATAATTACCCACCACAGAACCCTGGGACTAAAGGGACATTATTTGGATGGTCTGCAGAAAATTCCTTCAATCCTTTAAGGAAAAGTAGTGCCTAATGCAGATTGATTTAATTCAGAGCTGCTGCACACACAGCACACTGAACTCACCTGCCAGAGCGACTTCACTGCAGCTCTTTAATCCTCCACAAAAAGGGACTTAAAACCTGACCTACAACAAACAGAGGCTGCCATTGGACTACATTTTGGATTTCCAGTGAAAATGGCATCATTCCACTTGCAGGCTACAAGGGAAGATAATCAGTAGGGCGCAGAGCAGAGTGTTCAGCGAGGTACAGAGAGCCTTGGCTTTTGAATAGAGAGAATTAGGTTTTCTTCCCCAAATGCACATGAAGGGGAGAGGTCTGACACAGGAAAGGTGCCTGCTGATTGCCTGGCAGTTTGGGGGAAGTCTGAAAGGGTTTAGCTCAGGACAGAGCTGTTTAAATAAAGGTAATAATTCCGTTTGATTTCTTTCTTTGCAAATCTAGGAATACATGTGTGGATTTGTGAAGGGAAAAAATATCACTGTTGGTTAGAGCCAAGTCCCTCCAGATCCTCAGAAGGACAAAAAGAACACACAGAGCAGAAGTCTCCTCTCTTTAGTTTAGTTTGTGTGGCCTATGGTCTCTCCACATCACACACGAAATAAATTCTCAGTATACCTGTATTTCCACTTCCTTTCTTCTCTCCCTTTTTGCTTCGAAATGGATGCCTGCAGAGTGAGTTTTAGATAAAATTTGCAAATACAACAGCTAAGCCTGATATAAAAGGAGATACACTGATAATTGAATTTTGGAAGCACAATAGCATCTCATTGATGGCATTTTAACATTGTAATAGCAATTATAATGTAAATTAAATTTACAGAACATTGTGTAAGACCATTATTAAAACATTTAAACAACAGAATAAAGCTATTTAACACTTCTAAATCTGTTCTTTCAGACCAGAACATTTTCTTACCCTCCTTGAATTATTTTAAAAAATGCCTACATTGTAACAGCTGATGGAATTTTCCTCCATTCATTGCTTCTCCTGTGGAAAGCAAAGCACAAAGCATTTTTTTCCAAAAAATAGTTGGACACATTCACTTTATTTACACAGCGTTAAGCCACTGCTGTGGGTGATTAATCTTCATGTGGAATGATCCAATGCTCTGATATTTAGTTTTACTTTACTTACTCCAACAACAGAAGCCCAACTCTCAGTTTGGTGTTTCATGTGACAGATTATTCAAAGTTCTGTAAGATCTGGTATCATTATTATGATCAAATATTTCAGATATGGCCTTAGAAATGCTTTCAAAGCCTGTGTTAAAAATACCTTTTAAAGGAAACAAACCAGGATCATCTTAAGTATTTGTATCCTTTTAGTTGTCAGTTATTTTTAACTTCTTTTTACTAAAAAAACCCCACAGATCTTATGTTTGGATTTTACATTTTTCTGGCTCTTTGTGTTTATCAGCTAAGGAAATATTTTTCAGGTAAATGCCCAACACTGGAATAGTCCCAGGATCATGTGGAGAGGCCCCAAACAGCCACACCGTGGATGGAGAGGGGAAACAAGGACAAGGGAGGCTCAAAAAAATGAGCTGCAAAACCAAAATACAAAGAACAAACCTAGAGGCAAGGGCAAAACAAAAGATAAGAACAGAACAACTGAGCACAGCTGCTGCAAAAAATTACTTGCAAGGAGGATGAAAAGGAAAGCAGATACAGAAGGGAAAAAGACTGGAGAGAAAAGGAAGGAGAGTAAATCGCTCCAACTTTTGTCAGGTTGAAGTTTTATATTTCAGTGTTGTATTTCCTTGGAAAAGTTTGCAGCTCCACTGCAAATGATCAGTCAGAGAGAGGGAGTAGAGCAAAATCCCAACCCAAAAGTGGAGCTGGAACTGAAAGTAGCAGAGAGGTTGGGGAAAATAAATACAAATATGAAGAGTTATGGAAAAGAGGAAGGAAAGGTGATGGAGAGATTCTTCCCCAGGGTGCACAGGGGAAGGAGGGGGGAATCACCCTGGATGATGGGAAATTCTGACTTGGTGTAAGGAAACAATTTATTTTACCATGAAGGGGCAAAAAAACTGGAACTGGAACACAGAGAACTGTAAAGCTTCAAAATTCAGCTGCACAGGGCCTGGAGGAGCCTGCTGGAGCTGGGTCCAAGCTGAGCCAAAGGCTGGACCCGGTGACCTCTGGGGGTCCCTCCCAACCTTCAGGAGTCTGTGGTTCTGCCCCAGAACCCTCTGTCAGAGAGGGGAAATCTCCACAGTTTGGTATCATTCGTGACAAGAAATGAATCTTTTAGCTGGAGAGATTAAATATGTTTTTTCCCTCGGTTTCACACAAGAGATCTGACCTTTCGCAGGAAATGTGATTATTAGATGAAAACAATGAAGCTGGGAGGGTGAAGGTCACCTCTTTGTCTCTTGAAATAAATTCTTCATGTATAACCTGAGCTGCTCAGTTGCAAATGTGCAGGCAGTCCTATTGCAGGGTGCTTACACCTTTATTTTCAGAAAAAAGGCAGTGAATAAATGATGAGTCCATTGGTGGAGACATTCACCAATTAACCAGCAGCAGCTGTTTGTCTTCTTTTCTTAGGGTACAATTGATTAAAATTGCATGCTTCATTTAAACAGAATTCTCTTGTACTTCACCAAAAGGGGAGAGAAAACTTCTCTTCTGATTTATAGAACGTTTTTCCAGCTGAATACAAATTAGAAACCTATTCTGCTTTGTTGTTTATAATGTGCAGACGCGATTTGGAAAAGCAGAGTTCAAATATTTGGAGTGTTAATCCGACATAAAGTGTAACAAAGCCCAGTTGGTGCAAGAAGTGATTCCAGGTTTAAGCCATCCCTCCTTTCCTACTTATTCCACGTGAGTTTATACACAGATACACACATGGGAGATATCACAGGAGAAAAGTTACTAAAGACATTTCTGCTTTGTGCTGGTGTCAAATATAAAAGCTCAAATGAAGTTAAAAAGTTCCCAAAGAGGGAGAAAAATTGGTGCTGACACCTCAGCCCTTCAGTGCAGGAGCAGAGGTGCGTTGGCTGAGGACTGAAATAATGAAGAACACAGCAGAAACAAGGTGTACCTTTGGACCAGGGGTAATTAATCTCTGTGATAATTTACCTTCCGCTGCAGGGGATTCTCCACAGTTGATCCAGTTCAGCCACGAGCAAGAATTTGAAAAGAAAATCCTATTTTAGGTTATGGCAGAGATGAGATGCTGCCTGGGATGGTCTGGGTGATGTGTCCCATAATACTTCCTAACTAAAAACTCATTTTAACCAAGCTCTGATTCCTTGAAGAGCTGAAGGTTTGTAACAAAAGGTGTGAGAAATAAATCTCAGCTGTGCAAGCTCTGCTTCGAAACAAATGGATCTACTTAAGCTTTCGTTATTGCATCTAAGTCTCAAATATTCCAACCAACACTATCCATTTAAAGCATCTATAAAAACTTATATTCACATTTTAGGAGAGCTCACCTTCACTGTGGGGGAAAAAATGCAGTTCCAGCTTGGAGACTAAATTAAAAAGGCTCCTGGTAAAAAACTAATTCCTGAAGTCATTGCAGGTGTTATCTGAAAATATGCAAAACTCCTGAAAAACTTGAGAATGAGTTGCTGGTTCCAAGCAGATGTTATTCAAGCCTGAGAATATCTATTAGGGGGAAAAAATAAATTATTTTCATTGTTAATGATTTCACTATTCTTCTCCTGATTGCTGAACATCCCCCACTGACAGAAATTGCTCTTGGTGCTAAGAAAACTCTTCCTAATGTTGGTCTCATCCCACTGGGCACCTCCAAATGCCATTTTTAACAACTTTAGGAGTTGTTAAAAACATTTTCAAGGCAAAATATTCCCTGCCCGGTGGCTCAGACACCTGAAAAGAAATGCAAATATATTCTCAATAAAAAATTCTAAGAACATGCATGTCTAGACTTCCTTTGATAGAAACCTGGGATCATAATGAAGTTCTTCCTAAATCCAGAAGGCCTGAGATAATCCACATGAAAGTGCACAGATGCTTCTCCACCTGCTTACCTTGGGCAGCCAATACTTGGCTGAGGGAAAAAAGGTTTTAAAAAATCATTTTAAAAAAAAAAAAAAAAAAAAAAAAAAAAAAAAAAAGAAGGAAATCGAGTAACATTTTAGTCATCATTTTAAAAAGTATGTCAGGGAGCATTCTAGAGACTTTTATAACTATAATTTAATCTACACACCAACTTTAGACCACGTTAGTTAACCTGAGAATTAAAGTAAAATTATACTATTTCCCTCATGCCTGCGCAGAAAATGTATTTCTTAAAAATTTAAACCTATATAACGAGGCCTTCAATTAGCCATTTCATCATAATTTAAAATCTGTGCTACTTTCTAGTAGGGAACACAGGGATAACTGAATTATAGGTGAGGGATTCTTTAGGGCTGGTGACCTTTAATCCATGCAGGATTAAATTCTCTGTAGGATTAAATTCTCTGTAGGACACTCCTGGCTCACAACCTGTAGCACATCCCTGAAAAGAAAATGAAATTTAAATTTTTCCTTCAAATCTCCCAGCCCTTTGAGCCCATAACAAGTGATATCCCTGCAATATTTCCCAAACATATGTTTTATCCCTCAAAAGAAAATGTCCTCAGGTTCTACACGGCTGCTCCATCTGTCAGAGCTGGGCACCAAAATATTCCAGCCTCCCTTGGAACACCACAATTGTTTTCAAGAGAATAAATGAAGAGCAGAATGCAAATGCCACCATCACAGCTTTGCCAATTCGAGCAGGGTTTTTCCAGCTTTACCCACGGCCCCAATCAGGGAGATTTAAAATTGGCCCGCACAGGAAAAATCTGATTTGTAACATCCTTAACTGGGCTGTGAATTGGGGGTTCTCATAGGAAAAATGGCGTTTAGAGACAAGAAAAGCAATTTTCACTGTGAATACCTCATCTGCACATGTGGGTAAGGAAATATCTGAATTTCAGGAAAACCAACATGTTTTTGTTTACATGTCACCTACAAATTTGAATAGTAAAATACTTCTAATACGCTATCAAAAATGAACAGGTTTTATCTCCAAGTGAATATTAATAAAATATTTACAATGATTCTGAAGTCCAGCATGGTATTCCTGCTATTTTTCTAATAATCATTTAAAAGCATTGCTTTTTTTTAGAATTTATTGTAACATTTCGATGCTTTTGAATGCAGGGTATAATCCAGGGATATTTAGGGAATAGAAAGGACAAATCCCAAGGAATTCTGGCACTAAAACAGTCTGTTCCTGCCACCTAGTGACAACCTGCCCAAGGCAGAGCACTGCATTTCCCCAGAAAATGCATTTTTCTCCAGGAAAATAACGAAAGTTTGGAGCTTTTATAACGAAACCCTGAATTTTAGCACCGCTTCATGTTTCGTTCAAAGGAAAGGGGAACAGACTCAGGAATTATTTGGGACAGTACCTAAAAAGTGAATTATTTAAGCACATTTGGTACAAGTGACTCTGGAGATGTCAAGAGCTTATTGGGGAGAACAAATTCTATCTAATTTCATATTTTACTTTTGAAATAAAAATTTACAGTGAATATTCAGCATTTCAGTCACTCTGGGATTGAAAATGCTTTACAAATCTGAAGACAGCTCCACATTAACTTTGCACTTTCACAATATGTGACTCCATTAGGATGCAACATTGGATCTCCTGTTTTACAATAATTATTGTCCTTATCAGTTTCTTTATCTGCTGCCTCTTTGGAGCCCAAAGCAGCTGAATATGGTGGTGCATCATTTCTGGAAATGTTGATGGCTCTTGCTCCTAAAAATTAATAATTATTTCCCAAAAAAAGAGAATTTTATTATATACTTTTATATAAATACTTTCACATCTCAGAAGATTAATTTTGGGCATTCAATAATAAATTATGTCATTGTTTGATTTAGCACTTGTGCCTGAAAGAGGTGCTTGGAGAATAAAATACACAGAAATACACACAGAAATTATTTTGCATCTATATCTAAGTAACAGAATCAACTTTTAAATTCACTCTTTCATGGAGGAATAATATCTAAAGTTATTCTATTGAAGGCCTTTATGTTGCCATACTGAGCAGTCAAGTTTAGTGCAGCCTCCGTTTTTCACTGTAAATCTTTCTATGCACAGTATAAAAGATTTATAGTGAAAATAAATTCAGTCAACAAATAAAACCTTGAAAAAATAAAACAAACAAAAAAACTTTTTAAAGGACCAAAAATTTGGAATTACTATTTAGAAGCTCCCTCCTGTTCCTTTATTTTCTTTTCAAATATGCTTATATATAAAATAAATATAATAAAATAATATATAATTTTTTTATATTTATATGTATATCTATATATAAGATCTGGACAAAAGAAAAATAGTGGTATAAGAATATATATTCTCAAAAGTAAATGTAAAACATAATGCATGTCTGAGTCTACAAATTGCTGCTTAATTAACCAATAACTGCTCAACCTCAAACACTGAATTTCCAGCCTCTAAAAAAAGAAAATTCCTATAATAAATAAAATATAACTCACTGCTTTACAAATATACATCCCAAAAGTGAGGCCAGCAAAAATCCATATGGAGGCATTTAATTAGGCAAGATACATTCAATTAACTAATTTTAGAACCCAAGCAGCATCTTTGTTTCTGGTTAATCTACATCCAGTAAATCTGGATATTAGAAAGATAATTCTGAAAATGAAATGTGACTCTTGATAATGAGAAAAATACATAAATGAGAAAAAAAAATCCTCTGTGAAATATGAAAAGAGACAAGAAAATTTGACTTTGGAGATCTTCAGGGAAGAAAAGATTTCATAAAACTGGGAGAAGAGTAGAAGATGCAACTGCAATGATAAGATGAGGAAAGCCATTGATTTTGCACATTTTTAGGATGTCTGAGAGTCAGGCTGGCAAGGAAATATTCTCAATACCAGAGGGTGAAAGAGGCAAAGTGGGAAAACACCCCCACAGCCCTCAGGAGCTGGGATGCCCCAGGAGACTAACACTTGAAGCTGGTTCTTTCAAATGTCCTATTGAAATAAATTTCCTTTCACAAAGGAAAAAAAATAACAAATTCTACAGGTGTCAGTATCATAAATATTACCTGAACTCCATTAAAATATTTCTAGCTTTCCTTAAGAAGTTTCCATTTACAGAGGCTGTGAATGGAGTAACCTTAAAAAAATTAAATTGTTCCTCAGTTATATTTTAAAACATTGCATGATGTATTTACTGGTTTGAAACTACTCTGAGAAAACCAAGAGTGTTTGCTGTGAGCTAAACTACACTGAACCAAAACCAAAACCAACTCTGGATCTTTTTCAGCCAATGAGAAAAAAAATCCTATTGCATTCAACAAAACCACTCATTATTTATTCTCCCTGATCCACTCTATTCTGCATTCATTCCCTTTAAGAGAAAAGGTAACTCAGCTACTTCTCTTATAAAAAAATACCTTTCAAAGATATTCTTAATATGTTCTTAGTTAAATTATAACCCTTGGCTGTAGGATTTCCATCACTTCTGCACACGGTGCCAGCCAAAGGTGATGGGGTCACATGGAAATAACGAGGCTCAGCAGCACCCAGAGAGCATTAATTAGCCAATTCCATGTTCTCCACCCAGGAGGTACCAACACCTCCAACAGGGTTTACATCCCCTCTGTGTCAGATATTCCTTTTTCAGGGCACATTTGATAGAACCACTTCATTTCCCTGGCGGAATATTTCATCGCAAAGCCATGAAGCAGTGTTTGGGGCCGTGGAATGGTTTGGGTTGGAAGGTGTAGATGCACTGTTATAAAGTTTTTCTCTTCTTTCTCATGGAGAATAGAGATAAGTTGCATTTTTGTGCTTTTCTAATCTCTTTGTTTCGGTACTGGATGCTGTAGGGCTCCAGCCAATCATCTTGGGGGGTGGAAAACAGTCGACCAATAATTATTAGGCTATTAATGGACATAAAAAGAAAGTATTGTAAACAAATTTTGCTCTTTCGCCATCTTGCTGTGCTGACTGCCAGACTTGCCTGCGAGCTTCCGCGAATCTCCACGAATCTCAGAAAAATCGCAGCCAACAGGAAGGGACCTTCAAGTTCATCCCATTCCACCCCTCCCACTATCCCAGTTACTATCCCCTCCCACTATGTCATTTTAAGATTAATTTTACCCAAAAAAATCCTTCATGGGATTGCACTTCCAATCCCCTCATGGCATTTATGCCTTATTGAGTAATTTGGGGCCCATTAGAGAGGCAGAGATCTCAAAGGTAGGGAGTTTGTAAAACCAAACAGGGAGGGGTGGAACACAAAATCAGACAGATCAGAATGGGTCAGAGGGATCCGTGAAGGTCAGAGGAAAAGTGGGATCCCAATCCAGCTGAACGAGCTAGCTGAGCATGAAAACTGGACATTGTCAGCATCCTGTTCAACAGGACTCTGCCCTCTGGAGCCAAGCCCTGTCCAGGCTGGCCTTGGACACTTCCATCACTGCCAACCCCTCAGGGGAACCAGATCCTTCCTAAAGTGACTTCAAAATTCAAGCATTTCCTGAAGGATTTTCAAATCCTTATTTGCATGACATAACTTGGTCACTGGGCTCCCCACCCAACAACCAAAGCTTATCTGCACTCAGATTTCTAGGAATATGATTTTATTGCTTTAACTATTATTTCTTAAAAGCTTTTCCCCGTCATCCCTTGCCTTGCATCCCATTTGTTTCCTTTCACTGGAGTTTCATCAAATATTGTTGCTCTTCATTAAGCAGAAAAGCCTAAACAACAGAGTGCTTATTGATTGATATATTTTACCTACAGAGAAAGATTTTTTTTTAAAAAAAACCCTCCTTTATAACTTCCTAGAACCAAACTGTGATTTATTGTCCCACTTGTACAAGATTGTTCTTAATGATTTATTCAATAAAGGCCATGACTGGAGGTGACTTAAAAATAAGGAGTGTGGAAGTAATGAGTAGGTGAATTTGAATATTCAACACTTCATCCAAAGCTCATGAAAAGCTGTGCAGTCCTGAAAAATAAGCAATACCATTTACTCCACCCCATTTAATCTGATGTGTAAAACAAGATAAATCTACAAAAGGTAAAGACATTCTCTTCCCTCTACCCCCTCATTTCAGAAGCTTTAAAACTTTTTAAATCACTGTATTTATTATTACAAAAGATGTCAGGTTTCATTCCCATGGCCATAAAGCCCTTCCTAACACATTACAAAAAGTTCTAGTGCTGCAGTTTGCTTTAGCACTAAAAAAAGGAAAATCAAAGATTTCTTTCTGGAAATTTTCAAAGTTAAGGTGAAATAAAAGGTGAAATTATCTCAGAAGAAACAACATAGTTACTGAGAATGAGGAAAAAAAAATAAGGAAGGTATTTTTCTTAATCCACATATAACGTTATTTTTGCTCTCTTTTAGAAGTGAACAGAAATTTAATGTCAAGAGATCACTCATTATCTAACATTTATTCTTTTGCTTGTAGCTGAAAACTGTACCAAAGTTTGACCCCACATAAAGGGTTACTCTACCTTGAGAAAATAAACTGCATTTATGTAATTCCTTTAACCACACACATCACAGATGCATTAACAAAATTAAAGAAAATCTGGCTCGATTTCTACCAAAAGCTCCCATTAAATTCAAACATTTAGTTCTGCACCTGTACTGCAGCAGACATTCATCCTAAAGATGATGTGCACATACAGCACCGGGGAGGGCTGGAATGGGCACAGCAGAGCCCTGCCAGCTCACAGAGCCTTTCCTGAGCTTTTGGCTTCAATAATGACGGCAGGGTCAGAGCCAAAAAATGAAGGCTGACCTCATTCCTGTCTGCAGCAAAACTCCCACTGACCTGGGCAGGGTTGGAATATTGTAACAGAAAAAAGGAGTCCAAATCGCCGCGTGGGATTTTGTGGGTGTTGAGGTGATGATCACAGTGTCTGTCATGAAACCCAACAGTGACAGTGCCCAATTCACAGAGGGACCCTGAGCCAGGAGCAATCTCTCATGGCCAGACAAACCAAATTGTTATTTCAGAGCGCACGGAGCTGTGCCAGTTCCCAGTGACAGGAGCTGTGACCAGAGGAGAGCAGCCCTGCCATCAGCAGCTCCGTTCAGGCAGGAAAGGCAAAAAAAGTCCAGCCCCAGCATGCAAAGCCCATCCCTCCTAAAGGCAAATTCTCACCCTTTTCCTCTGATTTTATTTGCAGCACTGTGTAGCGCAGGATTTGTTTATCACAGACATCTGTAATGCGCAACATTTTCACATCTCATGCTCCATTAAATAAGTTATTAAGTTACAAGTTCTCTAAAAGTTAGCATGGATAAACAACTCCTGCTCGATGAACCTTGTGGGTCCTTTCCAGCTCAGCATATTTTGTGATTCTGTAATAAATAAAAATCTTTAGAACACGAGACAAATCAATAGAATTTGTACTTACAATAAAGTAGCCACAAAACTCTTTTTAATATAAAAATAAATAAACTGGATTAATTTTATGTATGTTTTTCCATCCTGTGGGATCTACAGCATTAGAAATCCATGCCCACAGAGAAAGGAATAAAGCTCAGCGCAGAGGAAGGCAGACACCTGTGCCATAAAAACACTTGGGGGTGTGTGTGTAATATATTTTATTGGGCAAATATAAAAACCAGCCGCATCAATCAAACCCTAAAGAGGCATTTGGAAGACCTCAGAATACAGAAAATTAATTCTGGAGTACAGAGGCTCCTCACTCTACCATCCATCAGAGCAGCAATGAACAAAGTTTCACGTCTGCTGCCAAAAGTTGTAAAGAAAACTGAAGGCATGAATTTCCCGAAGCAGAGCTGAGCCCCGGGCTGCTGACACAGCAGCTCTGCCATTCCCTGCAGCTCCTCAGCTGCTGGAAACACCTTCTCATTTGGGGCAGGCCCTCTGAATAACCCAAGAACTGCTCCTCCAAATTTGGGGTTAAAGCAAGGCTCCTTTTCGCCCCCTGCCACAGCCTTTGGGTGACCGAAGCTTGGCCTCCCATTAGCTCCCGTGTCAGCTGCCCACAAATCTTGTTATCTGTGATACCTCCACCTTGCTCATTTTCCTTCACATTGCCCACCTCCCTCTTTCACAGCCCAACATCCCTTCCTTTATCTCCTCAAAATCCACACATTTGTATTCCAGGCCAGGAAAATATTTTTGCCTTCATAGAAGAACATCACCACATCGCCGGTACTTTCACAAATACAGTTCCTAACGTGCACCAGGAAACTTGCAGAGAATATTTCTCATTGGTTTTTAAAGCAGCTCTCTGACAAACAGCCTGATGTGTCTCTATTCCCTGCACCACTACCATTCGAGTTTTTGTTGCTGCCCCAGCAGACATTTTGGCCCCCATCCAAACTCCTTGTCTCTCATTGCTGTCATCTGGAACAAACTGTACTAATGCTGTCTTAGCTGATTCTTCATCTTGTTTCAAATCCAAGTTCAAAATATCCTTTATTCTCTTCCCTATGAATTATCTTTTTTTCTTTCTTCTCCTCCAGCTCTGGAAAGTGTTAAGTCTATTGCATAAATGAATATTATACTAATGAACTGAAAACACCAAGCTGGTCTTGCTTTCCTAAACAACAGAAAGAGAATGGAAAACAGATTAAGATATCCCATTACATTAAAAAAAAAAAAACCCCTAATAAATTAGAATAAATTTCCATTTAGGCTTCCTATCATCTGTCTCAAGTTGTCCTGGTGTTTAAAGTATGCTTAAAGCTATTCTCTGAAACAGCTCAGGAGAAAATGTGCTTGCAAAAGGCACACAGAGCTACGAGTTTGCTTTTGATGTCATCTTTCAAATGAAGAATAAAAACACAGATCTATGTGGGGCTGACAATTCTGTAAATGGTGTCCTAAGCCAGCTTTACTGCAGACAATCAGATAACCAATGGTTTTATTAAGCAAAGAGGGGAGATGAATATGGTAATACGCAAGAAAAACTTGCTTTGAGCCACCTTTTATGTCCAGCTATGAAAATTAAGAGCGTTCAGAGTGTGCTCCACACTAAGCCAGTCTGTCCCAGTCCTTTCCTGGATCTGAACTGGGATTGCAGGTCCTGGAGTAACATCCCATCCAAGAACATTGCATACACATGCACCATTTCAGCTCAATTCCCATGACATTCCCATCCAATGCTAGGCAACCAGTGAGTTAAAATTAGATTTTTTTTACATCCTGAGTTGAAACACTTTGTTCTATACCAATCCATCACTGGCTGTCAGAACTTTTAAGAGCAGTAATGCAAAAGGAATATTTTACCAGACAGAAGGACGTTAAGTGGAAATTCAAACACAATAGAAGTGCGACACATCTGTGCTGCTGCAGCCTCTCCCATTGATGGAAATTCTCTGGTTTAGTCTTACAGTTTGCTCAATAAACTGTAATTTGATAACAGCATAAGCAAGGTTAAATGCTGCTGTCTGTAGGCCAAAGGAGAAGTTAACAGAGTTTTCAAATGAGAGAGGTTTTTTCACATTTATTTGCTGTCTCTTGGCCAGGCATCAAGCTTTCATATTCATAGCAGCATAAAAAGCAACCAAAACAACAACAAAAATTCCTGCTGAGACTATTAAAATGTCATTTTCGGCAGCAGGACTCCATAAATCACAGTGACATTCTCACCTCAGGTTCTGCCCCCGCAGTCAGAGCAGCTGCTGTATTCACACAGGTGACTGGAGCAGCTTTATTGTGTACAAGGAGATCCCTGCCCCATTCCTGATCTCAGGAAATACTCAAGATACTCTGATCTCAGGAAACCTTGCTTGAGGATTTCATCTGCAAAAATGCAGCTCTGTCTCAATCCATCCCCTCGTGCCCCTGCCTTGGGCTGGCGATGATGAGCTGCAGGTTCAGGTCCAGCCTGGGCTTCTCCTGATCCTGGATGTGCTCACAGCCCTGGGATCCAAGAGATCGTGGGAAAACATAATCCAGCCCCAGGGGATAAACTCAGCTCTCTGGACAGGTAAAACACAGCCCTTGGTTGGCCTCATTAGGAAAAACAAAATTCAGATTGATTCCCAGCTCCTGATCTGAAGTGCAGGGGAGACATCGAGTCACGGATCAGCCACGCAAAAAGAAAGAGAAAATATCAAAACATGCTAACACATATTTTGGGGATTTTTATGGTAAAAGGGAAAAGTAGCAAAGCCTTCAGGACTAAAGTAATTTAAGATTAGGAGAAGCCCCTCCACTCCCAGCTGCAAAGATGCTGTTCCACATCCCACTGGACGTGCACTGGAGGGACTTGCCACCCAAGAGTTCGTGCTGGAAAATAGGACGGAAATAGGAACTGCTCTTGACAGCATCTGCTGGTCCTCTTTTAACAACAATAAATTATAATTCTGATTTTAAAAGGTATAATGTTTTACCTTCATATTTCGCAGGCTTTACTTGCTTCATTATAAAGTGAATTTAATCTAAACCCCTCTATTTAAACAACATTCTTGGGGTAAAAAAAAAGAAGTGACACCCTAAAATTCCCATTGCTACTGCAAGCTATTTCTGCCAAAATGGGGGAAGAAAAATGGAGCAAGGAAGAAAGATATTACAGATCCCAATTCTTTTAAATTGCACTCAGAAAATCCTCCTCCTCTGAAGGATTTAATAGCAAAGCTGCAAAGAGTACCTATGTATTAAGAAGTCTTTATTAAATATCTAGAATATGTTATGTGGTATTTATTCCTTTCCTACAGTGCATTATCATAAGCTCTTGCACAACAATATATAATTTAAATCAATAGCAAAGCTCTCATTGATATCTTTGAAAGCAGCTTATACCTAATTTGCTCAAAGCACTCATCTGCAGAGAATGTTTCTGTTCTTTATTAGAATTAATTAAATCCTTCTGTATTATGTTAAAATGCACATCTTGTAAGTTCTTGAGGGCCTGGCTGAAAAGAAAAATGAAGTTTTCCAGGGCCCATTTTAGCAGAGATAAAGAATGTCAATCAGTCAACAACGTGGTCTGTTAAAGCATCATCATTAAAGGAATATTAGTTTCAAAATATTTCATTTTCAAATAGTAAATGTTCTTCTTGATTTGCTAACATTTAAATTTGCTTTCTTGTATTACAGGTACCAAAAAGGAAAAACAAAAGCAATTGCTGTGGTATGACAATTCAGATTTGTCCAGTGAACCAGGAAATATTGCTGCCCAATTCTCGGTGTTTAGGAGATGAGCCTGCATTGCAAATGAGGAAATCAGAGAGCACAGAGAGCTACTGCTGCTAAATACGTGAAAAATAAGTAAAATGCAGAATAGCAATTCACGTGTTTGCTTCAAGACATTTTAAGACGGATGTCTTAAAATCCTTCATGTCATTTTTATATGAATTTTACCCAAAAAAATCCTTCATGGGATTGCACTTCCAATCCCCTCATGGCATTTATGCCTTATTGAGTAATTTGGGGCCCATTAGGGAGGCAGAGATCTCAAAGCAGCAGCAAACAGGGAGGGATGGGACACAAAATCAGACAGATCAGAGTGGGTCAGAGGGATCTGTGAAGGTCAGAGGAAAAGTGGGATCCCAATCCAGCTGAACGAGCTAGCTGAGCATGAAAACTGGACATTGTCAGCATCCTGCTTCAACAGGACACTTCCTTCTGCAGCTAAAATAAAAAGTCTTATTTAATATTTGTCTAACAGTAGAGCTCAGCCAAGATTAGGAAACTATTTTGTTACTTTTGAGTCTTCAGAGTTGGAGCTCCTTTACATCAGTAATTTTTTTCTTCCACCACCTTTCAAGGCCACTTGCGGTGCCCTTGAAGGATTAGACCTGGCATCACTCTGGGATTTTTTATGTATTAAGCATATTTTAACTGTGGCAAAAGCTGTTAAAGCCTCCCAAGATCTCCGGGCTCATCCACAGAGCGCACAAAAAGAGTCCCTGCCACTCTGACTCGCTGGAACTCTGCAAAGAGCACAAAGCAGAGTCTCTGCAGCACCCAGGGGTGCAGCCTTTGTGCCGGGATTAGCTCCCACATGCCAGCCCTGCAATCACAACAAACCCTGCAGAGCCTCCCATTCACAGCAGCCACAAAGGTCAGGCTCAGCTGCTCATCCCCAGTTGTTCCCAGCCTGGACAAGAGCAAACCCTGCGACTCTGGGCTGGCTTTAACACCGAAGTGCAAAAGCTGCTCAGCCTCTCTTTAACATCTTTTCGGTTTCATCACTGCCGTTTGGAAGACTGCGGATGATTTTTTCTAAAATACATTTTCTGGAGGCTCACTGGGGTTGTTGAACCACCCCGAGTAGGACAAGCAGACCACAAAGGCAGCTGGACCCCAAACGCCTGAACTTTTAAACCCAAGAGCTGTGAAATACTAATCCTGGAGCGAGGAGAAATGGATTTCCACAGGTTTAGGGGGCCTGAATGATCAATCAGCACACAAAGGACTCCTTCCATCGCTAATGTGCTTTTGCTGGGAATAATAAATGTAAGGAAAATGGAGTTTTTAACCTTTTCTCCAGAGAACCACTGCTTTTCAGAATTACTCGACAGCAGCGATGGGGATGAAGAGGAAATACTTGACTGTGGAGAAGATTTAGAGCTTAATCCTTTTGATGGCTTGCCTTACTCCTCCCGTTATTATAGACTGATGAAAGAGAGAGAAGAGCTTCCAATATGGAAAAAGAAATGTACTTTCATGGAAAGTTTGCTTCGTAATCAAATCGTGATTGTGTCAGGAGATGCTAAGACCGGCAAGAGCTCCCAGGTCAGTACGACAGACTTGGTTGGGGGTTTTTAATGTATTTTTAGAGCATTTAATGAGGTATGAATTTCAGAGTTACTATAACTATTGTCATCCAGGTATTAAGGCCAGAGAGGGAAAGTGAAATACAGAAGGTGAATAAAGATTAATGCAGTCCAATACAGATTTAAAATATATTAAACATCTGAATAACTTTCTGCAAGCACTCAAAAGTATTTGCTCTTACTTGTGTTTTGGTTCGGATTGGTGCTATATCAGGAAAGAAATACAGTGGATTTGTCATAAGAGAAGGTGAAAAAAATCTTAGGGAGTGAAGGATTGAATTCAGCAGGGCTGTTCCTCAGGGAGAAGTAATGATCTTTCCCTCCCTTCAGCCAGGAGCAAATGTTTTCTCCAAGAGCACAAAATTACTTTACAAAACTCATGTTAAAAGACATCACTGAAGCCAAGATCCCAGTTGAGTCTAAGCACACAAATATCAGCCGGGACTATGAAATTCTGCTGTAACAATAAATAACAACCCAGGTCTGTTGTCACAGTGAGCAGAGAAGAATTTTCAAGTGCTATCAGCCAAAATATTATTGTTTATGATTGGGATCAGGAGAAAACTTTCTTGCTGGTAAAGCTGCAGGATAATTACTGCTGCAGAGCATCTCATATATCCTAGAGACTTCAATGCTGGACACTGCTAGCGATCACATTTTGAACCAGAGACATCACACTTCTCCCTGAAAATTCCTACGTTCCCATCAAAATGATAAACATCCACCTGGTGCCTGGAATAATTTTTGGAGTGCGAAGCCTTTACCCCTTTTTACTGACTGCAATTTATACACAAAAAAACTTGTGTAATAGTAAACAACTTGCTGAGAAATGTTAGCTTTTAAATTGCCCTTTAACAAGTTTAACAAGATGTAGCACATTGCTGGTTGGTTTTTAAACATTCCTAGAAATGCATATAATTAGACAGAACTAAATTATATGTGGCTGATGCACACATACAGTTTCAGACGTTGATTAAATAAGGGATTTGAAACCTAATACCACCATTAAAATAATATTTATAATACAATTTTAATTTCTCATAACCACAACACATGGATATTTTCCAGTGTTGATTTTCTGTAAATACGTAAATTAGAGAGCAGTTCATACTTCCTGGAGCAGTTCATACTTAGTATGAGTAATTCATGTGAAATTAGAGATATTTACTGTGGCTTTTACCAGTTTGAAATCCTGTTTTTCCATGGATATGATACAGCAGGGGCAGGTTTGCTGCAGAGCCAGCCCAGGGCACAACTGCACCGAGCACATGCTTACAGTGACACCGCTGTCACCTGTCCCCAGAGCCCAGCCCTGCCCCTTCTGCCCGAAATTTCCAACTGGGAAATTCCAACCTGAGTCCAGCCGAGCAATTCTCAGATAAACCTTCCAGCCCATGCTGAGAATTTAAGAGGTCCCAAGCGTTCCATCGATAATTCCCATGCATGGCCCAGCTGCTGGAGAGCAGCGAGCACTCGGCTTGATTTCGTTGTTCCACCCCGATGAAAGAATTGGGATTGTTTGGAATCCCAGTCCCCGCTAAGCAGGTTAAACACTAACTCCTGGTGTTTTTCTGTCCCCTGCAGGTCCCGCAGTGGTGTGCGGAGCACTGCCTGGCGCTGCAGCCCCGCAGGGCCGTGGTGTGCACGCAGGTGCTCCGGCCGGCCGCCATCACCCTGGCCCTGCGCGTGGCCGACCAGATGGACGTCAACCTCGGCCACGAGGTCGGCTACTGTGTCCCTTTCGAGAGCTGCTGCTCTGCCGACACCATCCTGAGGTCAGTGCCCGTGGGGCTCGGAGGCCTTTGGGGTTTGGAGGCCTTCGGGGTTTGGAGGCTTTTGGGGTGATTCACCCCAAGCAGGCCCAGAGACACTTCAGAGACAAAGTCAAAGAAGTGGATATTTGCTTTATTCGGTGCCAGGTGTGGGGGATCGCTCCTCCAAACACACACACCTCAGCACTTCCAACACACCGTGTTATGGATAACATTCATGAATATTCATCACATTCTCCGGGATAGGAGTGGTTATACAAATCATTTCTGGGCAATCATTAATATCATTAGCTGTGTGCCACGCATGTCCTGGTGGTCTTTGGGGGTCTGCTCGTGATGAAGATCTGTAGTCTTCATCACAGTGCACTTTTCACCTTTCTCTCTGGAGCATGGGCAGTCCTTGGTGGGTGATTCAGGGTTTCTGTGCTGGCCTCAGACAGATTCTTGTCCCTCTTATCTTGACAAGATTAAGGGAATCCTGTTTTCCTAGGTTTTAGAATTTACATATTCTGTCTCTCAATAGTTAACTTGAGTTACCTACAAATATTCAGGGGTTTGGACCCTTCAGAGTTTGGAGGCCTTCAGGCCAAGGCCTAGTGAGGAAGCTGGTGGCTGACAGCACTGCAGATCTTGCAAATAAAAATCAGCTCTGCTCTGGAAAGTTGTGCCATATTTGAAAATCACAGAATGAAGGAATATGCAGAAGTGGAAGGGGCCTGCAGGGATCATCAGTGCAGCTCCCAGCCCTGCACAGACAGCCCAACAATCCCACCCTGTCCATCCCTGGGAGCATTGTCCCAACACAGCCTCGGGGCCGTGCCCATTCCCTGGGGAGCCCTGGGCAGTGCCAGCACCCTCTGGGGGAGAACCTTCTCCTGATCTCCAAAAAACCTCCGTGACACAGCTTCAGGCCATGCTCTCGGTGCTGTCACTGCTCACACAGAGCAGAGAGCAGTGTCTGCCCTACCTCTTCCCCTCACGAGGGAGTTTAGATCTCAATGAGCTCTCCTCTCTCTTCGCCAGAGATTCTGTGATTAATCAGTAAGCACTACAAGGCCTGAAGGAGGCATTCTGTGCTAAATCAAAGTACAGATTTAACTGGGCAAGGTTACTGTCCATGCAAAACTTCATTAAGCACCTCAATAACCTCTATTCTTGTCCTCTACTTTTTTTCCCCCCCTCTATTTTCCATTACAGGAGTGTTCATTACCATAAGGGAACATGGAATTTCTATCACAAAGTGAAGCTGGAATTTAAAAGCAATCCAAAATCATGCCTAGAAGAGGCTATATTCAGTAACAAGAGAAGATAAGTATTTAGGAAGAGTTTTAAGAGATAAGAAATGCACTTGATGTATTAAGTGCAGGCAGGTGACAGCAGCAACACAGGGATTCAGCTTTTGAGGCAACCAGAAAGTTGTGAGAGTTCTTTTCCCTGGTTCCTTAACATAGCAGGCACAAACTATCATCTCTAGATCACAAGCTTTTTTCTCAGCCACTGATTTCCAGAGGAGCAGAGGATACTCACCACTTCAGAAAATCAACTCCCACAAGTCTTCCTCTTGCCTGTCTTTTCTCTTTCCATGGAGAGCTCCTCAAACCTCGTCCTGCAGCTGCTCCTGTTGTGAAGGAGATGAATCCCTTCCTCTCACACATCAAAACCTGCTTCAAGAATTCCAAGTCCTGCTGAGCAACACAACAAAAATAATATCCTTAAAAAAATCTTTCAGCAGCAGGGATAAAAGTGAGGCAGGCCTTATGGTAGAAATTAATTGCTCGTCTTAGTTCTGGCACTGCCTCAAGTGCACCTTCTTTTCCCCATCTAAAAGGATTAGTTCCTAGCTCAGGAATTGTTTATGGCATGTGATATGCTTAGATAGTTTGGAAGATGAATAGGTTATGATTTTAGGGCATTTTATGACTTTATGCTTTTGCCTGGAGCATCCTTTCCACCACATTGCCATTGAGTGTCATTGAATCACATCAGGTTTGTAGCTACTTAAGGAAGGATTTAAACATGAAACTGAGACTGTGATATGTCTGCAAAATACTCTCTGTTCTTAGCAAATCTTTCTTGTTGGAACACAAAAACCCAAGCTGTCCCCAAGGCCCTGAATTAATTTCTTCCAATAATAATCCCAGAAACTTGGTAGAGTTTTGTGTTTGTGTTGCAGGTACTGCACAGATGAGATGCTCCAGAGGGAAATGATGTCCACGCCCCTCCTGAACGGTTACGCTGTCATTGTCTTGGATGACGTGCACCGAAGGACTGTGGCAACAGATGCCCTGCTTGGCCTTCTGAAAGATGTCCTGCTGGCAAGGGCAGAGCTGAGGCTGGTGATCCTCACTGCCCCCCACATGGCCAGCACGCTGCAGGATTTCTGGGGCGGCATTCCCACGATCCGCGTGGAGAGCAGGCACCGCGCCGAGGTGGTGTACTCCTGCAGCACCCAGAGGGACCCCTTCCTGGCTGCCCTGAGGCTGCTCTTTGAGATACACCACACCGAGGAGAGGGGGGACATTGTCATCTTCCTGGCATGTGAACAGGTAAGTTATCAACCTGTTCTGTTTCGGGTTTTAAATATATGTTTTGGAAACATATGTTTTGATGTGACCTATAAATATCTTGTTGCCAGTTGCTAAAACAGCAGATATGCCACCAGGTTTTATAATTTCAGGGTTTTCCTTCAAAGAAGTCATGGCATACTTTACACTGTGTTTAATACATGAAAAATATCTATATAACATATAAATATTGCGTAGATAATATATCAGTTTTCTGTAGGTTTAAAGAAAGGCCAGCATTCTTCTGTGTGATGCAAAAAGCAGTAAGAGCAGCACACAGGGGCACAGGCCACAGAGGCAGGGATTTAATTAACACATAATACATTTAATTAATACATTGCAACCTCCCCTGGCATTGGGCATCCCACACTTTGTGTTATCCCTGTTGTGTGGCAATGGACACATGGACACAGGTCCAGTCTCCATCAATGTCCTACAGCACAGGAATGTTCTTACCTTAAACCTCCCAAAGAGATTTTTCCATTTGGATTCTCCTTCCCAACCCTTCGTGTGCACAACAGCAGGAGGGAAATGTCACTCCAGAGTGTGACAGAAACTCCAGGAATCTGCATGGACTTGGCCATTCTTAATAGTGGCATCTCTGAATCCCTGTAGGCAGTAGGGATTCCCAAAATTCACTGCACCAGCAGGTCCTTTATTGCTGTCAAAGCAATCAAATAAATATTTCAATACTTATTATTATTATTATTATTATTATTATCCTCCTGATAGTAATCCCCAGTCTTCCACCGTGTGTCATTAAATCTGCTTTAGAACAACAAACTCACCAGGAAATAATGACTTTTCACAAGCAAAGATAATTTACCATAAACTACCCAGGTAAGTGTTGCTTTTCACTGTAAAAAGGGGGATGGATGTGAAACACTTTTAATGATGTTAATAATCAGCTTTAAACCTTATAGACACAAATTTTAATGAATTCTGTGTTAGTCCCCATATCGACAATGGTAACGTCAGAGAGGAAACACATTCTCTTCCCATTTCAAAGGACTGAGAAGAAAGTTTTATTTCTGCTTAAAAGGTTTTTTTTTTGACAGGCAGATTCCCCACAAAACTAAGAATTTTTTTGTTGCTGAGATCACTCAGCTTTCTCTCTCAAAATGAACAGAACACTCGTTACGAACCAGAACATCCCATGAATTCTTGTTTAACTGTGATTTAAGGTTTCATTTTGGTAATGGTTCACTGTTCCCAAGCACTCAACTGTCTTTTAAACTAAACAAAAATATGAATTAACCAAGAACATCAAGATTTATGTGCTGCCCTGCTGCCAGCCTTGCTATCAGATGTCACTCTGCTATCTTTACAACAATTTTTATGGAGCACTTTCAACCTCTAACTACTGTAAATGTGGTGTCACTCTCAAAGAGAAACTCAGTCTAGCTGTTCAATTTTGCAAAATGTTTGCTAATAAAAATGCTTTTAAAATAATTCCTGTTCAAACTGAGCAAGCCCATGAATTATTTTTGTATGCCTTTCAAACAATCCTGCAGAATACAAATGATTTCTTGTTTAAAAAAAAAATCAACAACAAAAAGACTAAAACAATGCATATCCAACTCTACGTTTGTGAACCATTAAAGATGATGTTCCATTAACAGAAGTTAAGGACATTTTATTGACTTTATTAAATCTTTATAGTGTTTATTAACTATCAGGAAAAAGAATTAAAACATTTCTAATACTTACATATTCTTACTTATAGTAAGTAAGGTAAATTAAGGAGGTTTCTGCATATTTTGATCATTTTTTGTGTTGCAATTCAACTAAGAATACAACAGTTTCATGAGGAAAAATTTATTTCTCTTGATTACAGGAAATTGAAAAAGCTTATCAGATGATCAGACAGGAACAGTCCAATTTAAACCCTGACCTTGGAGAACTCATCCCCATACCTTTATACCCCACCAAACAAGACCCAACTCCCAAACCAACTCAAGAAAAACAGAAATGCTGCAAAAAATACAGGAGGAAAGTGCTACTCACCACCAGCTTTGGGGAATCTTTGATCTGGATTAAAAACGTGACCTTTGCCATCGATGTCGGTGTGGAGAGAAGAAAGGTCAGTGAGGAGAACCAGAAGCAGTTTGTCAAAAATAAACCGTGCATAAGGGCCTTGCAGGGCAGGGGAAAGGGAATTGTGTAGCTCAGATTAACGCAAATCATTTCTAGAGGATCGTGTGTTTCTCTCTTCTTTCACAGCACAGGTTCTATAATATTTATGACATGCAAATTAATATAATTTAAGTAAATTTCATGGACATCGCGTGTGAAAACCAAGCAAGAAATCACAATTACTTCCCAAACTCATTCAGAAATTGAATTTTTTGAAGTTTCTAAAGCCAGGTGAACACTTCCAGCTGAAATTGCCACTCATTTGGGCAGCAAATCAATGATAGTTCATTTGCAAAACCCAGCTCACCTGAGTTTTGGCCTATCAATGATAACTCTCTCTTCAGTATCTTATAGATGGAGCAAAATACAATCAGTTCTTGGGTTCCTATTGGCAGATCTGGTGGATTAACCTCACCCCTCATTTAATGATTTAGTAATTGCTCACACAGGGAATCTCTATTTTTAAAGTTGCTTGTGCTCCTCCTAGACATGTGCTCCCATCCAAGTACCTCAAAACGCTGCCATTTTTCTAATTAATACTTGACCTTTTCCAGTTCATTCTAAGTTTGGCTTCAGTTCTTGTTTTCCACCCTGGGAAGGACCAGCGCAGCTGCAAAAAGTCTCTCTCATTTCTTTTATTTCTACAAAACTGATGTCCTAGGAAATGGGTAACAGTGTAGGAACATGAACTGGAAAGCTGCACTACTGCAGGCTCTGAAACCATCCTAAGTGTCTTAATAATCAAAAGAAATATTCCAGTAACAGGCAAAAGAAACAACACAGTTCCTTTCTATATTAAAAGGTGGAATAACCAAAATTGTAGCTAAGTGTTCCTAAAATTCTGCAGCAGGGATCATTAATCCTGATTAGCCTTGCAAGTAGTTCAGGGGAAAGCTTATGAACTACCAGTGCTTTTCATTTTCACTGCAGAAATCTGTCATTTTTAAAGGTTCTTAAATGGGAATTATAAACGAACTCAGTCTCAAGTCAAGTTAAAAAGATGTCACACTTTTGTGTGCAAGGAAGAAGAGCCTAAAAGCGGTTTTCAATTAGACCATGCTTATTTCTTAAATTTATTCCTACAACTGCACTTTTCTTGGATGGCAGAAGTGAATCTCACTTCCGTGGTGACCTGGAGCCCAAAGCAAAATTCAATGAATTTAAAATCCTGTGAATTTAAAATACAAAGCAATGGGAACAAATCAGTCCCAACAGTCCTGATGTCCATCAAATCACCTCTATCAGTGATGCCATTTTTACCTTTAACTCAATTATTTTGTTTAGTCCTCCCTCACCAGCTCCAGTTCCCATTCAGTCTGTGTGGCTCAGTCAGCTCAGCACAGATGGAACAGGCAAAGTTTTGTGCAGAGCACAATCCCACCTGAGCCTTGCAGCTGGGATATATCAGCAATTTACCTGCAGGAAAAGAAATTTGTCTCCTGCATTGAGGATATTTTATCTTTTTTATTATAACCCTGCTCAAACCAGACAGAGTTGACTAAGGTGACAGGAGTAGAAAGCTGCTTGAAAAGGCAATTTGATGTCTTGCTGTACACCGCAGGCTTGTGGCCAGAACAGTGGGCAGATCAGCTCCTCAGGTTAATGAAACTAAAGCAAAATTAAGAAAAATATACAACATGGCATCAAAGATCTTTAATACAGCCCTTGTCACCTGTACTGAATTGTCAGATTTCAGTATTAAGACAAAAATCTGGAGTTATGGAACAAAATGCTATCAGAAAATGTTGGGATTCTGTCACTGGAAGAAATAAATAGTATTTTTTGATGTTTTTCTTGATGATACCATTTTCTGCTTTAGTAAGGTACATTTCTTCAGGAAAAAAAAACCAAAAAAAACCACATTTATCTTAAAGCACACTGAGAGTGACTGCAAAATGTCTGTCAGTTTGTCAGGGTGCTGAGTGATCTCCTTTCCAAGCTGGTGAAATAAAAAGAAATGAAAACTGTTGCTACACTTTCTGTAAAATGACCTAGAGAGAAATTCAGTGCAGACCATTCATATTATTGCAGCCCTTGTGTACTTATCTGATGCTTGGTATCTCTTTCATTTAAAGGTGTACAATCCTAGAATCAGAGCAGACTCTGTTCTAACCCAGCCTATCAGCCAAAGTCAAGCAGAGATGCATAAACAAATTCTGGGCATGTCTCCATCAGGTAGAAATATTAGCTCAAAATTTCAATCCATTAGCTCAAATTATTAATGCAATCAACGTGGCAACGCGAGGAGGAGATATTTTAATAAAGGTAATTGTCCTGAATTCTGTTCCAGGGAAACTTTTCTGCTTGTATCCTGAAGAATTTACACACAAGGAAATGCAGCCCCAAGTCCCAGCCAAAGTTCAGGAATCCAACCTCACCAGCATGGTCCTGTTCCTGAAGAGGATGGCCATAGCAGGCTTTGCCCACTGTGACTTCATCAGCAGCCCAGGTAAGGGATGTACCAATTTTTCATGGTTTTATTATGATTTTAGAAGTTATTTACAGATTCATTTTGCCCTGTTGCTCACCGGATTGTTTTTATTTAAGTACCTGTAATAATATCAACACTGCTTTTACCACTTACCTGCTACCACAGTGCTCGGCTCAATAGCACTTAGAAAAAAAGGCCATAAAGTATCTGAATGGAATAGGAATGTTAAAAAAAAAAATCAATATTCCAAATATCTTCTCATCTACGTTACATATTATTTTCCTGGAACCCACAAAGAAAATTTGTGCCCCATTGTACAAGGTATTGTGCAGATATCCAACAGAATATATTCCTTTAATCAAAAGTTTACAACCCAAATAAACCACTGTTGTTACCTAGGGAATGTGTGTGGAGGAAATGAGTTTCCTCCTTATCCTCCAGCATCTCCCACCTCAAATTTACAATGGGCTGTTCCTTAAGGACAATATTCTTTATAAAATAAACCCAAATACACTTTCAATACTAGGCAGGGAAGACATTGAATTTTGAGGTAAGAGTGTGAAGGAAGTTGCCTATTTCCCCCCATCTTCATAATTTAGCATTTTTTCTATAGAAGGATATTTTCTTTTGTTCTGGCCTATCACAAAATCCAAGTATCTCTGCAAATTCTGCTGTTGATTTGAAACCCATTAAAGTGAGGGGAAAAGCTCTGATTTCATTGATTTGGGGATTGCTGCCTCCATTCAGGATAATTTTCCAGTGAAAACAGGAAAAATTCTTATATTAACCTGCTTTCCTCATGCACGTACAAAAAATTGGAATGCTCTCTTCTCTTCTATGTGTTGTGTACTGTAATTAATCAGTAATAAAGACTTTAATTCCCACTGCTGGGTGTTGCAATAGATGATTAAGTGGAACTTATAAGAAAAATTTATTCTACTTTTCCCTTGTGTGCCTGCTTAGCAGAAACATGCCTAAAAGAAAAAGGAAAAAACATGGTCAGTCTGACGGTAATTAATTCAAAACTGATGAGAATTGGAATATTTTGGCCTTGGGAGTGTCACCTCCTGTGCTGAATCTAGGAAACCTGCATGGAAAATGCTTATGGAACACAGTTTGCTTCCACTCAAATTTAAAATGTGTTTTACCGTTAAAGAAATATATACTAAAACATATTAGTGTTTTTACTGGATATGAAGAAAGTTATTCTTGAACTGTAGAAGGAATTAGTAAAATTATATTAGGGAAAGCATTCAGCATTTTTGGATTTAAGGTACAACGGAGACAGCATTTAGAGAGAATGAAATGCTAGAGGCACTTAAGGGTCTCACAGATGTAGGAATTCCAACTTTTGGCTGTATTTTTGGATAATGCAGCTGAAGAAAGCCTTGTGCTGATGTGTAAAAAATGCATTTGATGAATGCATGGGCTTTACTTGGATGGACATTAAATATGACAAAGTTTTGCTGACTAGATGAAGAGTGTCAGGTCAAGGCATTGAATAGTTTTAGGAATTACCAAACTGTGTGAGGAATGATGGATAAACTGCTTGAACAAAGAAAAACCCCACAAAATCTGCAGGGGTCCCCTCTGAAAGCAGAGGAGAAAGTCTGCACAATTTCCTGCTCTCCTTCCTGTCTCACACAATTAAACATTTCAGAGCTTTAAGGGTCCAGCACAACTCTTCCTTTATCCAGGATGTATTTGGAGCAGGCAATGAACTTTTTTTCCTACCAGGACTGAGGCTGATCCCTACCCAATCCTGCAGGGATGAGTGTAAAGCTCCTACAGTCAGAACACAGAGCTCAGAGTGCCTGCTGTGAAATGTTTGCCTGAAAGAAACAGAAATACTGAAAGGAGAAATTTGTCAGGAGAGTCAGTTCTTGTGTCAGACCAACTCACAGAGCTCAAAACATGTCAGGTTTTCATCACATCAGCCCCAGGATGGTTTGGGCTGCAAGGGACCTCAAAGATCATCCAGTTTCCATCCCTGCCATGGGTTCAACCCTTCCGTGGCTCTTCACCTCCTTGGGCTCGAGTTCCCTCAGAGAAAAGGGAATAAAAATATTGCAGCATCTCCCACGTGCTACAGGCTTTCCTCTGCACTCCTTCTGTCCAAAAAACATTCTCACCTTGTCTTTGCTATGGAAACAGAGGGAAGCTTTGGGGTTTTTAGGTGAATTTGTCCTAAACAAAAGGAATGTTTTCACTGAGTTGACAGAGTAAGGCACAGGCATGAACTGGTGAACAAACAAATCAGAAGGACACTGACATTCATAGCAAGAAGTACTTCACAATCTGTTTCCTGCACATAGAGAACATACAGCAGAAAAGAAACAAAAATTACATCAGTAAAACATTTTATTTCTGCTCAGCAACAACGTGCACAAGGGATTTTTTTTCTCGCTGCTCTTTGAGGAGAAATAAAAGCCTGCATTAAGTCTGACTCATTACTGCATTATGAAAGCAGCAAACATGTCAGGCTTACAGCTGCTGCATTTAATTCATGCCATAATCGAGGGGAGCAAATGCAGCAGAGCTTGTTACCCTTTCTGAATTCATGAGCCAGAGGAAAATGAATCTGGCACTGCAGCTCCCAAGTGCATTAGTGGGATTCCAGTGCCACTAGAGCAGGGATGTGTTTACTTTTTGATCAGTTGATCAGATAGGTCTTTGCTGTGGTTTGTAATGGGACAAAAGAATGCCAGTCCCACCGATTGCAGCAACATTGTGTGCTTTTGTAGATCACTGGAAAATCCTTACTTAAACTAAGCAAATCATTGTAAAGATAAAGCCATGTAAAATTTCTGTAAGGAATCAAGGTGAAAGCATTTGCAGATTGTGCATTCATTCAGAATTTCCGTAAACAATTTTCAGATTGAAGGATGTGCCAGTGGTCATGGATACCATGACATTTGAGAGCTATGCTTTTATAAACCCATGGAGAGCATAGTTCTAGAAAATCCAGAATAAAAAAAGTTGTATAAATGTGTATAATTTCAAATTGTTCCAGCAAAAACCCGTTGGCATATTTTCACTGGAGACTGTCAAAGACAGAAACTCAATGCACCACGTAAGGTCTACTCAGACGTCACTTAATCGCAGATTTTTTCTCTTAGGTTTACTTGTTAATTTTTTTAAGTTTTAAATTCTGAAATTCATCAGTTAAATATTATTACGTCTCCTGACGAAAAAGTTCGTGAAAGCACAGAGGTGACCACAAACTTCATGGTCTGTGCTGTACAAATCAGAGGAAAAGCATAAATGGGAGCAGCAGAGACCATCAGCAGCCAGACTGGAGGAGTGATGAAGCAGCGTGAGGGGGAATGGAAAGACAGCAAAGTATGAATTTGGGAAAGTAATTTTCAATGATAAACTATAATTTCAAAATAATTGTTACAGGACTGGTGGCTTCAGAGCAAGAGAGACACATAAAAAATCCTGACTCAGAAGCTACAGAGCGAAAAAAGAGAAGCAGGAGGAAACTGCACACAAAAGCTTGTGCTTGGGAAGAAAAATCTTTGCATAATTTGAGGAAAACTTGGCATAGATTTCTCCATCTCCTCAGTTTGCTATCCAAAGAACAATGTTAAAAAATCAGGAACAGCAAACACCACGACGGCTCTCCCTGCAGTTAATTATTTTGGCAGTTCTTTGTGCTGCTCTGCCCAACAGAGGCTGCAAAAACTGTGCTGTATCAGGCAGAGAATCAGCTCTTTATAGACAACATCCTTTCCTTTGCCTGACATCCATGGCAGCACCAATTTTTAAGTTATTCCCATGGAAGAAAAAGATCTACCAAAAAAAGATATTTTACATACACAGCTTTTGCAGAGTAGGAGCTGTGGATGCCCCAGATAAGCACAGAAGAGCAGTTAAATGGACAACTGAAAATCATTCATTCTCTCTCTAGTATCTAATTATTATAGAACTTTGACCAAATCCTAAATCACTTGCTTCTTAATGCGACAAGAATAATACTTTTGAATTTATTTGATCACACCTTGAGCACTTCCACTTCAGCCATGCAGGATGTGGTTCTGAAGACTGCAAATGTACCTGCCTTAGAGACATAATTTAATCTGTCCATGTCAAAGTCACCAAAAAATGAAACCAAGAATGCAATTTGAAATAGCTTTAAACTTTTAGATAAAGGATTCCAGTGCTAATAATAACATTTAGTTATATATTTGCTTTACTAAGCCTAAGAATGATCAAAAGCAGGATCCGTATTTATATGAAACTGGTCTGACTTCCTGAAACAAGCCCAGAGCAGCCCAGTCTTGAGCAGCCAAAGAACACAGAGCAGGGAAAAAAAATATCGGATTAGGAAATACCTTTTGAAATTCCAGGGTTGTGACAGTTTCTTGTTGAAAGCACAGGACACATCTTGAGAGGTTTTTTTAACTTTGCTCCTGTGAAAGCACCAGAGTCACAAATCCTTGTGGTTCACACCTCGAGACAGCAGTGGCTGGCGTTGGCAAGAAGCCCTAAAAAGCCCCACTCTGTTTTTTTATTTTTGCTTTTTTACTGTTGTTTCACCTGCTGTAATCCACCTTTACTGTCTTGTCCTTTCTAGAGCAATAAAACTCCAGGAGTCTTTTTTTTCTTTCTTTTCTTTTTTTTCTTTTTCAGAACACTCATAGCAAGACAGGGAAGTAATTTGTGCTTATAAATCTCAAGACAACTAACTCTAGGGCATAAAAATGCAAATTACTGATGCTATCAGGGGGTTGAAATTGGCTGCCATATAACCATATATTCTGCAAGCTCTAGCATAAACTACTTTGTTGACTTCTGGAAATTAGCTTTCCATGATTTCCTAGTAATTACTACACATCTGAATGACCCTTTTACTCTCCCTGTAGTTTCAATCACTGATTTTTATTTCCTGTCACTGACTCCTATTCATCATCAGCTGCTACTTCTTATTTCTTTAAAATTCCTGAGTATTTTCTTCTCAGCTGTTTTAGCTTTTGCAGGGGCTCATCGTTTATCCCATTAAACCTCACGTATCTGAAAATAAATGTTCTCTCTGGATAGAATTGTACAGGCAGAGGTAAGAACTCTGAGACTGAAATGAAGCAGGCCCACAGTTTTAACAGGAATTTACTGAGAGAATTTGTCTGAAAACTGGGTGTTTTAAAGTTAACTGAAGTCACATTAGCAGATTTAGGTGCTGGAGAAGGTCTGGAAAAGTTCCTGGAAGAGAATTAATAAACTATTTTTTCCCTTCAGACCTGAGCAACAGAATGGGGTTAAAAACAGCAGGTCCTTGTTTGCTTCCCATTTTACATTTTCCTTGATTATAAGTAGTTAATTACACAGAAATGGCAATGAACAGTTCACTGCCAATGAAGCCAAAACCTGATCTCAAGATTTTCTTGCAAAATATGTGGAAACTGTGTGCTAAACGTGACCCAGTTGTTAATTACAGCCTTGCTTTCCTTTTAATCTTCACGATGCCAGAGAAATTCCCACTCTTAATGAACGCAAGAAATTATTTCCACTCATCTACTAATGAAGATACGAGTGCAAACACATCCCCTGCCTGTGTGGGCAGCTGTGGCTGTGGTTTGGTTATTTTATTTAGCTTTTTTTCACATTAATTTGCAGCCCACAGGAGCTGACAAATGGCCAGTGCAGCCACCAGCTTCACAGGGCTGGGGATGAGGCCAAGTCCTGCTGCCTCCAAGAGGAATTTTTGCCACCAGCTTCAAGGGGACTGGAATTTAACTTGTTATCCATAAACCCGAGAAAATATCACCCAGTTCCTTAGACTGGGGGAAGGAGGAAGTTGCTGCAGTGGTTGGAGAGCAGCTGTGAATATAAATGAACTGGCACCCGTAAAAGATATCGACCATTCAGTGAGGCCTGGAATAGAAATCTACTTTTTAAAAGAGCTGGGAGGAAAGAACCTTACAGAACCTTCACTCTCCAAGAGTTCCCAAATTTCCACCCACGTCTTTCATGCTCCGGCAACTGTTTCTTGAAGTGTAGGCCTGACAATTTCTACTCAGCCTTCAGGTTCCCTCCGTCCACCTCCAGAACAGGAGCCACATAAAGCTCCTCCATGCTTGTGTGGCCAAAGAGACCTACTTTGATCACCATCAGATTTCCCACAGACCTGCTCCAGTTCCAATTTTAACTACTCATTTGCTTAATCCTGTCCCCTCAGGATGTTTTCCAATATTCACTCATTATTTTTGCTGCCTCACTGTTCTCACTTCTACCTATGGAGGTTGTAAGGAAGTTATAACCCACACTAAGAGAAAATCGAACATTTAATTTTGTGGAGTGAGAAAGTACAGCCAATTGCTAGGGAGACATTTTCTTTTACTACATTCCCATTTTTCTTCTGATATCACGAGAACTTATGTAAAAAGGTATAATAATTAAAAAGGCAACCAAGAGAACTCCAAATACCTGCAAGAATAACAGTTACAACATCTGTAAATGCTTGCCCTCTGGTTAAAAAGGTCCTTCGTAGAGCTGCTCTGTATCTCAGCACCCCTCAAATGTGACCACCTTTCTTTAAAAGGAATGAACACCAAAAAAGCCTGAAAACTTCCAATAATGGAATCTGTTTTCACACAGTCTAAGGGCAAATAAACTACTCAGGATTTTCGGGGAAAATACACTATTCAGGATTGTGTCTGGGCTTTTGACAAAAATTGTTCTGACATAAAAAGTATCAACGAAGTGATTTGCAGCTCTATGACTGTTACCTCTTATTTTCTTCCTCTGGAGTGTTCTCAGCCTTCCATTCACCCATTACTTTTTGTTCTTACTCACTGTCAAATAAAAGTAGCTGACTCCTATCGTTTTCCCACAGGAAATACTGAAATATTATAATGAGAATTCAGACATTCATTTCTGTGTAGCCATTCCCAAGAACTGGAATTCTCTTCCCTTTCCCTCAGCTCCTGAAAGCCTGATGCAGGCTTTGGAAGACCTGGATTATCTGGCAGCGCTGGATAACGATGGAAACCTCTCCGAATTTGGAGTCATTATGTCAGAATTCCCCCTGGATCCACAGCTGTCCAAGTCACTGCTGGCTTCGTGTGAATTCGAGTGTGTGGATGAGATGCTCACCATTGCAGCCATGGTAACAGGTACCCCTGGACCCTCTCACTGCAGGGCCTGTGCCACCTGCCCAGCCCAGGCTCTTTCCTAATCCATCCACAAAAGCAAATTTTTGTTGTTCTCATCCTGCTTTTTTCAAGTAAATTAATGTGTTTGGCTGTTCAAGTCTTAACTGTAAGGATACAATGAAACCTAAGTAAAGAATTCCCACACTGATTCCATTTCCAGGCTGCCCATTGGTTTCCTCCTTTTTGTCAGAAACATCCCTTCAAAATGATATTTTCTTATCTCATATTAATCTCCATTTGTAACAGATTGGTGCAGCAAATTAGGGGAAGTTCTAAAAAACAATATAGAACTGTTGACCTGCAAAGAATTACTTTGTGATCTTGTCTCTACCTCAAACATTTCATAAGTCTAACATGACCTTGGAATCTCAGGCAGCAAACACACGAACCACAGGATATCAAGCTGCATTAGTTGTTCTCCTTGCAGGACAACTTTTTATGCCCAAACTGGGTTGATTTTTAACTTGTGGATTTTTTTAAAGTATATGTAACAAATGTGAATGGTTGAGCATAGACACAATTGCATTTTAAAAAAGCTCAACCATTCCAAAATACACAAAAGTAAAATGCACTGGAAAGCACAAATTTCAACACAGAGGGGTAAATTAAGGTGTTAAATCAATAGTGTTTTTCTATAAAAGAAACTATTTATTTGGACTCTGATCTGAGTCCAAATAATTAATTTTCTGACTAAATTGGGTTGTGCCATTATGCAGCATTTTTGGCATCAGCCTGGGAGAAAGTTCCCTTCTCTGTTTGCAGCACACATTAACAAGACACAGAAAATAAATAAACCCTCAGTGAAGGCAGCAGGTTCAACTCTTCAGCACCACTCCAACACTGGGGATTAAAGCAACTGCAGAAGGAAAAACCCAAAAATACCATCGGGGTTACTCCTTGTGCATGCACCTACGAGTCTTGCTAAGCACTTGTTTTTTCCCTCAGCTCCCAACTGCTTCCTGCACAGCCCTCCTGGCACGGAGGAGATCGCTCTGACCTGCTGGCGCCGCTTCTGCCACCCTGCAGGAGATCACTGCACCCTCATCAACATCTTCAATGCCTTCAAGGCAGCCACTGCCACCCCCACCCACCCAGGCAAGTGTGCCCCAGCTGAAACAAAGCACACTGGGACCAGTTTGGAAAAAAGAAACCCAAAAATCCAGTGATTCCTTCTAGAACTGCTGATTTACTGGGAGAAACCTATGGGAGTAGCTATTGCTTATGAATATTAATTTATTAATTAAAATTATTAATATTATTAATTTAATTAATAATATTAATTAAAATATTATTTAAAATAATTAAAAATTAATTATGCAATAGAGCATCTCTTACCCAACAGGGATACACAACCACTATTCCAATTGTCCTTTGAAGGGACACTGTGCAAAACCAGAATGACACTTCCTCCTGCAGAAGCACAAAATCCAAGTTTAGGATGAATTAATGCTGTTGAGGAGGGGCTGGATTCCCCCAACAGCCCAGCAGTTCTGGTGGGGTTTCGATAGCTGTGAACTGAAAGGAAAATCCAAGGGAAAACCAGAAAGTGGTCAAGTCCACATGTACAGGAGGCCAAATAAAAGCCAGGAGAGTGCAGGGCAGCAGAAGCCCTCAGTGCATTTTCCTGTGCTCAAACATCCTGCCCCGGTTCATTTAGCCCAGCCCAGGGCTCAGACAGCAGAGTGATAAATTGGCACATAGTGAATAAAAACCTGAGCCAGGGCAGCAGGACTGTGTCCTGCTCAGTCATGTGCAATGCTGAAGGCTCCAGGAGAGCCAGTCCTGCAGCAGAATGCAGCATCAGCACCAGCACTACAGATGTGACTGCAGCTCCACATCCACAAGGCCTGAAAATCAGAATTGCTACTCATTCTCTAGGAAGCTATTACTTAGAGCAAAGAAGGGGTTTGATTCTGAAAGAAATAACTGCATTCCTATAAAACTAAGTGAGGATATCAAGTATTGCCCACTTACTTCCCAAGCTGAGCCTAAACTGCCTGTGTGGCTCATTACCAGAATTTTGGACATCATTTACTGCAGCAGTCCAAGAGCATTTCACAGAGCAGCACCTCTGTGGATTGCACCCATCAGAAAGATTCTGCTTTAAGCCAAAACACTGTTTTGTCCTCCACAGACCTCAGCAGTGAGAAATGGTGCCGCGATTATTTCCTGAGCTGCTCTGCTCTGAGCATGGCAGAGATGATCAGAGCTGAGCTGGTGGAGATCATGAAGCGCATTGAACTTCCCATTTCAGAGCCAGACTTTGGATCAGAAGAAAATCTACTGAGCATTAAGAAAGCTCTTTTATCTGGTTACTTCATGCATGTAAGGAAAACCACTGTGGTTTCATCTTCCTGCACTGTTAAATGATACAGAATGCTTTTAGAAAAGTTCATTAGTGAAATCTCTTGATCACCAGAAAGGATAAAAGCAATTTTTTCCCCAGTGTATCCAACATTTCTGCCCACTCCAGCCTTTTCTCTCACTGCATGGAATTCACACACTCCACAGCAATCAGAAAACTGTCAATATGCCTTTCACTCAAAGAACTCTTACACCTCAAAAAACTCTTGAACTTGTAATATTCTCTCAGACATTATTTCCTTTTCAAAGGTGTTTTTGTGAAAAATGCCTGGAAATAGAGAAATGACGTGGATATATTTAGGTGTACGTAACACACAGTTTGCTTCATCTCAGGAAAGCACTCTAACTGAAATTGTAAACAAGATTGATTTATTCCCACTTGAGTCCCCAGGCTTTCCTTCACATCCCTGTGCTCCATCTCAACACAAAAATGACCTCTCCCAACTGCTCATTTCATGTCCTGACACACACTGTCTTTTAAAGTCTATGAAGAGTATATATGCTAAAGAATATATTCTTAAAAATAAATGTTTTCACACAGACTCTTCAAAGCCAAGTCCAGACACTGATGTACTGCCCTCATTTGTTGCAGTTTCCTTTTAAATACACAGACAAAATATAACCACAAAGACTGGACATATTTCATGACATCCAGTCCCAAGTTCTCCCACACAAATTCAGGAAGAGGTTTAGCCTCTCCCATTGTAAATATCTGAAGGCAAGTTGAATTTCTGGTTTGCATCTAATAGGCACTGATCAATTAAGTAATGGGCAACTCTCTCAATTTTTTTCCAGATTGCTCGTGATGTGGATGGCTCAGGGAACTACTTAATGCTAACACACAAACAAGTGGCCCAGCTCCATCCCTTCTCATCCTATTACAACACCAGGAGGATTCCTGAGTGGGTTTTATTCCACGAGTTCAGCATCTCAGAGGACAATTCCATCAGAGTCGTCTCCGAGATCTCTCCCCATCTGTAAGTGAACTGTGAGGAAATTGCTCCTTCACTCCTAAACCAACCATAAAATCATCACTTTGGGGGGATAAAAAAAATAAAAAGGGAAGATCTGTGATCTCAGGCCCTTACTATTTTCAATATTTCAATTAATTGAAAAAAACCCACCTATTAGCTGCAAAGGTTTCTTACAAAGTAAAATACACAGAAAAAAAATTCAGAGTTAACAGAGCAGTGTACTCTTACATTAATCCAGCTGGAAATGTCTTTGTTCCCTGAAAACCTATTTTCCAGCAAATCTTTTTCTTAACATATTTTCTGTCCCCAGCCAGCTGAATCATCAACTGTTTATGGATTCAGGGAGAGACCAGAGTCTTCCTTCTGCAAAAATCTCTTTACACGAAGAATATACATTTCACTGTCCCATCTTTTCGATTTCCCATGTTTATAGGAGAGCTTTGTTCATCATGTTATTGAACCACTCTGTTCTAAAGCAGCAAAATTGCTATTTAATGCAATCTGCAGCACTGGGAACTGCATTGCACCTCAAGTGCAGGCTGAGGATATTCAGGGCAAGGCTACTGAAAGCACAAATTCCTACTACATCTTGCAGAGAATCTTGGTTTCTTGCAGAGTTTTCAGCTGAAATATCAAGATGGAGCTTCTTTTATAAATGCCTTGAAATAATGATTCAAATATTTCAAAATCCAATTAAAAATTAATTACGTTTTGTGTCATTTCCTCCCCAGATTCGCAGAGCTAGTACCTCAGTATTATTTCAGCAATCTTCCTCCAAGTGAAAGCAAGGATATTCTGCAGGAAGTGATCAATCACTTGGCACCTGTTTCAGCCACGAAGGAGGAAGAGAAAACTACCAATGACAGCAAAGAAAATGAAGAATTTCCCCAAACTCCCACTGAGCAGGGATGTGTTATTCAGTGATTTTGGACTGAGCTATCACATACTGGACAACAATAAATAAAAGCAATATATCCCAAGCACATCCCAACCTTAACCAATTATTTCAAATTTTTGACATAAATGTATTTAACAGAAGGAAGATAAAGAAAAAGCACTTTTCTCAGCAAAAGGAGTTGCATGCATTATTTTGGAACAAAACCCATAATTTAGCTTTGGTTAAAAATACGTTGGGCAGATATTCAGGTTTTCTTCTGACACTGCGTTTTTATTGACTGCTTCATGATGATACCAAAGTAAAATAAACTGCAATATTTAAAAATATTCCTTTGGTGGATATTTCCCGTTGCACAAAACCGTTGATTCAAGAGCCATTCTGAAAATATTGTGAAGTTACAGTTCTGCATGGCTGCTCTATAAAAACCTGGTGTTTGTAGAGGAGTTCAGAGAGAGAGATAATCTTTGAGTTTATCCATAATTCCATTAATTCCATCTGCTGGAACTATCATAACAGTCCTCAAAGGCTTCATTGGGACATCATCAAAGGACCATCTGCCACCCAGGCAGGTGTCACTTTCCTCTTGCACAGAGTAGTTGAATTTCAGAAGAGCTTTCTAAACAAGAGAAACAAAAGCATTCAGATCAAAATGTTTAATTAGCATGGGGATAATAAATCATCTAAACAAAGTAAAAATAATTAATCTATTATGCCTGTGCTTACGAAGAAGTTTTCTTTCCTCTTGAAGGGTCCACCAAAATGATCTACTAAAAATCCACTACTTAAAGTGTTTTGAACTATTTTCTTTTCACAGAATTTCTGTCATTCATACTAAATTCTAAAATGACTGCTACCATTATAGTTTGGGATCAGAAAAACTAACTAGGGGGGAGAGGGGGAAAAAATCAATGCCCCCTTTAGGTCTGAGGCTCTGCTGCCTTCAGGGCCTACTCTTAGAACTGCCCAGTCATAAAAAATTAACAAATCTGTAAGAATATGAGTAGAACCCAAATATTAAGGGGATGGGCACCAATATGAATCCTGAGGAGAAATTCAGAAAGCTCTTGGAAAGGCTCCAGATGGCCGGAGCCAATGGAAGATCTATTTATTTATGTTTCTCCCAATAGGAGGTGTCTATAAATGTGTATTTTTATTTTTCAGGGATATAAACCCCATACAGAAAGAACAGTCTCTTTTCATCAGCTTTCCTAGACAAAATTCCTGATGGATAAGAAAAACAACCTAATAAATGTTTCTAACTCTCACACAAGCCACACTGAGAACTTTGAGCTGAGCCATTAAGCAGAAAAACTTAACTGATTCCTTCCCTTTGTGAAAAAATTAAGCCCCATTCTCCTTTTATGTTTGCTTTCCACTAACAATATATCAAGGCTTTAAATCTCATTTTGGAAGAATCACCACATTAATTGAGTGCCTTTGCTCAAGAACCATTTGAGCACCTTTAATCAATTCCAAGTGTGGTTATAATAGATTTTCTGGTTATAATTTCAAGGAACAGAATAAAGCACAGGGAAGTGCCAAGTGCAGAAAAAGGCTTCTCTCAGTTTGATATGGCTCCAAGTGTCTGCCTCACCACATTTAATGCTATTTTATGGCAATCTAATTAACATTATGTGTGATCAGGGAGGAGAGACACTCCAGCACTAATTTAACACACACACATTATTAAGTACAGAGAGACATTTAATTTAATACCCTACATAATGTTTAAAATGATTTTTTTAAAAAACATTGGGCAGACTGTTAAAAAGAAAAACATGTTCAGTTTGAGTCTATCCTTTCGAGCTGAGAATTATTGCAATTTAGATGAAAGACACAATTGGCCTTTAACAAAATAACCAAGCTGAGATAAATAAATCCAAACTGGGCCTTCTAGAACAGAACACCCACGGACACATGAGCAGCACAGGCTTCTCCCCATCAGCTTTTCTATCAAATGCTCACACAGAGCTCAGGTTCAGCTGTTTCAGCTGCTGTGGCAGGAACACAAAAACAAAATCCCCAACTTGCCACTGCACAGAGGCTACAAAACCATTCCCTACAGCTACCAATGTATTCCCCCACTTACACTTCTCTCCTTCCCAAGAAATAAAATTACAGCCCCATCACAGCCTCTGTCAGAATGATTACACACAGGAACCTTTGCTATTAACCACCCCATGCATGTGCAAGTCCTTTAGCCTGCAGGCACTGCCAGAAATGAAAAATAATGGTCTCTCAACAAAGTAATAATATTGTAAAAGAGTAGTTTTAAAGCTTGGGAACACAAAAAAAAATAAAAAAAGAACCATGAAAAATTCTTTGCATTTCAAAGCACATCTTTAATTTAATTTCCTGCATTTCCCCCTCACCTGATCTGGCTTGGGACCAGCAGAGTTGTGTGGACAGGGTGCCTTAGGAAATGGGAAGTAATATTTTCATCTCAGTATTTGAGCACTTTTTATTAATATACTTGCTCTGAGTAGAACAGAGGCAGAAAATGGAATCAAGAGCCACTTAGGATCTTCAGAAGTTTACTCTGAGCCTTTTTTGAAAGTAACAGGTAGCCAGGAGGAAACAGATAAATCAATACACAAAAAGAGCTTGATTGCTCCTCTCTCAAAACTACTCCAAAACACCCTGGATTTAATTTAAAAATATTTGTGATCATCTTGAGAAAAGCTCCCCTAGAATTTGAAGTGAAACATCTTGTTTTGCTGATATGTAAATAAAAAGAAGCCTTTTACATTAAATAACCGTATGTTACCTCATGAAAGAATTCTTCCTCTGCATTTGCAAACATTAATTCCTCCTTTGGCTGATTCCTCCCTTCTTTCCTCTTAGAATTGCTCTTTGTGGCTTCCGTAAAGGTCTTGCTGATAAGGAGGTAATAATGGCACTTTCCACAAGGTTTGTTTGTTCTCTGTGCCTCAGTCAGCTCTTTCCTGAAGAGAAATAAATGTTTACACACTTGCACCGTTTAAATCCTGAACAAGCATATAAAGTAAACTTTGTAATGTATTAGTACAGAAAGGATATTCCTATTGCAGCCTAATCTTCTCTGAGTGCCTCAGAAAACCAATCTTGCAAATGCGTTCCTAGTACTTCAACATACCATCTGCACTTTTAAACAATAAAAATATGGATTTTTTTCCACACCTCACAGAACCCTTCGTTCCCAGAAGATTATTCATGGTAGAGGGTCTGTGAAATGATTCTAAGTGCAACTCTCCTTAAAAATACATCACACTATCACTTCCATGAGTTATAACTGAAGAGACAGAAAATACTCTTGCCTACCCTTGTGTTTAATGTGCTGTCACTCCAAAACCTTTAAGGCAAAGAGGCTGAGATCTGAATTTCAGCTGTGACAAGTGCTGTATTTGTGGTGACCTTAATTTGACTTCTAATCTCATCTGACATAAGGGGAAAGAAGAAAAAAATAGAAGAAGGAAAAAATTATCTTTATTCGATTACTGGAGTTCCTTATCCAACAAAATTTCCTTGTTCTCAGTTCTCAACATGGCACTAAAATAATGCAATGTTGTGTTTCAGTGGATTCATTCACTTACATCCACCCAGCTTTTGATATAAATCCACAAATGGGTAGAGATCAACCAGCACCTCACTGGCTTTTTTCATTACTTGAAACAAGTCAAAAAACTGCAGATGGTTTTCATGGGCCAGAACTTATCCTCCTTTTAAGCTTTTCCCTCAATCCAAATCTTCCCTTCCAAAGCCAGACATTACCACATGAGCAGAACATCCAAGCTGCTCATTTTGAGCATGCTAAAAAAGTTCTCATTTTTAAATTTTCCTAGAACAGTGTGAAAATAATCTGCAATACAAAGATAAACTACAATATACACAGCTATTTCTGTGGTAGAACAGCACGTGTTCTCAAATTACATCCTCTGTTTTAAAGTTTGAGAAGCCTAAATATACAAAAACTATTTTAAAAATTAACTATGGGCCATGTATGAGATAAATAATATTTTTCTGTTCATGTCTTACTTATACCTATAGCATCAACTGTCTTAACAGTTGATAAATATACATAAATATATGTAAGAATTCTGAAAAAATATGAAGAAAAAATACTATTCAACATCATGCAAGAAAAAAAAATATATAAAGAAACTTACTGGAGCTGCTGGTGCATGGGCAGAGCAATCTGTGGAGGGACATTGATGAACCTTTCACTCAGGATGAGCCCCACAGGTTTTGTGCTGTCGTTCAGGAGTTTGCTGAGCTGCTCCATCACCCGCTGCTCACAGCTCTGCTCACAGCGACTCAGAAGCAGCTCTTTGATTTGTTCAGCACACTGGGTGCCCTGCAATCAAAAGGTGCATTCTCTTCACCTCACAGAAGGACTATTTACACAAGAAAACCTTGAATGTCAAGTTCAAGGCATTTCCTACAGGCCTGGTGGCAATTTCCCTCAGCGAGAGCACTGCACAATTGCTCTGCAATCACTCTCCAGATCTGTGGCTGAGGGCACACAAAGCTTGTGAAGTGATGGGAAAGAGGAGCTGCAACACCACAGCAAAACTCCAAATCGCACAAGGTCAAAGGGAAGAAATACAGGAGGCTGACAGCTCACTTACCTAGGAATTATCAGGCCTAGTTTCAACTCTCTGTTCCATTCTTTGCTTTATGTTTGACCTTCAGCAAGTTATTACCATCAAGAAAAAGCCAAGCCATGTGCAACTTTTACAGCCCCAGCCCTCCACAGAGGAATTCCAAATCCTAGTCCAGCTGTCGAGGCCTGTTACACAGGACGCAGTGTCATTTATTATGATGTTAATATTTATAACCAGATGTTAATGAGGAATACCAACCTTCCTTTCTGTTAGGTTCAAGCAGCTTATAAAACCAAAGACTTCATCGTCATCTTCATCATCATCATCACTACTGTCTTCCTGGACTTCTGCTTGCTGTTGAATGCAAGAAAAAGCAACAATTTATATTGACATTCTACTTCCACTCTGTAGCAAAAGATGTTTTTCTTTCCAGGTGATGCTCAGCAGATGAAAACAACTGAGGAAATCTGTACACACACTGCAAATTCTGCTGCACCAGTGAACAGAATCTCAGTGTGCTCAGAGCCAGCTTTATAGAGGGCCAGGTCATGTATCTTCTACAGAAGAGTCCTTTGAAAGGCACTAAAAGCTGACAGCTCACATTTAATAAGCAGCATCTCGGCCCAGGGGATGGCAATATCTTAAGCAAAACCAATTTCTTTCCGATTCTAACACAGGGAAGTAAATCTGCAATGTTTTAACAACCACAGAGCAATAAAGCTTTGATAGGGAGGGGGACAAAGAGCTGTGTCTTTGTAGGAAAGTCACAAGCTCCTATTTCTTACAGAGATGATAACAAAGCTCTCCACTGCATTTTCAGAATTACTACTCTCCTACACCAAAATTCAGAGTGAAAAGCCTTCCATATGTAAAAAAACCCCAGGTATAATAATATACCAAATTCCTTCTTTATTTGAAAGTAGGCATGGAAAATTTAAGCTCCCACAGGAGAATTCTTAAAGCAGAAAAAGCAAGAAAGCACACAAATAACTCAGGCAGAATCCCCTTCTGAAATACAGAAATTATGTCATTTCAACATAAAAATTATTGTACTTCTATTACAAATATAAAATCTGCCTTACCTTGATAATACTTCCAATATGATTCTGTTGTATTAATATATCAGTTAATTCAGCAGTGTTAACAGGAGCTTTTAGAAATAACTGGAAGACAGGAAACAAGTATTAAGTTTTAGGCACTGATGGTATCCCATGGGCCAGTTAGTAGAAAATAAAGTCAGTGTTGTCTCTAAGTTGTTAAGCAATATTCTGTTCCCCTTCTAATTTCTATTTTTTAAATTTTATTATTTAGCTTCCTTCAATATAACATTGCAAAGACTAACAATCAGCTGCTTGAAGTGCTTGCTCCTGCACCTTCCACAGGCTGCTATTTCCACCCTGGTATCCTCTGGAGTTTGGTGTGATCTGAAATCTGTGGCTGCTCCATCCCTGGCAGTGTCCCAGGCCAGGCTGGACAGGGCTTGGAGCAGCCTGGGACAGTGGGAGGTGTCCCTGACCATGGCAGGGAATGGAACCGGATGGGCTTTAAGGTCCCTTCCAACCCAAACCCTTCCATAAAAGGAAGCAAATAATATATAAAAACAACAAATCAATACAGAGAATGTGAACTGGTGTCTTTGCATAACTTTTTAGATATTACTTATCAATAGACATAACAACCAAGCTAACAAGTAGTCATAGTACCTGTTGTAGTAACTTCTTTATCCCATTATAATCACTGTCTGATATGGAATGTGCTTCAAATTCAATATTCACTTCCTGTGGAGTAAAACAGAGAATATCAAACACACTTGGCAAGAAGTTATATCAGAACGAAGCTAAACTGTAAGAAACTTGAAGAGTGGGGATAGCAAAAAGAGCAGAAACAAAACTGATTTCCTCCTTGCCGTAATCTCAGCAACTGTTAAAAGTTATTCTTTCTCGTGTGATCTTTAGAGAACATCTGTGAAAGCAACTTTTCAAAACTAACCCACCAGCTGTGCTGTGAACAAACCTTTAATGCTCTGCTCCTGCCATCTGGTTCACACAATTACACCTACTGCAAGCACGCAGACTCTTTCCGTAGAGAGCCTTGATCCAGGCAGTTAAACCCTGAGAACTGCAGGACTGGGGTGTAATGCCTTGGCTAAAGGTGAAAACTGCTGCAGACATTTAAAAGATTACATCCAAACCCCTAGTTCTGCTATTTCTTCAAATCCTCATGGCATCATTAACTCCGCTGTGGAACTCAGCTCAGCAGGCACATGATGAGACACAGCCACAGCAAAAGTAGAATGGGAACTGCTGCTTCTCCTTCCAGAACAAATGCTGTGTGCCTACCAACATTTTTATTGGTATTCTATATAAAAAGGACTGCCAGCCAAGGTTACCCTGCCTACCTATTCCACTGCTCAAGACCATTCAAAGTTGCTTTGCCTTTTCATCGCCAGTTTCAATTACACTCCGTGAGCAACCTCAACAACAGCCTTACTTTTGTCACCAATTCAGACTCATAACTCTCTCCAACCCCACAAAGGTCATGGCCTTCGTTGTCCACTGGAAGAACTGTGTTAAAGACCTGATTGTAATGTAGAAAACAGGTACACAAAAATTCAGGAGACACTGAGGCCCTGGCACAGGTGCCCAGAGCAGCTGTGGCTGCCCCTGGATCCCTGGCAGTGTCCCAGGCCAGGCTGGACAGGGCTTGGAGCAGCCTGGGACAGTGGAAGGTGTCCCTGCCGTGGCAGGAGTGGCACTAGATGGGCTTTAAGGTCCCTTCCAACCCAAACCATTCTGGGATTCGCTAATAAAAGGAAGCAAACTAATATAATAACAAAATATAACGAAGTATAATGAAAGAGCAAATCGTGTGCGCTGACAGCACCATTTCCAAGCAGGTGGCTCCAGCCCCACACCCGAGGGGACACAGACACACCAAGGGTGCAGAACCGAGGGCTCGGGGAGCCCAACATTTGAAAAACAGTTGCAAAATTAAAAACTTTCAACACCAACGAAGCGAACACACTTCGGATCACTGACACACAGGGATGCGTCCCCTGCACTCGCACAGGACACGCACCCGGGGCCCGCGTGGGCCTCAGCGGCGACATGGCCGGGGGACAAGCCCTGCCCGAATCCCTTCCCGAACTGCTCCCGAACCCCTTCCCGAACTGCTCCGAATCCCTTCCCGATCTGCTCCCGACCCCTTCCCGAAATGCTCCGAACCCCTTCCAGAACTGCTCCTGAACCCCTTCCCGAACTGCTCCCAAATCTCTTCCCGAAATGCTTCCGACCCCCTCCCGAACATTCCTCACACGATCCCCTCCCGGAGCCCCTCCCGGCCGCTCCCCTCTCCCGCAGCTCCTCGGGGGCGGTGCGGGCCCGTCCCGTCACCTCATCGATGGGCTCGTCCGAGTCGGAGCACGCCGAGCCCTCGGAGGCGCTGCCGGAGCCCTCGGAGGCGCTGTCGGAGGCGCTGAGGGAGCCCTGCTCCCCGGCGGGGCCCCGCGCCCGCCGCTTGGCCGGCGTGGCCATGGGTGGTGTGCCCGGGGCACGGCGAGTCGCGGGATGTCACCAGATGTCACCGTATGTCGCGACAGCGAGCGGCGGGCAGCGCCGGCGGAGGGCCGCGGAGAGGCGCGGGCGGGCAGCCTGAGCGGGGAGGTGCGTCCCGCACCGCCCCCGGCCCCACGAACCCGGATTTCCTCTCCGTGCTGTGGTGTCACTTCCTTCCAGGGAGTTCCTTCATGGAGGGGCTTGTCAGGCGTTAGATGGGAGGTTTGGGGTCCCCGTCCCCGCAGGTGGCCGGGGCAGGCCTGGACGTGGCACTCAGGGGACTGGGGACGCGGTGGGCATCGGGCACAGCGTGGGCTCCATGGCCTTAGAGCTCTTTTTCCACCCTTAATCATTCTGGGATTCTGTGCTCTGAAAGAAACAGAGTGTCCTGAGCGTCTCCGCCATTAATAAAAGTTACTGTAAGTAAAAATTAGCATTAGTAAAAATTGTAAATTCAAACAGGAATCAGGCGCTCGCTGCTTGCTGTAAAAATCGTGTCCCGGCTTCCCCCGAACCAAATTCCCTGGATAATTCCAGAGAAACAAGCAGAAAAGGGTGATAGGGAGAGCGTAGTAAGCACAATGTGATTCTGGCCTTTATAAAAAACACCAGTCGTGAAAATGCGTTGGAATATCCTGAGCAATGAAGAAATGGGCATTAATGATCAAGCCTCAGTTATGGGGATGTTCCATTTAACGCTTCGTGTCTCATTAATGAAAGGTGGGTGTTAATGAGGCCGTGGAAATACGAGTATTGGGCACTCAGTGTTGCCAGCCAGAAAAAAATGCAAGGCACAGAGCCTGGGATGTAATTCCAGCGTTATAAAAACAATTCAAGTAGGTTAAAATTTTCATGTTCCCTTTAAAGCGTCAGGCACGTCTGTGCTTATTTTTCTGTTGTTATTTTGAAAGCTATGTTTGCTCTGGGAGCACTTAGGTCATTGCCAAAATTTGAATAAGAAAGAATTTAGAGAAGGATGAATTTTCCTGTCTGTAATCTATCAGGAAAGTACCACACTGATAATTGGGGTAAATGTGCACTAAGAGAGTGATTTCTGTTTGTATTATTGGTGTATTTGCTTACATTTTGTTACTTTTAATTCAGCACCAAAGTCAGTTTTAAAGGAACGGAGAACTGTCATCTTTTAATTTCAGAATAGATGTTCTCAGTCTTGCCATGTTTCCTAGACTATCAGAGAAAGTATATGAATTTATCTGTGTTATTTTAGATGTATGAATGTGTATATAGACACACATATATTGAATTTTTTAAAAAAACATGTTTAAACACTGTTTTGAAAAGGGTGAGACCCTAAATGCATCAAATTAAATCAATACCTTTGCATGCTCATTATGATGAGGAGAGGCTGTAAACTACCATGTAAATTAATAGGATAAAATAACTTTTTTATAGATTGGAGCTGATTCCATTGCTGGCATTGTGGGAGTTGTTACTGCTTTTATAAAATATTCTTTAAATGTGTTCCTGGTGATGAGTTTCTTTAGAGCCCCTTCTTGAGCAGTGTTATCTAAAGGCAGCATATTATTTTCTGTCCTTATCAGGGTGGATGTTTCTGCCCAGAGAATGCACAGTAAGTGCTTACTCATTGCGTAAGGAGCACTACAACTGGTAGCAACCCAGTTCTTGGAGCTGTTCAAGTCACTGTTCAAGTAAAATGTCCTCTAGATCTAATTTAGATAAATTCCATTGTTGTATTCCAGGGTTCTGCTGCACTTCCTCAGTAAACAATGAAGGTTCTGCTGCTGAAGGATCCCAAAGACAAAGATTCGGGACCAGATCCATATGTTAAAGTGAGTAAACTTTGAAAAAAACAAAAAAAAAAGTGTCATTTCTTTGTTGAATAATAGCATCAGATGAATGTAACTATTTTAAGTGGGAAAAGGTGCTTAATCAATATTAGGAGTGCATGCCTGAAATTATGCTAAGAGAAAATGTAGCCCAGAAAATATGCCCTTGCTGCAAAGAATTATATTAGTTACAGGACATTTGTACTGAATTCACTGTTAAAGCTCTCAGCAAAGTACTGATATTAAACTTTATTTGAATGAATTAATACTGATAATGTTCATATGGACAGAATTAAGATTACAAAAATTCTCAGTATTTTTACGGGGACTGTAATGTGAAATAGAGCTTACCTGGTGCTGGGGTCCCTTCTACTGCCCCTGCTCATGTGAGTCAGTCTGACTCATAAGAACAGTGCTGTTGAAGAATTCCTCATAAAGGAGGATTATTTCTTTAGAAGAATATCTTTTTTTAAAAAAAAATCTGTTTCTGGAATTACAGAGATGTACAGGGATGTTTGCAGGACTGGGTGGGCATTTGGGGGTTTCAGAGTTATGTGCTGGTGTTTCCTGCAGCTCAGGAGGCCACAGTCCCACAGCTGTTTAATAGCAGTTGTAATTTTAAATAACTAACAAATCCAAACTAGATTTACCAGGGAAAGGAAATAAAATGTCTTTTTATATTTCTTTAGTAAAAATAAATACTTACATTGGCTTAGTCAGTTCTTCGAAAAAGAAGAAAAAGGCTGTTCGGAGCTTATTTCAAGAGCTGCAAACCTTTCCTTGATAGGAATTAGGATCATACAGCTTGGAAGCAGCATTGATCCCAGTTTTGTCATTTGAATTCATCTCTCTTGACAGCCTATTTGAGAAGGTAAGTTTTTAATTATTTCATTTGTTTAATTTCCAGCAGTATTAGGTTGCCAAGATCCCATTTAATCATTCAGTTTCTGGTACCTCTTTTTGTGTTGCCACAAACCAGCTGGGTACAATAAAATTTCATGTACAGCATCAGGGACCTTGCCCGTGCTTGTTAAAGAATTAAATTGCTCAGACAGAATTCACATCCAAGTTGTTTGACCATAAATAGTCACAAGTATTTCAGGCAGTTATTGAAGTTGTTCTGTTTGTCACAAGGTTATAAAGAATGGAATAACTAATTTTTTTAATTAATTGACTAATTTTTTTTTTTAATTTCTTAAATTTACTGTTTCCAAATAGCTTTCTCATCCAGAGTGCTATGGAGGCCTGATTTTTACCAGTCCAAGAGCATTAGAAGCCATCAAGATATGTTTAAAAGATAAGAGTAAAAAAGAAGGTAATCACATATTGATATTCCTTGGTCTTTTTCTTTCAGCATCATGTGAAGTTTGGATTGTATTGAATTTTATTTCGCTCACCAGTAGATATTTGTAGTGTGACTTTTAAAAAAACCTGTATCTCACAGTACTTTTATTATCATAAAGGGCTAATGCTACACTGAGCTTTGAAGGGTTGGGTTTTCCACACTGAAGAGTGGAAAGAAGAAGCTTTTGGTACTAATTACTAATTAGTGAGAGCTCCTCCAGCCCTGGGTATCTCATGCATAAGGAATATTTTGCTGCAGTGCCTGGTTGGCTTGCTAACTGCTCTCCTCCCTTAAAGAGAAGATCATCTCATAAAAAGTGGCCATTACTTCTGTGCCTGTTTCATTTGTATGAAATGTTTCGGAAAAAAGGGAGATCTCTGTCTTGAATAAGAAATTTCTCAAGTGAATTAATTATTAGCTAAAAAATGGTGAAGAAGTGGTGATGCATAAAAGCCAAGAGATCAGTAGTGGGGAAGAATCCTGCTAAACAGAAATTCCCATCACAGTGAAATGTCAAATCCTTGTAAACTCTTCCAAATCCGTATGCTCAGTGATTGTGGCCTGGAGTTTCTGCTTATCTGCTCCATATTTGGGCTATAGATGCACTAATCAATATCCTGTGAGTAAGGTTACACCCCTGAGTAAGCAGGAAATACACAGACCCTCAGCTTATTGTAGCATTTGCAGCAGCAGAGGACTATATATTAAAATTTTAGGTCAGAAGTAATCTCTTCTCTAGATTCATCCCTCATCTTGATTAGAACTTCTGGGAAATATATATTTTAATAATAAAGTGAGTCTGTTGTTCCTATTTGGCTTCCTTTCAAAGGCAATAAATCCTTGGTTTTTTCCTTCTGATTTTTATTTTTACTGTTGTAGTTTGTATTTTTCTCTCTCTCCAGGAGTACCAGAAAGAAATTCAGTGTCCTGTGGTGCTCTTGTTAAGACAGTAAAAGATTGGTGAATCTATTTATGATCCGTTAGGATTTATACATCCAGATTTGCTGAATATGTAGTGGAGCTTTAGTTGTTATTATTATTATCATCATTTTGCTGTATTTGAGGATTAAACAGAAGTCCAAATAGTCACTTAGCATTCGCATTCTGTTGCCATGTGCTTAAATTTAATTTAATTTAGTATAATTTAATGTTTTTCAGCCTGGTCAAAATCTCTTAAACAAATGTGGAATATCAAACCAACATATGTGGTAGGAAAAGCTACAGCTTCTTTAGGTAAGCTGGGGTTTAAAAAAAGAAATCTTGGCTAAATCTGCCTTGTAAGTACAATTTTTGGAGAATGAGCTGCTGTTCAAGGGTGCTCAGTAAAAAATTTAGGGAATTAGAGCTATCCATGCTCCAGCCAAGGATATCCATGGATATGATCTAGCCCCTGGATTTCTGCTCCTTTTGTTGTAATGTGATGGTCACTCCTTGAAAACTTGAGTCAAACCAGAAAATAAACCCCCTTTGTTCTTAATTTGCACGTGGTTTTTCCATTCCCTTTGGAAATTAAATTGGATGGAAGGGATTCTAACGTGGTTGAGATTGGACACAAAATATTGGTGTGCTTGGATCAGCTGTGCCTCCCTTTTCATCCCAGCTTTCTGTGACAGGAAATCTGAATTGTTCTCATTGTTTTCTGTGTTTTTTCTTCGCTGCTTTTGGTTCTAGTGGAAGAAATTGGTCTTATTCCACAGGGAGAAAAGTCTGGAAATGCTGAGAAATTAGCTGAATATATTTGTTCAAGTAAGTAGCTAAAACATTGTAGTTAAATTAAGGTAATGTCCCTTCCATCATTTAAGAATTTCCTAGAGGTAAAATCAAGTGCACAGTGAGGCAAAAATACTTCAAAATACATATGCAAGATTTTAATTTACATGAAATCATGGACTCTCTACTTGATTAGTAAATGCGCTGTGAGCCAGCAGGCAAAAGCTTATTTTTACTGGAATATCAGTGCTGTAATGATTGGAAATTGTTACTAGGTCAGAAGATCTAAGTGCTGGTGACTTTCCCCAAAATTACCCTGGGGTTTCAGGGGGATCTGAAAGGATCTATTCCTTTGGCTTTCAGCACCAAAGGAAAGTGGTTTTGAAGAAGTTAAAGTGATACTTTAAGGTTTGTTTAGCCATTTTGTTATGGTTAAATCTGTAATGCTTCTCAACCTATTATCAGATTATTGGGGATTTTTTAAAGTCAGTCAGTTTACTTCCTCTCTTGCTTTTACTGTAATTTGTTAAGATTTCCAGGGGCAATAAGAAAGGTTTTCAGATTTAGGAGCTGTTTATTTTTTGAGTGGATGGGTCAATAGAAGCCGTGAAAAAAGAGGCTGAGTTTTTGCGCAGATGTGAGGGAGCTGATGAGCAAAGTCTGCACAGCAGCAGAGATTTATAGGGGAAAGAAAATTGGGATTGGAGCTGGCAAGGATTGTTTTTCCTGGGCACAGTGCTCTCTGATTCACTGACTTCAGCTATAGGGAATATTTAATGATAAAAATGATAGTTGCCAACACAAGATTAAATAATAAATTCTGACAATTAAAAATACTTACAACAAAAATATGTCGGAAGTGAAGAATAATCCATCTCTCCTCTTCAACAGATGTATTAAAGCACAGAAAGGTTTCAGCTGATTTTTTAGTGCTGGAAAATCTTCTTGTGGCAATGAATTAATAGTTGCCAGTTTGCAGGTGCAGGGGCTTTTTTGAGAATAAAAACAAGATAAATACCTGTTTATTCTGTTGTATGAAGGTGAAAAAAATTACCCAAGCAGTGAATTTCAGCCACTGGAGCCTGTTTGTTGTTGATACATAGAAACATCCTCAAGGATTTATTGGGCTGTGCATATTTATAGGCTCTCAGCTGATCAAGTGGTTTACAACAACCTTGGAAGTACAAATTAAATTATCTCATGTTCCCTCATGTATAAATTCACTTTTGTGCATAAAATAAGTAAATGAAAAGAATAGCTCCGAATTTTTTTATATCATGAGAGGTTATTGTCAGAATAAAAATAAAAGCTGAAGTAATGAGATTTTTTTGTTGTCACCTTTTGTGCTTTGGTACCCACTTCAGTTTAAGGGACTGGGAAATAGAGGAATTTACCTATATTACTGGGGAATAAAGAATTTACTCCATAACTGGCTGGCTTTACTCCTCTCAAGGCAAATATTTGGTTACAGAAGCAGGAGACACCAATCCTTGTGTTGTTCAGGCCTACCAAGGAATTTTTCTGTGCCAAAAGAATTGGTGTTTGTTCACAGGTATCACACTGGCATTTCAAATAACTGACATGAGTTACAGGAGAATTGATGCTGAAATATTCCACCTTTATTTCACTTTCAAATCTTTTTCACATTCTTCTTCAAGAATGAACTAAGCCAAATTCATTCTTCCTCTAATTTTTCATTTTAAGCATATCTGTGGTTTCCAATAGAACTTCAGTGTGCAGTCAGGACACTCAGGTGTGTCTGGGTTGACTTCTGCAAGGGTCTTTCCATTTGATTTTCACTCTGCTGCCCTTTTTTATTTATCCTTGAGGAATTTCTGCCCCTTCCATAAACCAAGAATCTCCTTCCAGCACTTAAAAGTATTTTTCTCTAGTAATTGTCTCTTAAAAATATATTCACAAATCTGAATTAGGAATAAAATAATTTCATTTCTTCTGAAAGCTGAATGCAAAGCTGTAGCAATTGTGTAGCATTTCAGCTTGAAATTTTCTCTGTATCTGTTATGTATAGAAAAGGCAAAAACTCTGCAAAGAAAGTCTGCCATTAAATTCCTAATTTCACAAAAGCAAGTGAGGATATCCACTGCCACCCCAGAATCCTTTTTCCTTGGGGAAGGAAGAAAATGGAATTGCAGATAGACTGAAACTGTTCAGCACAGTATTGTCCTTTTCTTTGTCTGCCTGAATATTTTATAGAGAGAGAGCTCTGTCATTTATTGAGTGGGACAGAGATTTTTAAATACAAAGTGGAGGCAGATTGTGTTGAGGAGGAGATAACTTTCTGTGCAGAAGGGCAAGGGGAATAGAAATGCAGTTTATCTTTGGGGAGATCTTTTTAGCCAATATTCATATTCTAGTTATGGAATATTTTTTAATGTTCTTGGTAAGTATCCTCTGTCCTCTGAATTGGGGCTGCAGCTGCACTGCAGATGTTTTCGGCTACCTTAAAGCTGTGTCTGTATGAAGCATTTGATTAATCAGCATTTGATACCTTTAGAATGTATTAAATCACATTTACTCTTTATTAAAGGCCTGAGTTAATTAAAGTTCTTGTTTGTGTGTTTACAGAAGAGAAACCCAATTCCTCAGCTCTCCTATTTCCTTGTGGAGCCCTGAAAAGAGAAGTACTTCCTACAGTGCTTAGAGAAAAAGGTTGAACTTCCCCTGGGGACCCATTTTAATTAGCCAGTGATTGGAAAAGTTGTATTTAAAGCTTGTGAACCAAATTGGAATAAGTAAAAGTGGAACTTGCTGTGAAGTTGGCTGCAAGGGAGAGGCTGGGAGTAAACACTGGAGCTTGGATGGCTGTCCACAGCTCTGGGACATGCAGATCCTTCACAGGGCTTTTATGTCTTTTTAGCCTGAAATAGTTACACTTAAGTGCAATTAGGATGTTGTGAGTGCTGAATTGAAAGAATAGAAATTAATGAATTCGTGAATTATGACTGCATATCCTAATTGCAGGCATACCCCTGGAAAGCCTCACTGTTTATCAAACAAGCCAACACCCTGACCTGCAGGAATCTTTGAGCAGTTACTTCTCCCAGCAGGTACTGGACACTGATGTGCTTTGAGGTTTTCTGAGGCAGATGATAATGCCTCCCAGAATGTTCCTTTTCTTGAAGTACTGTAACAGAAATATCACTGGGCATCTTTCCTGAGTATCACAAATCCAAACCCAGTAGTGATCTGCCTGCACAGTTTGTGTAAAAGTAATAATTGCTTTTAATTTTTCAACATTACCTTTATGAATTTTCCATTTAGGAGCCTTCATCATAGGATTATAGAATCATGGAATGTTTTGGGCTGGAAGGGACCTTAAAGCTCATCCCATTCCCCCCCTGCCATGGGCAGGGACACCTCCCACTGTCCCAGGGTGCTCCAAGCCCCAATGTCCAGCCTGGCCTGAGACACTGCCAGGGATCCAGGGGCAGCCACAGCTGCTCTGGGCACCTGTGCCAGGGCCTGCCCACCCTCACAGGAACAATTCCTTCCTAATATTCCATCTGTCCCTGCCCTCTGGCAGTGGGAAGCCATTCCCTGTGTCCTGGCACCAAGTGCCCAGGCACTGACACTGCTGGAGGAGGGACTGAGCTGTACCAACCTCTGCTTACTTTCCCCCAGGGAATCCCTGCAAGCATTGTGTTCTTCAGCCCATCCGGTGTCAAATTCTGCCTCCAGCACATTCAGAAGCTTTCAGGGGATTTGATCAACCAAGTCAAGGTATCTTCTCTTCGAAGTGGTGAAATCCAGTAGGGAGTAAATGTGGGGTGGGCAAATGAGATAGGAAGGCTGTAACAACCCCTGCAAACCTTTTGTATTTATTTCTCTGAAAAAAACCCCGTATTGTAGCAAATACAAATGCTATTATATAGAATTAGAGAATCCCAGAATAGTTTGGGAAGGGACCTTAAAATCCATCTGGTTCCACGCCCCTGCCATGGTCAGGGACACCTTCTACTAGACTAGACCAGGTTTCTCCCCAGCCTGGCCTTGGTTGGATTTAGCTGAGAGCCTTATTTTAAAAAAAGAAATTGTTTTCACCTGGAATGTTTTCCCCAACCAATTTACCCCATCTCCACTGGGATAGACTTTATTTTCTCTGAGTGATGTGAAGGTGTGAGTAGCTCTCGCTTGCACTAGGCTGCAGCTGATTAAAATTCCTCTCACTTTCCCTGTTCTGCGGGACTCAGAGCTTTCAGTGTTTGTAATGGTGACATAAATGTTAATTTTCCCTCAGTAATTTCTAAGTAGCTCCATTGATGGGTGCCTTTAATACTGCAACGCTTGAGCCTGAGCTGGTCAGTGCTGTCCAGGGAGCTGAACTGTAAGAGTTGGTGGCTGGGAGGACACAGAGCTGAGGGATGACGCTGTGCCTGAGCCCTGAAAGTGTCAATGTCACTGCAGTTCGCTGCCATCGGGCCCAGCACGGCCGAGGCCATGGAAGCTGCCGGGATCGCCGTGAGCTGCACTGCAGGGAGCCCCACGGCCCAGGAGCTGGCAGCTGCCATCCACAGAGCCCTGCAGCCCCAGAACTGCTCTCTGCCCCAGTGAGAGCCCAGCCTGCCCAGCATGCTGCTCCAGGAGGGGTTTCCAATTTGCACACCTGCTGTCCTGCAAGAAAGAGGTTTTTGGGAATATGCAGCACTGTTCTTGTCAGGGATGGGTGAGAAGGTTGCATCTAAGAAGTCTGGAATCTGTCCAGCATCTCTTAAAGCATCCAGCTGTTTCCTCGTGTGTGCACTGTATTTTATCCTCAAAAAGCAGCTGTGAACACTCACTGAAATCAGTCCCACACCTCACCTCAGGTATCCCCCAGCACACAGGGCAGGTTTGAATTGCTCTGTGTGATCAGTGTTACTTGCACATCTTCTTTTGTAGGAAAAAACCCCATGTTCCAATGAAGTATTTTCTTTTGTAAACTTGGTTGTTGTTCTGCTTTTCAAATATTTGTGTAAAAATGGTAATTGTAGATTCCTAGTGGAATAAAATTCTTTGCAGTGAAGTTGCACTGTGTAGGGCTAATGCAGGTCAGCTGTTGTCCCTTGTTACCCTTACAGTACAGGCTCTGAAAAATTAGGTTTTGGTTTCTGTTCCTGTAAAGAAGGGGGATTTATTAACAGGGAAATAAACTGGCTTATCAGAGTTAATAATGGTGTTAGAGTTGTCTGGTTTGGATGTGGTTTATGCTTTAATTGTTTATCTCTGAAAGGGGAAAAATAATCCTATTTAGCAGTAACGCTCCCTCCAGCTAATGCCAGGGCCTTCACAGGAGATTTGAATCATAATATACTCATTTATAATCCTCCTGAAAGTCATTTGTGTTATTAGCACAGTGCTGAGGTTCCTGGAATAACAGAGAAATCCTTGTTTGCTGCACAGTTCTGTTAAATTCTGAGGGTGGGACCTGAATTTCCAAGCAGCTGAGAGGCCCCACACCTGCAGCAAGAGGGAACCTGAACCCAGTGATGCTCCTATAAACAGAATAATTGCAGAGGGCAGGGGTGGGTGCATCAGTCACACAGGGCACAGCAGCACAAGTGGCTGGCTTTAAAGCACTCCCACTTCTCAAGCTGAAAGAATCTCAGAAGGATACAACTTGCTGGAAGATCACAGAATCCCAGGATGGTTTGAGTTGGAAGGGACCTTAAAAAGCTCATCTAGTTCCGTATGTATGCACGTGAAACCCATTTCTACCTTTACATCAGGTGGTTTATACTGTTATTATGCAATAATGAACCACCTTTATTGGTAGAAGAACATCAGATATTACATTCTGGAAATATTTTATCTTCAAATAATACATATTTGCAAAAAACAGGGTCCTCACATGCTGAGGTAAGACCTCACTCAGTGTTAGGTTGGAATTCACAGATTTTCTTCAGTCTTTCAAATAGTTTTAATTCTATTGAGTAATTTGGTGCTCTGAGGAGGGTCATAACCAAGAAAAACAAGTCAGACTGATGAGCTTATATTTAATAAATAAATTTTTATTCAAAAATATCCTCTCATTTATTCACAGTTTCAAGTCTGAAAAAGATAATACTATTCTTGATCAATTCCAACACAGCTGAAACCATTCACTTTCCAAAACAAAAAATTGCAAGAGTCACATCAAAGCTAGAAAGGCACAGAGGAGGAAGCAGGATCCTCCCCGGGATTAGGAAGTGCATCCACATACTCCACAGAAATCTCCTGGTACAACTTGGGCTGCCCTTAGCAGTGAAAGTGTTCCAGTACAGCCCTGCTTACAAAACACATTTCATTAAATACCAAACCAGAGCAGCTGGGAGGTTACAATCTCTATGCAAAACATGGATATCACTGCAAGAGAAAAATTTCCCCACAGTGAAAAAGTTACATTTCTATCTCCAGAACTCCAAGCTGGCATTTCAAACAAAGAAATGCTGGGAGCTGAACAACGAGAGCTTTGTGGGGATAAAAAGGAATCCCTGTGCTTTCCCAGCTGTACATTGAACACTGGTGCTAACTCAGCCTCAACAAACACCAACACGGGAACACCGCAGCGCTCCCAGGCAAGGCACTGGTGCTGCTGCTCCGCAGCGCTGCCCTCACTGCACTCCAGGACTGCCTTCCCTACTCCTCGGAGCCAACTGCTCCAGCAAGCTCAGCAGGAGCTCTGTGCGCTCCAGCAGCGACAGCCCCTTGTTGGCAGTGGCACGCAGCAGCAGAGAATAAACCTGCTTGTTTGTTTTCAGAACTGCTTCTTCGTCGTTGGTGCCCCTACAAAGAGAGCAGAGAATCAGAGCAGAGAACCTCACCTCCTAACCTGACCACAACTCTTCATTCTGCAAGTTAGCAAAAGCATTGTTAAATAATATTGATGAGTATCCCCTGGGGATATCCTCAGCCCCCACATTCTCTGCTATTTCACACTCAAATCATTCTGTTCATACTGCAGGAAGGAGCATAAAATATAAATAAATATGATACAATATAAAATGTACAAGCAGCAGTCAGGTTAATTGCAAGTGCTTCAGGAATGACTGAGAAATGTTGAAGCAAATTAAATTCATCATGCATTTGGCAGGAATCAGATAGGTTCATTTATTAAACAGAACAGGTAGTCAATAAAAAGCCACTGAAATGCAAAGTATTTCTGGGATAAGTTACAAGTATTCCCAGAATAAAGTATTACTTTCAATTACTTTTTCCCCTCCGATCTGAACAGCCAAGTTCTGTTCTGCTCATGATTCCACTTTGGGAGGGTAAAACTCTCATTTCATCCATTTTTACTGCCAGGCTGCAAGTTTTGCTATCAAACATTAATTTTCCTGCATGTTCCCCTGTTCTCTGCCAAAGTGCACCTGAGACCCTGAAGCAGCATTTGTGAGCTCCAATTTCCTCCCTTTTCAGCCCATTATTAAAGCAGAAGGCAGAACTTACCCTCTGCAGAGCAGAAGGGAGGAAATGCACACAGGCTGCATAGGGGGCACAAGAAAGGTTAAATCAAAGGTTGTTTTAAGCTTGGCCTCAAAATTTCAAGAAGTTTAACAGGTTTGAAGAGTCCCATTTCACAGCATTCCAACTGTAACAAGTTCCCTGTGTAGAATCTTCAGGGCAAAACCCCAAGGTAATAATGCCAGGATAAATGGGTGGGTAAAAACCCTCCAAAACAAAAAATGAGGAGTTGCCCATGTTATGAGACAACACAACCCATTTACTCAGTTAGCTGTGACATCTGCTTGGTAACATAAATTATCCTCTAATAATCCTTTGTGTTTCACATATTCAGATTGCCACCTTGTGGAAGCTCTGTTTTAGGAGGAGAAAGCTCCTACCATTGCCTGAAGCACAGTTAAAAACACACACGGGCTGTGTTCTCGTTTTTTTATTTACCAGTCTCCCACCATCAGCAGACAACTTCCTGGGCACAATGAACTCATTTCACAGTTTACTTTTAGCAAAAAAGCTCTTGCATCAGCAGTGCTTCAATCCCCAAAACTATTAACCCAACTTCCAAGCCTAAAAAAATCCCCTAAAACTAACGCTACTTTTCGTAACTTCCCTTTATGTAACATTAGGAACAGCTCCTGCAATCACACACTTGCTGCTGAGGGAGTAAAAAAGTATTTTCTGGGTCCCAAAAGGAACACCACACACATTCAGATGAAACCAACAAGAGTGGGGTAGGGAATTTCCTGCCAAACCAAATCTCAACATCTCTTCAAGGTCAGCACAAAAAAAAAAAAAAANNNNAAAAAAAAAAAATCAGGTTTGTCCTGAATCCCAGCAGCAGAACAGAAGACTCCATTAGGAATTCGTAAATTCTCTGACACCAATGCACATCTTCCCCATATCCATCCCTCTCTATTTGCAGCATTACTGATGTGCCTGAATTTCTTCTCAAGTGTTCTGCTTGCCAAACTCCACTGACATTTTATCAGCAAAATGTATCAAGAGATCAGCAGCACACAGCAGCTTCTTCCCCAGGAACTCTGGAGTGCCCTGTCACACACCAATCCCCATGTCAGTCAGGATAAAGGACACCAAACTTCAACTTACCCAATCTTTTTTTTGGTTGAAGTTAACAATTTAATGGATTGGAGGAGAAGGAAAGACATTCTGGACTCAAAAATCCCCAGCAGTTTCAAGACTTCCTCCTTGTTAAGGCCTGCAGAGGAATCGTTCACTGACACGCTCTCAGCAGGACTTTTATCCTTGCTTATCTACAGGAGAGAAACAATCAAAAATAATTTCACTGAATTCCATCTTTTAAACACAGGGAATGGGTCAGAAAACCCCACTTGCAGGTGAGCTGACTTTTACATGTGCTCCCCACACTGCCAGCAAGGAACACAGCAGAACATACTGCAAGTAATTCTTGATTGAGGCATCAGGAACATTATTCACACTGGTTACAGATAACCCTCCACATCTTGATGTTTAAATATTAAATACAGCAGAGAGAGAACTCCTTTTTTGTTATACACAGATTCTGAAGATCTTAGAGGGGACTTTTAAGGGATGATAAGGGATAGTAAAGTTGCACAGGAAGAAGCCCATTCTCACAGGCAATCCAGATCTGTACAAAAGTATGTTTTAATCCATCTCTGGATCATGTTCTAAAGAAATTTTTTTATCCATCTCCAGGTTAGGGGAGAACTGCAACACCTTCTAACTGTCCACACTCTTTACGCCACTGGCTCCATGGAAAACGAACAAAGGAATATTTTAACTGCCAAATGACCCTTTTCTTGTGAAGGCACAAGCCAGAAGAGAGCAGGTATCACACCACTTGAGTTCCCTTACCTGTTCACTTTCTGCCACAAGCTCCTTCCTGATGAGCTGAAATGCACCCTTGGTTTTGGTCATTATATCAAGGGCCCCAGACAGAGTCTTCAATTTCCCAGCACTGCTGTTCTGACCTAAAAACCACAAAAATGAAGGACAAATGGCTTATGTTACAGACTGTGTTTTTCTTCCATCCAAAGATTCCAAGAGTTAGGAGAAAGCACATCCTGCCCTAGTCAGCTGAAAATCAGCAAGATAAAAGTGCCTTGTCTCTTCTCTCGAGGAAAATTCTATTCTGAGCAGCAGATTGTTCCTGTTCTCATATAAATTTAGTTATCTAAAAATGACACTAAGTAGGTAGTGGTGGTTTGGAAAGCTGTTGTAAGCCAGAGCTACACTTACTGGCCATCTGGAACTCTGCAAAGGCCACTCTTTCCAGCTGCACACGCAGGAACTCACAGGGGGCATCCTTCAGGAGCTGGAAGAGTCGCACTGCTTTGCTGTAGTGGAGGTCAGCAAGGACACGGTGCTGCTTCCTCAGGTGTTCATCACCAACCTGCACTCAGAGGAGGGCACAGAGTAAATCCCACACCCTTTGGATGTTCGTGAGGAGCCACTGATAAAGTTCACTTGGAGACTGCTGTGAAACAGCACTCATTTCTTTGCTTCAATAATTTTAGTAAATAAATCCCAGCTACAGGTAGAAGGATAAATATCAAGCTCCACACATATTGAACATGTTCAGGATGGAATTTATGCAGAAAAGCAAAGCAGTCTGGAGCAATACCTGGTTCCGGAGGCAGCTGTGGTACATTGAAGCCAGCCTGTGGTGGATGGTGGCAGCCCGGTACTGGCACAGGGGCTGTCTTTCAGACACTGTATCAACATCACAGTACTTCAAGGACTTCATCATGGCTTCACTGACTTCCTTCTCTATCTACAACACAAATAAATAAATACACGCCGAATTTAAAAAATAAATCCCTGGAGAGGGGCTTATCGCAAGGGCATGTAGTGGTAGGACAAGGAGGAACGGCCTGAAGCTGGAGGAAGATTTAGAGTAAGTATTGGGAAGGAACTGTTCCCTGGGAGGGTGGGCAGCCCTGGCACAGGTGCCCAGAGCAGCTGTGGCTGCCCCTGGATCCCTGGCAGTGTCCAAGGCTAGGCTGGATGAGGTTTGGAGCAGCCTGGGACAGTGGAAGGTGTCCCTGCCCAGGGTAGGGGTGGAACAGGATGGGTCTGAAGGTCTTTCCTAAGCCAAATCATTGGGTGATCCTACAATTCCAATACCAATTTTGTTCCCAGTTCCTTTTTTCAGGACAACAACAGTGTATTTTTTTCAGATACAATGAAAGCTTTCCCTTACCTGTTCCTGAGCCTTTCTTGACAAGGGAGCATAATCCTGCTGTAGAGTTGCCATAGTGAAATATGTAGTAGACAATTCCCAGTTCACAGAATCCCAAACAGCTGGATGCACATCCCTCTTACCCAGCGACCTCAATGCCTTCAGGTAGTAATCAATAGCCTACAAACAACAATCATGCACATACATAGTTACTGCCTGCATTCATAAGAACCAGAAATTAACTTCCCTTTACTCAAAATCTCTGAGTCTTCTTCAGTATCTCCCATTTGAAAATCACCTTAATCCTGACCATGCAATTCTCTCTCCCTTGTGTGTGGCAGTGCATTATGTGAAATATCAGCATCTGAATGTCACAGCCTTCAGAATGTCAAACCTCATGAATGTTAAACCTCAACACCACCACCAAAGCCTACACAGCAAGGATTAGGATAGTATGGAAGCAGGAGAGCTATCCCAGGTTACTCCATCCAAAATTAAATATATTTACCAAAGCAGTTACAAATATCTCACAGTAAAAGGCATTTTGGGGTCTGGGCCCTGCTAAAAGCAGGGAGATGTTACCTTATTGTAATAAAGGGCCTCTTCTGGGGAAAACTCCCTTTTAAAGTCCCCTTCAGCTGCACAGTGGGCCTGGGCACAGATCCTCATCAGCCTCCCCGTGTTGCACAGCAGAAGGGCAGCATTGGTGGCATCATCAATGGACTCAAAATTCTGAATTCCTTCTTCAAAGCAGGAGAAGCTTTTCTTCCAGAGCTGCTGCTCCGTCATGGAGACGTTTTTACTCACTAGGGTGAAGCACAAGGCTCAGAGACTCACTCAAATTCCTCAGAGATTCTGAACAAACACTTCCATTATGCCACCCTTATAAACCATCTTTTAGAATTTAAGGGTGGGAAATGATTCTGAAGACCCAATTAATGGAAAATGCTCTTAAGATTTCCATATGTTTGAGGGTTTAACACCTGAGGTGTGCTATTACACACACCACACTTCCAAAAGAATTCCAATGATATGACACACAGTACCCCAGGAAATTAACAGGATAAATCAGATTTTGTTTCCACAGTAATAATTGAGGGGATTGGAATTACTTCTATAAATTTTCAGTATGAAGCAAATAAAATACGACTTTTGCAGACAAGTAAAATTCAGTATTTTAAGCTTTGATTTCAACTAAATAACTTCTGCAAAAACCCAGAGATTGTGACAAATCACACAACTGGAAGTCTAAGCCAAAATCCTTCAAATACTGCTTGGACAAAGGTCACAGGAAGCAGCTGGTATTTGGGAAACTGGAGCTGTTTACACTGAACTACCAGCATCTCACTTGTTCTAGTTTCTAGAACTCTTAAACCTAGATAAGACATTATCAGGTTTGCTTCCAAAAACAAAACCCCACCAAACACCTCATCCCACAAAGAAGCTTTTCTTCAAAAATCCCCACCAAAAACAAACCAGAAGGAAAGCTTCCAAGGATTTACTTACCAAGAAATTCACAGTCTAGCTTTACTGAAGCTATTCCTATGTTTAAATTAAGCTTCTGCTTGTTCATGCTGAGCTAAACCAAACACATCAAGAATGCAACATGCCCTCCCTTTCACAAAACTTTAAAGTTTCCCTGATGGTTTTTTGAGAGCATTCTACACAATTTAAAGGAATTTTTCTTAATTATATATGTCATTATTCAGTCTAGACTCAATTAACTACAATGTACAAGCCATAGTAGTCTATGGTAAACGAGTAATTACAGTGGACATTAAAAAACTACAAAGTCATTTCAATGTCCTCTTTATAATCAGAAATCGATTTTTCATACAATTAGTGAGCTTGATCACTGCTGTAGCTCCATGAAATAGTCAGGAATGGAAATGGGATACTTGCCCTCTCTCTCTGTCTGCACTGCAGCCGCCTGGTTCATGTAGAACACTCCAATCTCATTCCTGATATTGCCCATCCTCTTGAGCACCTGGATGTGCTGCTCTGGGTTCTGGCTTTTCAAATTACTGAAGAGTAGGATTTCATAAGCTGCTTCATAGCATTTACAGCTGACAGACAGCTGGTATTCCAAGTCTGTGGATAAATCTGTAGCCCAGGCAAACACTGGAAAACAAAATGCAAAGCCTTCATGTCAAACTGTATTTCTCTAATTTAAATCTGTGGTTGTCTAGGGAAAAACGCCCACAGAGATGACCAAGTACATGTCAGAACGATGCCACAGACAGGTAGATTTTATTTATTACTGAAACAGTTACTGTCTGCAGTTTTCACAGCTCCAGGCCATGCCATACAAAACCTTGACAATCCCCTTCTGTATGACAGGCAGGATGAGCTTTCTCTGAAGAAAACCAAGGTGAAGTGCAATAAACCCCCTGCTGCAAGTTCTCTTCATGCACGGTTTTGAGGAAACCCTATGAAATTATTTATGTCTGTCATGTATCCAAAGTCTGACAGTTCTCCTGTTTCAGGATCATACCTTGGCACCTGGATTCCCTGTGAAGGCTGTGTAATATCTCCTGATCCTCTTTAGTCTGGTAATTATATTCCTCAAGGTAAGCCGCTCTGTTGTTTGCATTCTGAGCCAGCATCAGCTGGATATCTCCACAAAGGGTTAAGCACTGGCACAGGAACACCAGCACCTCGGGAAGCATGCTGCCACACAGGCAGCAGTAGGTATCTGGTGGGGAAAAAAACATGCATGAGGGAGGGGGAAAGAAAAGAATTACACCTCAAAAGGCTTGACACAGACTGACAAGATAATTGGGTTTTACATCACCTGTCTGCATACAGAGAATAAGTGTGACAACACATGTTCTCCTCAGAAGAAATAACCTACTTTAAAGTCAGAGCTGCTCTGCACAGCTGATGGTTTAACAAGAGCCCCTGTGCTGTCCAAGCTGAGGAGTCACTGGGGCAATTACAAATGCTAATCTCAGATTTGACTGAAGGAAAACTGTCTTTCTGCAGGTTAACTCTAATGACATACAGCTTGAAAAGTTAATTTCCAGAAGGTAGAATTTCAAGTTGATTCTCCAGTCTATAAAAGACTGAAAGGTGCAGAGTGCTCTGAGTTATTAAGAAGTATATTGATGCTTTGTGCTAAGATCAAGCGGGTTTGCTTTATAAACTTCCTCCTGCCCTAAGATAGGAGTCTTTCCTTTCCTTATGGCAGGAAAATAGCAGCACTTCAGCTCTAAGCTACTGCCATTTCCCAAATAGTTACGTTCACGATGGCAGTATTGTCTAAACAGCCTGATTTTACTCCTTTCCTTCTCTTCAGTAATACTTCAAGATTTATTCCATTTTAGAGGAGCATCCAGTTCAGCTGATGAACAAGTCTGGTATTTCTCAGAGTCAAGGATACATTTATATAACATGGGAACCACCAGGGAAAAAACACCAGCTTGCAGCAGCATCACTTGCAGCAGTACCACTGCCTTAGCATCAGTGAAAACTCTCCCAAATTCAACTGCTCTGAAGCGCCAAATGTGCCCTCAAATTCCCAATCTGTCAAAATGGGATAATTTTCTATGGATCACTGACAAAAGTTATCCTCACTACAGACTTCTGTCCTGAATAATGAGCTGGACACTTAGTTTAGTTAAACACATACTTGTCAGACCTGTCACTGTCCCCCACTGAGATAAATCAGGCTATCCCTCACAGGATAAATCACCATTATCAGTATCAGATATGGTGACAGGTATCTCCAGGCAGTGGCACAGGTGACAAATCCATTCAAGGAACTTACCATGGCACTGCAGCGCCAGCTTGATGTATCGCAGTGCTCGCCCGTATTTCTGCAGGATCATAGCAGCATCAGATAGGACATAATAAGCTCTTGATGATTTCAAAATGAGCTGGAGTTTCATTTTATATTGCCACGATCCAGGAATCATTCCTGACTGGCTGGAATGCTTCCCCTTCTGGAAGGAGCCCACTGTAAGGGGAACAGAACCTCGTCAGTGAATCTCCCCTCTATACACACCAGAGGCTGGACACAGCCTCAGCACAGCCAGAATGGGAACTGCCTGACTGCAGCCCTGCACAAGCACAGGTCTGCCAGCTTGTCTGCCACTCCATTTATCATCTGCAAAACACACCCAATATGGGGCACTTTTCCATGCACTGCACCTGACAGCAGGATGTGGGATTCCAGTGGGACAGTGACCATGCAGGTGACCTCTCTGACCTCAGACAGCTTGTGAAACACAGGGGCAGAGGCCAACACTATTCCCTTAGGGAGCAGTAGAAAAGAACAAAAATGCCACAGGCAGAATCTATCATGTTCTTGATCACATCCTTTAGATAAATGCTCAGTTTCTGTATGAACAGTCTCAATGAGAAAGCCTCCATTTGTGGGTTTAGCCTCCAGCACACAAGACCCTGGATAATCTAGTCCTTCCTGCAAGGAAAACCAAGGACTTTCTCACACTCATTTCAAGATATCCTCTGCATAACATTGTGAAGCTTTTCTTTGATGCTGCAGTGGTATGGAACCAGAAGGAACAAGTGACTATTCCTGAGTTAAGGCCTGTTCCTACCAATTTTGCCCTGACAGTATTTGCACACAGAAATGAGTCTCTTGTGTAAGGTGGACCTACAAGGCTTGACTTGCAAACCCCCTATAGTGTAAGAATATATAAGTATAAAATAAGCAAACACAGTAAATACATTCTTAAGCACTACATGTTCTATTAGGACAAAGGCAAATCTAATCCAGTAACTGCCCACCCAGCTAAAGACACACACTGCACTGCACATACACTCTATCCACTATTAGTATTTGTAATGTATACACAATTAGTAGTTCTCTTGAAGTTAGAAATTCCAGAATTTAGAGCACTTATCCTTTCCATGTGTATGTAAATATATACATGTGGTAGAGAAAATACGTAATTTGCATCACAGAAAACAAACCCATGGACTAGAAAACTAAAGTGAACAAGTAACACTTCCGCTACTTCAGGGATGGACCCCAACACAGGTCCAGGAATCTGTACAAGTACAAATAACTCAAAACTGACCTGCCTTCTTATTCAGAGATTTTTCAAAGGGAGGAGGGAAGAGAAAGGAAAGAATAAAGAATTGTAAAAGTAGGCAAGACAAATTTCTTTCTGAGCTATGCTTACAGGGCTCCTTGCCCTGCAGAGAACTCTACTACTTTCAAAGGAAAAGTCTTTCCTGGAACTTTTTATGTCACTCCAGAGCAAAATAAAAGGAGAGACTGTAGTCTGAAACTTCTGGAGCTTGAGCATTTAAGCAAACAAAACATCTTTTATTTGCTGCTTCCTTTCACAATTGTAGAGGTACAAAAAAGGAAACAAAATCCTAGTTAACATTTTATATGCAATTCAAGCACCAAGCATAATAGAGGAGCAAAACTTGCCAGAAGGGAGAAATTCTTCCAGAGAACATCCAGGTCACACACACACACACACACAGAGAAATTAAGACTATTTTTAAAACAACCCACAAAACTTACGGGGCTCCACATACCAAACCTCAAAATACCAAGCCCTTATGGAAGTCATCTGAAAGCCACATCTAAAAAGGGTCCAGTAAAATCATGCGTTGACTAATAAAAGATTCTTTGCTATGCAAAATAACTCAAATGAGCTTCTCTTTTCATATTCAAAAAGGAACAGACAGTTCTCCAATTTTCAGTGCACTACTTTTCCTTAGGCAATAGTCTAATTAGTGATTTAAACACACTGTTTTGACAATCAAAATAAAGTAGCAGCAGTTTGTGTTGGCACTGGCACTGGCACAACAATACAACTTACTTTTGTCTAGAAATAAGGCCATCTGTTTTTCCAGAGACTCAGGACCACCACTGGTGGATTCATCTTCATATTTCAATGGGATTGGAGTGCTGGGGTCAGCTGCAGGAAGGTCACCCTCTTTTTTAACACTGCTGTCAACAGACTTCAAACCCTGCAAAAGGAAGAAATAATTCCCTTCACCTTGAGAGCAATATTTAGCAAATAGAGAGCAGATGAAGAACTGGGGGGAGGTGAAGTATCTTTAGGAAACTGGCAGTGAACTCACCTCCAGGACGTGATTGAGCACCAGCCTGCAGCGCTCCTCAGTGCCATGGCAGACAGGGAATGCACAGCTGGGCTTCATTGGGGCACCAGGGAGGGAAGAGAAGAAACGTTCAACACAGGAAATAATAAAAATGTCTGGCCAGAAGATGCAAATGAGAGATAACATCAAGACAAAGGGAAAAAATTGACATGAAGTCTGCTCTACCATAGAACTCAAACACCTCAGGTTTATGAGCAGCTCATGAAAAGTTTCTGTGCCCACTTCAGTTAACCTGGAGACAAAATTAACAGGGAACTGAATTTCACTGCCCAATTCTGTCCCATGAACTGAATCATCCAAGACCCTTAAAAATCCCCCAGTGTCACTTACACGTATTCGGTGCACAGACTTGTACTTTTCTGGTACTGACAGCTCCCCAACGGATTTGATTATTGCCACTGCTTTGTTGTCATCTGGGGGATCAGAACTGTTGCTGTAAGAACCGTTTTCATCACTGTCTGGCATCTCTTCCTCTTCCTCGCTGTAACTTTCATCAGAATTTCCATTTATAGGGAAGTCTGCAGTGTCTTCTTTTTTAGGTTCGTCCAACTGAAAAAGCTCCGATAACATGTAGTTTGCTGAAGCAATAATCTTTGCAAAGAAGAGAAAAAAAATCAGTGATTCATTTTCAAGTTAAATTTTTCTTCTGAGAAGCAAGAACAAAATAAATTATCTTAGAATAAGGAGTACAGAGTACATGCAAAGAGGTGTTTGATAACCTTTAAATACAGCCTGAGCAAGTTCCCTGGAAAGGAAAAGGATCCAAGCCTGCTCAAGTTTAGAAGAGAATAAAAACCAATTGGTAAAGAACAAGTACTGCCTGTTCTAACAGCTTGCAGATCACAAGAGACAACACAAGGCTCTTATGCAAGAAAAAAAAAAAATTGAAGAGATTCTACTGGGATTTTGAAAACCTTTCATAACTTTAAAAGGAATCTACAACATTCTTATCAGTTTAATTAGTATGTGCCATGTCTCCTTTTGTAATCCATTCTACATATAATTCAGATTCTTCACATCCAGTTTTTGGGATTAATTTTCAGTTGAAAACAGCTTAAATCTAAACAATTTAGAGACTGTCTAGGCCCAACCCACTTATGCAGGCAGGTTGCTCAGAACTGTGTCCAGTTGGGCTTTAAGCAGCTGCAAGGATGGAGACTGTAACTTCTCTGGTTGACCTGTTCCAATTGTCAGCCACTTTCAGAGTAAAAATGTTCGTATTTTTACATCATCATTTTACACTTTTTATCCGGGATCTGCTCCCAGGGGGCTCTTTGGCAACAAGAACAAAAGAGTGAATGTAATGACAAATTCCTTTTTAGAGCAGGACAGAAGACCTGTGCAGCAATGAGAGTCAGCAAAACACATTAATTCTTTTTTTAAAAAAAAAAAAAAAAATCAATGTTTAAGTGTATAAATAAATTTAAATTCTCTCCCTTGGGAGGAAGAAGTAGCACACTATTTATTACCAGGTGTATTATGATGACAGTATTTGTATTTTATTTACACAAAAGTGCAAGAAAACATTGAATTCTTACTTGAGGATGTCTGCCATTGTCCAACAACTTCAGACAATTCAGGAGCAATGTCCTGATTGTGCCATAGTGTTTCTTGTTCTGGTTTTTCTTCAGCATCATATTGCAAGCAACTCTAAAGGAAAGTTGAACAAAACAGTGAAATCCCTGGATAATATCTTTGTGCTACAAGAAAATGATATTCTGCAACTGTAGATCTTCCAAACTTCATGATGGGTCTACAAGACTTTATCAGCAAAAAAGTTTACATGGAGAAATGGTGAAAAGGAGAACATTTGTTTTGATCTAGTGGGACTGAGTACTGCAACAAAAATGATAAAAACTCACTTGTACAGTAGAATTGCCACTGGCATCGTAAAAGGGTTTTGGTATTTGTCTTCAGTCTCTTCACAAAGCGTGGTGAGGTCATAGAGCTTCACTATATCACTCCCACTTGCTGAAAAGGAAAATCTTTCATTAATCAACATCACATTACCATCAATCTTTTCCAATTGATCTAAACCTTCTTACCTTTAAACAGCCAATAGGTATGTCCTTCTTTGGTGCAATTTGATTTCAGAAAAGATAAGATATTTTGAGCAATATCTTTTATTACTTTGGTAGAAAAATTAGAGTTTTCCAAATTGGGAATATCTTCAGTCTTGATCATTTCATATTTCTGCAAAGAACAGAAATGAAAACTGAAGATTAGGAGGGTTTTGTGAAACCTACACCCCCCGAAATTAATATATCAATGCCTGTATCAACACCTAAAAGAAACAAAGGCTGCTATTATAATAAATTCAGTTAATTTCTGTGATTTACTTTAAGCAAGCACATCTTGACTACACCACTCAATCAAAGCTTTAAGGATCCATTTCTGTCACAAACATGGTGAATGGAGAACAAAAGATGAGGGGGAAAAAGGGGGAGAAGGTACAACACCTATTATTTCAATGAAACCTAGTCAGCCTAGGAAACAACGACAGTCTGCCAGGTAGAACAGAAACACAGATTGTCTACAGTAAAATAGCATAAACATTCAAAAGCTTGCATCTGTCTTGGCAAGGGAACACTACAGATTTTAAGATGTAAGAAACTGATTTCTGCTGTTACGTTCTTTTATTTTTGCCTTCACTCAAACATCAGGGGAAGAAGCAATCTTGCATGCAGGAAAGGGAGGGGAAGAAAGAACACACTATTTTTAGATGACTGCTGCAAGCTCTCTAGATGCTTCTCACTCTGCAACACAGGATTTTTGTCATCCTTTTCTCAGAACAGTATGAAGGATCTATTTTACCCAAGGCAACTTCAGAAAGTGAAGAATGGATTATTATTTTAAGGCATAATGCAAAGAGCCAGGCTTACCTGAACAATTCCATTGACATGAAAGCACATCACAAGCTCTGGTACATTGCATATTAAGTTGTCCAACCAATAGTCAATTCCTGTTAGCACATTTATTGGCTTGTTGTTATCCCTAAAACAAAATATTTCTAGTGTTAGTTATGTCTTTATTTACCCGACAGGAAATATTAGGGATGTTTATTAATGGGATTTAGGTTTAAATCACCTGAGAGTGGATGAATACTGGAACAATTATTTGTGAATTCTTATGAGTTATATCAAAACAGATGTGCTGATCTCTCCAATGGAATATGCTCACATTCCATCAGCAATTTAGAATTTTTGCCTACACTTAACAGGTTTCAGATGTCACACTACTACCAAAATTAGCAATATTACCAAATACTTCAGAAGTTCTAAAGAAATAGCACTTCTAGCTGCAACTAATTATAGCCCAAACCTTCTCCCAGACCTTCCAAAATTCCTTGCAGAGCAAGGTACTGTTAATTCCTAGACGTGTCTTAAAAAGCTTGCAAATATACCAAGTGATCTTCAAGTTTTTCCTCATCCTTTGCCTATGCAGAGGCAGGAACAGAAAGACTGGTAATGAAGGGATTACCATTAAATTGGGACTGGAATAATTCTGTCTTAGTGCTCAATAACATTTTAAGTGCTCATGCCCAACAAGCAGTTACTGAAATTCAAAATCCCAGGAGCAGAAATATTACCGCCCACTTTTATAAAAATAGCAAAAAATGCAGAGAGCTAAATAGGAAGCAGAGGAACAAATCAGTCAAGGCTGGCATAGATAACATGTCATGAACTTCCCAACTCACCTGAGACGCAGGCTCACAGCAGGGTATCTCCCCCCTCCAAAGATTGGCATATTTGATCCCACCAACATGTGGATATCTTCAAAGGTCCACAGGATATTACGAACAAAGTCATTTTTAAGTCCCTTCATCAAGAGAAAACAGAATTGGCCTGTAAATCAGTGGCATAACGCTTGTTCTCTGTGAAATTCTGTGGCGTTACGAGACAGCAAGAAGCCAAAGCAGCAAATAAAAGCCAGCACGTGACGAACCCAGCTGAACGCTCACAGGAACTTAAAATTGCAGGTGCCACAAAAGCTACTTCTACAGGGGACTGAGGTTCTCTCTTGGATCCAATTTAGGCCCAATTTGGAGGTGTTGGTTTAACCTGGGGGTTCAGCTCTCACATAAAGCGTACCTGACTGCTCTCCCCGTCATTGAACAAAGGAGTCAGGTTTTGTTCTTTGGGGGCTGAGGCCACGTGCCCCACTAGATATGAGGGTTCAAGAGGCACATTTCCCTGTGGAAAGCACAAGGATAAGGAGTGATTCTGCTGCTGAGGTCAAGTCAGGCCATTAACAAATATATGAACAACAAAAGCATATAAGGGAAAAACCTTTACCTCCAACATCTTTAAATAAATATGCATTAACCTACAAAAAGCCTCTAGTCAGTGCCTAGAACGCTTCTTTTCTATAGTTAGTGCCAAAATGTTGTACTTTGTAATATTCTCAGAGGCTCTGGGAAGAAACCAGGATGTATTTATAGGAGCTCCTTATTAACCCAGGGTCAACACCAGATTATCAGTGTCCAGAAGCAAAACCTCTATGCTGCTGGTTTATTTATAAACTGAAGAAAATGGCACTGTACAAATGCACAACAGCTTCTCTATCATAAACAGCCTGCTGAATTGGGTAATAGGTCCGCAAGAGGGTGAAAGAGAGAAGTAGACCTTTTTCTAAAAGCTTTCAAGCAGTGAAGCATTTCTCCACTTCAGAATATTACTACACCACAACCCATGCAGTTACCATTTTATGGATAACGTAGGTTAGAAACTCCCTAAATTTGGCAGATCAGTTGGTAATACTGAGCAAGCACAACTGTAGCATAATATTATTATATAAATGCAGACCCAAGACAACAGATCTTTCAAGCTCTCCAAAATTTAATCAATTCCTGGTTTATGTTGCTCAAAAAAGCCCACAGGAATTAACAGTTTTCATAAATAAGTTTAGCCACAACAGAAACCCTGAATTAGGGCCTGATACTAATCATAGTTTGTTGCATAATTGCTGTAAACATCTCCCCTTTCACTTGTGTAACCTCACAGCAAGTATTTTTAAGTATTGCTTAACCGTTTTCCCATTCCAGAAATTTTAATTTCCCTCTTAACTTAACAAATTCAGGGCCACCAAAAGATAGATTTTAATGGCAGATTTAAAAAGAAAGGCCAGAAGCTGAAGCTTCCAAATTTATCTTCTGAATATCAGGATTTTCCTGCTTTTAGGTTAACTCATTCATGGCTACACTTAGCCAAAGGCTTTGTTTCTCAAAAATGCTGGGATAAATAACTATTTAACATTACAGTGACAGAACAAGTATGTGAAATTTGGAGCTCTGAAGGCCTGGCAAAACCTGGAACTGCACCTCCTGCCAAGTTCTCCTCATGCCTCAGCTCAGCTCTTTCAGCAAGGAGCTGCAGCAGCTCCTCTGAGAACCTTCCAACATGTCTGTCTCTACACACAATGTGGTGCCGTGTAAAACATTCTCCACACCAACCTGGTTAGAGGCACCTGGATCTTCAGATAGCGAGGAAGGCATTTCAAAAGGAGCTGGCCAGGAGGCCCTTCCTGCTTCATCACTCTCACCTGCAACAGGACCCTCCTGGTGCTGCTTGGAAGTGGAAGGAACAGGCTGAGCAGCTCCATCTCCATTAATGCTGACAAGGAAACATTTACAAATTCAATTGACAAGATGCAAACAGATCCATTTTAGAGTTATGTTTGGTGCACTGTTGTCAACAAATTACTTGGCTGATAAGCAGTTAATTAAGTCATGCTGTTTATTTTATTCTTTAATACTTCCATTTTAAAGCAAGATACTTGAATTCCTACTAAAACATTTACACTTTATTCTCTGACCTCATTCCTCAATTTCATCTGTATAAGGAGAAATCAGTAAATAAGACAAACCATAATGGAATTTCAACATTTAACTCAAGACCAAAAACCAGGCAGAAGTAAGTGGTGCAGAATTCAAGTTTCATGCAGACAAAAGGTTACCTGTAATACAAAAATTTAGAAAGTATTGCCTTCTGGTACCAATGCTCTTTACTCTTCTTTTTTCTTTGCCACTTCTGATCAATCAGCCTTTGATAAAACTCTTTCAGCCATGTCCAGTCCCCTGTCTAGGCAACAGCAGAAATATGAAATTAATAGCAAGAATCATCTGCGAAGTAAACCAAGTGCCTTAGAAATACTTAGAAAAGAAAGCCAGAAAAAAACATCAGAGCTGAAGTTCTTAATTGGTTATTTACTGAAAATACAGCTTCTAGGAAAGTTATGTTCTTATTGAAAATTTGACTTAATTAGAAAATCAGATATAGAAGAGGCTACACAGTAACACACAGCCTATTAATAATAAAATTAATCAAATAGTATAGCAATACTGAAGTAATTACACAAAAGTGAGACATGGAATTTTAATCCTACAGTACCAAAAACGCAGGACATCAGATGTAGTTTGTGGATAAACTGCTGCAGAACAGAGCACCTTTGGTACCTACTCATGTCCCAGGTATATTTTCTTGCTGAAATAATAAATTTTGCCTCGTGCTACAGTGAACAAGAACCAAGTCATTCACCTGAGAGGATCTCATGAAGAGCTCCTGGATATCCAGCTCATCCAACAGGAGTGTCCTCCCAATTCTGTGCACTGCCATGCTCACGTGGGACTTGCTGTAAGGGATCTTCAGGAGTTTTTTAATGTTCTTGCAGAAGAAAAGTGAAAAGAAAGAATATTCAACAGAACTCTACTGCATTGGAAGAGAATTCTTAGGAAACTATGGCCCCATCATGTGTAACAGGGACTTGGGGAGACCCCAAATTTAAACTCCATCACTCCAAACATCCCTCCTTCCTTCTTCTTCCCCCCAGCCCACTTTGGTCAGCCAGGGTCACCTGTCCTGGCTGTGTCTCTTCCCAGTTTTCCACACACTCCCACCCCCCTTGCCAGCACAGCTGTATGAAAAGCATGAAAGGCCTTGGCTCTGTGTAAGCTCTGCTCAACAACAATAAAAACATTTCTGTATTATCAACCTGTGCTCTGGACAATCCCCAAACGGTCCTACACCAGCCATTGGGAAGAAAAAGAACTCTACCCCAGCCCTAACCAGCACATGTGGTCAAAAAAACTTTACAGTGCCAGGGATTTTAAGACCATTCCACAAGAAAATGCATTTGTTGAGGGCAGAGAACATGAATGAGAGTGATAAAGAGACCATGTCATCAGCAGAAATTACACCCATGGCTGAACACATTCTCTGATTGGATCGTCACAACCAGGTAGCAACAAAAATGACCAAAACATGCAAGCGGATGTTTTGGATTTTAAATCTTTATTTTCACAGCAGGAATATCAATTCTTTGTCAGGTGTCCAGAGCAATCCAGACAGAGATCTAAGTCTGAATGCAAATCTCACAAATATTTACACAGTACATGAGTATGTGTGTTTCCTCTTCTGAAAGCCTCATCTGAATTCTACTGCTATTACCAGAACCAAAAGAGCTGACAAGCTGACAAAAATCAAAGGAAAGAAAAAGGTGGAGGAACTCTCTCTTCTAGATAAAAATAGGAAAAAAATACTCTTGAGTAACAGTTTACATCAAAATAACTGATTTCAAACACACAAGACAACTACATTGTAAGACTGATGTGCTGCATTCACTAAACTGCATATTTTAGCTGAAGATTATTTACAGAACTCCAGAGAAAATATGATTTTCTCTCTACATTTCTTATTCAGTAATCACAGCTCCCTTACTTGGTGATCTGTGATTCATTAGGGGTCTTTCCTTTTCCCCAACGGAGACAAAGATGCCAGAAGCCATGACAGTATCTTAAAAGAAGTTTATACAGTGTAAGAATTTGAATGACAGAATTTAAGATGCATCCATACCTCTGAATCAGACACGACATCCACATCATTTCCAACTGAGTCAATGAAGTCATAGGCCATCCCAAAGCTATTTAAAAAATATTACAAATTAAGACAGTTCCAGTATGACATTACAGACCAGGGTTTTATATCTATTAAACCTTTGAAAGGTTTTTCATTAAAAAAAAAAACCAAAACCCAGCTAAACATCACCAAGTGTAATGAGACCTAAAATTAACAAAATAATTTCATCTTCATATTCTACAAGTTTTTCAAAGATATCTTTGGAAGTGCTTAGATCTAATTTCAGGACATTCTAAAACACTTTAAGATTTGCTGAAATCAAGAGAAATTAGAGAAACTGAAGGACTCTTCTTAACACTAAAAATAAGAACAGTTCTTCAAAGAGTTTCTCTTTAAGGCATTAAGCATGTTAAAGACTTTAATTTTAGTAGCTGTAATTTCATTTTACCTCTTATTCACATTTTCCAAAACTGCCTACATGTTGTAACAGACACATTGTCTCTTCCTCCACCCTCATTAAGGAAATTACAAGGTACTTAAGTTAGAATATTTCACTGTACAGATCATTCTTTAAAATAAAGCCAGATACTACTACAATCCAAAAAACAAATGATGTGCAAGTTATATTTTTGTTATCAACTTTTTAATACTGACACTGAAAAGCTTAAACTGCCAACCTCTACTTGACAAACACAGTACCTAAAATAAACATGAAAAATTCATAAAGCCCTGAGAAACATGTTACTGTGCTCCAAAAAGTACAGCTCCTAAAAGAGATGATGAGGATGTAAACACAGACCTTGTACAAACTGTTTAATTTCACTGACTGGCTGACTTGGTATGAATTTGCTTGTTCAGCATAGGATTTGAGCCTCCTGTTTATGAACACTCTGAATTCATCTCGTCCAACAATTTAACAAAATATCCACACTGAAAAGTAACACTGCTTTTCAGGTGTGCCTCTTATTTCATCTCCAGTGTTCACTCCTGATGTAAATACGGAATTTTATTTGCCATTAGTCAGGTCCAGTTTCTAAAAACCCAGAAGAGGTATAGAGTGGCTTCCAAAGGGAACCACATGTTCCATTTTCACCTGTTATCAAAGGCAGAAGGGCTGGTTGAACCAGTCCAGTTTGATTTGGGCCAACCAGGGAAGAATATAAAGTCAGTTTGACTGTCTGAGGCAAGGTGTCAACATGCACATGAACAAAGTAATAATCAACATCATTAATCACTTAGAAGGGAGACAAGATCAGCGCATAGAGGCAAGAACCCATTATGAAAAAGTAGAGGGAGAATGGTTAAGACAAAGTGATATGTAGTTGGTACGGTAAAATATGTACTTTCTACTTTAAATAACACAGGATGCAATTCACAATTAGAATTATTCTTAAAGGCAAGGGAAAAAATAGGGGCTGCTGTTTCTTACCTTGAGAAGGGTTTACTTTTTTTGCTATTGCCCAGAATGGTTGTCCCTGCTGGTCCCAGCTTGGCACTTTCCCGTAACCAGTTGGCAGGAGGCAGCTTCAGGTCTGTTTTCTCCTGCAGACGGGCAAAAGCTGCTTGTGGAGGGGCTGAGGAGTATTTGACCACAGCACTGCTCTTCACCTCATTGCCTCCGAGGAACAACACCGAACCCTGGTTTCCAGAGAGACATTAGCTTTCTATTTATAGAGTGTTGGCAATTAAAACTATCAGGCTTTCTCTGTGGTAAGTTATTTTTAATGGTAAGTGAGCAAAACACAGTCCTGTATTCACTTATCTTTCTCCAGCACATACAGTTTTCCAGTTATCCCAATTCCAACTCATGTCATGCATAAGTTCCACTTCAGAAATTATCACAGCGTCATTTAGGTTGGAAAAGACCTCCAAGATTATCAAGTCCAACCTGTGATGGATCATCACATGGTCAACTAGACCAGAGCACTGAGCACCACATCCAGTCTTTCCTTAAACATCTCCAGGATGGGGACTCCACCACTGCCCTGGACAGCCCGTTCCAATGCTTGACAACCACTTCCATGAAGGAATTCTTCCTGATGTCCAACCTGAACCTCCCCTGGCACAGCCTGAGAGGGCCTCTCATCCTGTCCTTTGTTCCCTGGGAGCACAGCCCGACCCCCCCGGCTGTCCCCTCCTGGCAGGAGCTGTGCAGAGCCACAAGGTTCCCCTGAGCCTCCTTTGCTCCAGGCTGAGCCCTTTTCCAGCTCCCTCGGCTGCTCCTGGGGCTCCAGAGGCAACCCAGCTCCGCTCCCTTTCCTGGACACGCTCCGGGCCCTCCATGTCTTTCTTGACATAACAGTCCCAGAACGAATCCCAGAATATGAGGACGGACTTCAGCAGTGCCAGCACAGGGGGACAGTCACTGGCCTGGTCCTGTGGCCACACTGTGGCTGATCTAAGCCAGGTGACAGTGACCTTCTTGCCCACCTGGACACGCTGAGATACAAGAATGAAGTGCCACCAGGGTCAGCTGCCCACACAACGCAAAATCAGTCAGAAAGGCCAAAACGAACACATGACTCCCACTGAAGTTTGTGAAAGTAGGTGTATATTAACACCAAGTCTTCACCAACACCAACATTAACCCTAACACCAGCATTAAAGCTAAACATGCTTCTGCCTTAACAAATAATAGCAAATAAACAAGCCCCGTGGCCGCCTATTTCTTTTCAAACACAGCAAAACACGCAGCTGTCACCCGAGTGTGAGGAGCTTTGAACTAACACATCTCAAGGGAAAAACAGCTCCACAGGACACCACTTACGTAAATGCGATGCACTTAGGAATGACAACAGCAGCACTACTCGCAATTAACGCTTAATCATAATTAGCATGTTCCCTACCGCACTCCGGCCCTGACAAACTGGAAAGAGGATCAAAAACACATCTTCAATTAGAACACCACCGGGGGCTGTGTCTGTAACCACGGCTCGACCCCGACCCCCCCCTTCCCCTTAGCCCCGCTACCTCACCTACCACGGCCCCCCCTCAATGCCGCTTACCTGCTTGGGCTCCTCGGCGTCTCCCCTCAGCGGGGCAGCGGCGCCCGCGCCGCAGGGCTCCTCCATGGCCCGGGAAGGGAAGGGAGCGGGGCTGGAGCCGGGGCTGGAGCGGGGAAGGGGCGGCGGGAGCCGAGCGCTGCCCGGGGGCGGCCGGCAGGGAAGCGCCGCTCTCGCGAGACTCTTCGAGAAGGCGCGGGAAGGGCGCGCTCTGAGGGCGGCGCCGTGAGGGGCGGGCGGCGGCGGCGGCTCCGGGAGCGGCGGGCGTGGCGCTCCCGGCGGGATCGCGGAGTCGTTCCGGTTGGAAAATAGATCTAACACCTTCGAGGCCGGCTTTTGACCGATCCCCTCTTTGTCAATTATAGCAGAGTTGTGAGTGTCACGTCCAGTCGTTCCGTAAGCACCTCCAGGGATGGGGACTCCACCACCTCCCTGCGCTGCCCCTTCCAATTCTTGACCACTCTTTTCATGAATAAACTTTCCCTAAAATCCAATCTAGACCTCCCCTGGCACAGCTTGAGGCCGTTCACAGCTGAGCCAAAAGGTCCCCCCTGAGCCTCCTTTTGTCTGGGCTGGTTTGGCTTTCCTGGGTAACTGGGACCTTAATGAAACAAGCGAAATCTTGGTCCAATGAAACTTAGTGAAACAAGCGAAAAATGGGGTACCTCAGCACGTGAGAAGATTGAAATTGTGTCCTGCCCTCTGCTTTTACACTGAATTCGACAAAGGCTGTGATGGCCTCAGCAAGCAAGTAATGCCTAAGTAGTGCCCACAGGATTTTTAATATTTATTATTTTCCTTGTAATGGTATTCCTCATTCTCCAAACCACAAGAGGCAGTACAGTTCATGACTGGTCACGGAGTACAAATGCTGCCTCGTAAATTACATCTGTATCTATCTACATCCACATATATATATACATATATATATAGATCATAGAATGGTTTGGCTTGGAGGGGAGCTCAAAGCCCATCCAGTTCCAACGCCCCTGCCATGGGCAGGGACACCTTCCCCTATCCCAGGTTGCTCCAAGCCCTGTCCAACCTGGCCTTGGACACTTCCAGGGCAGCCACACCTGTTGGCAACCTGTACCAGGGCCTCACCACCCTCACAGGGAGCAATTTCTTCCCAATATCTAATCTAAACCTACTCGCTGTCAGTTTGAAGCCAAAAAGGACACAAATGTCATCTTCTTTACAGTCAGTCAAGGCCAAGGAAGCAAAGTGTTGGTTTGTGCTACACTGGCCAAGTCTGCTGACAGTGAAATAGTTGGGATGTTTCCAACTCAAACTCAAAAGCAAAAAACCTCCAAAGGCGCAGTGAGGTTTTTTGTAAATACTGGTTGTGTTCAATAAAGATGTGTGTATGTGCAAAGCCATTTTCAAAAGAGCAGGAAGTTGCATCTTAAAAATTCTATCCCTAACATCCTTGAGGTTTTCCTCAAAAACAGCCCTCCTTTCTCCAAGCATTCCTATTCAGGCTGTAAAGTGTCATTGTGCCAAACTGATTTGTTTTTAACATTTAATCCTTTAACCAGCTTTTATTTCGCCCTTCCCTGCAGCACGTGGGCAAGAGCAGTGTTGCCGAGCGTTGCTTTGGTTGTGTGGATCTCCCTGAACGACCAGGGCAGCTCTGAGGTCACAGGGGAGGGTTCTACACCCGCTCCACTCTGCGAGCAGGTCACCAAGGAGCCACAGAAGCCCTGCAGAGTGTCCAGGGGTGGCAGTGACACCGAGCCATGTCTGAGGACAGGGGTGGGCAGCCCAGCGAGCGGCGCGCTGGTGACTGGGTAAGGGCTGGGCAGGGGCAGCGTGTCCCCCACAGCGATTCTTCATCCTTAAAAGAAGTACCATGCTAACGGTGACTTTGTTCTTTAGCCAGAAATGAGTCTTCCCCTTCCTGAGATTTATGAGGAAAGAGTGTCCTAGGTATTCAGGAGGAAGCGTGCAAAAGTTCTGGCTTGCTAACTAACCCTGGCTGGATTTTTCTTCCCAGTTTTCCAGCCATGCTGGAGGTCTCTTATTTAATAGTTAGCCCTAGCTGATTTTCCTTCTCCTCTGGCGAACTCCAGCCAAGGTTTGCCTCAGTTCTTGCCTCCAGAACACTGTGATCCCATTGGAAACGCGAGGCTAGGACGCCTTGGCATCCCAGGGCACTGTGACACTCCTGGCACAGGCTGCTCCTCACTCTCATAACTCTTTGGCCTGATGTTTAGTTGAGCTGTTCCCCAAAATTTTGTGCTTTCAAACTTGTACAACAGTAGGAGTAGCATGGTAGTAAAAAGGTAATTAAATTTTAAGATTTTCCTTGGTGGTTATTGCTCTGTACACAGTTTTCAGAAAGTTTCTGGATATTTTTGTCTTGAAGGTTCCTAAAATTCTTGTCTGGTTACTTTTGCAAAAGTCTTTGGTAGGGTTTGTGTTGTGTGTGTGGGAGGCTCCTTATTTTTCAAGAGGCCGCTAGGTGCTGCTGCTATCCAACTAATAAAACATAAATGGGAAAATACAATTTTGATCAGATTTGTTTGGGGAGGGGGTGGAGGGTTTTAGTTAACTTTCGTTTTAAAGGGTCATAATCTTCATTATTTTCTAGTTTGCTCACGTTGGTGATTGCGAGGGTGAGCTCGAGTCAACAACAGCCGCTTCACAGAGACATGTCCTGAACTTGGCAGCCGCTCTGGGCAAGGAGCACAGAATGCCGCTGGAATACAAGGCTCGGGAGCAGGTGAGTTCCTGTAGCAGCAACGCCGATTTTTGGAGTTCTTTTGCAATTTTTGGAGTTCTTTTGCAAATTGTCACTCGCTAAGTTGTAAGAAAGAACAGCACTCGGGGTCGTTAGCAGAGCAGCCACAGCGGGCTGGCAGACTTTGTGCCTCAGGGGATGAAGTGATTGCTGCCTGTGCTGCAGAAGAAACATATTTCCCTGTTACTCACTTATAATTCTGGTTGCTCAAAGTCCTGCCGTATTATTGCTGGTTTTCCCTTTTATTATTGAGACACCGAATACATTATGATCAATGTCAGCCCACAACCTGTGTGTAAAGCCCTGTAAGAAGGTTTAATTGAAATTTGATCAGCTGTTTGGCAATGAACGTCTGAAATTCAGTATATTCACACAAAGGAGTATTGTTTTGATTGTTAAAAAGTTAGAAGCTTCTCATTTGAAACATTTTTAAGGCTTGCTTAGAAATAGGATTTTTGAAAAATTTTAGGATGAAAGGAAATACAGTATTTAAAATGTTGCACTGATGTAAGCACATTTTCATGTCCTTATTTTATCACCACACTGAGTTTTGCTTTACCCATCCACTTTGTGCACAGAACATTTTCTGTTTTAATTTTGTATAAGCACAGCAATTACAGTGGGTTTATTTCACAGGTTTTGCTATAATAAAGGGCAGAAATGGGATTAGAAGGAATATTTAAAAGGGAAGCTTGGGGCTACTGAAAAGGAGATTATACTGTAACATGAGTATACACTGTGTTAATATTACAGCTACCTTTCTGTGGAACATCTGGCCTTAGCCACTGCCTGAAAAGGAGAACCAGAATAGAGGGACCTTTGATCAACACCAGTGTGACTGTTCACCTGGTGTTTCATGTTTTGTCTTTACCAGCCCTTCACTTTTAAACAGAAACTGGGAAATTCTTGTCTGTCATTAATCAAGAATTAATTTGGGATCAGTGGTGAGAGCAACGAAGATGCACTTAAGGCTAAAATGGGAGAATCTAAGAAAGTTTGTTTAGGCACCAGTAATAAACACTATTCCTGAAATGCTGAGATTGACGTTTAATTGCAAATAGGATATTTTAGTAAGAAGTTTTACAGACTTGGAAGGTGCTTATTCTTAAACACATATATGAGAATGTATCTGTTGAATTTACTTACCCACTGAACTACAGCCTGGTTGAATCTGTCTGAGACAAGCGAAGATGTGAACATACCTAAAAAAAGGTAGCGAATCTGCCTAGCAAACCAGAAATCCTGAGATACAACCATGCAGGCAGATTTTCTATTTGGCAACTCTTCTTTCTGGATCACACCTCCAGTTTAGAGATCTTTAGAACTGATTCAGATTCCTCAAGTCTTGAAACATCTCTTTTAGATTATGTTCCATTAAAACTTACTCTTTTGTTTGGAGGGGAATATCATCATTGGAATATTGCAACGATATATAACAAACCTTAAAAAATTCGTATATGTTCATTATTTCTAAAATAGCTCTTTTGCAGTTGTCTTTTTTTTTTTCTTCTGAAACTCTGGTTTCATTTGGAGACTGGATGAACATCATGTTAAAGAATGAGATTATAAATTAGTTAAGCAATTAATACCTCCTCCACTTCCCCTGCAACAAGCAATGTCCATGACATTCAGTTCATAAATCACACACTAATTCAGTTTTGTGGTCCCTTTCATAGTTTATTTTAATTAGCTTCAGGCCTACTACTAAATCAAGCAAGGCAATCCTGACATATATCCAGCATTTTGGTACTTTGCAGGCAGAATGTATCATTTCTTATTTGAAAATTCACACTTTTGTATTAATCATGTATATATTCAGCAAACCCTGATGATTTTATTAAAAAAGAATAGAAAGTCCACATTAACCCTCTAAAATCATGTGCAGTTGAATATTTAACATAGGAATATGAGTTTTGTGCTAAAACAAAGGCAGCTATAATTTCACAGTATAAGAACTAAGACTAGCAGACTCCAAACAGAGTATATGAGAATTCATATTTTTTTGCTGTAATTTCTTTCAGAAAGCAGGAAACTACAATTTCCCATTCTCTTCTCATGACAACAGACACGACATATGCAATGCAGCAGAGTATTTCGACTTGGTAAGTACCCAGCGCTGAGACAAATTAAGCAAGTTCAGACCTATTGGTTTGCCAGAGGTGCAAAACAGTATCTGTTCTGTCTTCTGAGAAAAAAAAATGTTAAAGCTTGTGAGAAGAGAACAGTGTAAGTAGCATAGAAAAATACACTTTTAATTAGTATAGCATGAGACTTCTCTGGGGCTGCCAGAGGTGTACAGCAGCTCGCACAGTCACTGAGAGTGGCACACTTCAAAGGGAACAAAAAGGCATGATTTGGGTCTCTGACAGGCATTTTGCAGTATTCCTCTTTTAGTTTTGTATCCAGTTAAATGTCCTATTAGTCTGCTAAAAGTGATTGGCCTTAGAAATTCATTTTTGTAGAGATTGGCCTTGCAATGAATTTTTGTAGAGATCTCAGCCACTTGTAATTCACAGTCCCAAATATTTTGTTCAGTCTCATCTTTATCATAAATTCAACCAAAATCCATAGGCTACCCACAATGCATTCTTTCTCAATCCACATCTCTTTGCAATAGACCTGTTTAAATGTATGCTGCAGAAGCCACAACTTTGACTAGAATTTAAATTGTTTGGTGCTTTTCTGTATGGGCAATAGTTTCATGTTCTTTCACTTTCCTTAGATTGTTGATATCATTCCAGGCAGCAAAAGAAATAGTGTAGTTCATAGGATAATGAGTAAAGGAGGAAGCAGTGGATTGTGATATAGGAAGTTTGTCTGACTTTGGGCTCTGTCAGGCCTAGACTTTTTGGAATTCCTTATTCCACTGAGTAACCTCCGTTTCTGCGCACTTGTGCAATGTCTCATAGTTTTAGAGATACTGATCAACCATAATTTCAGATAAATTTCCTGCAAGCTGTGGAGTGTGAAAATCAGGCTCTGTCTCTCTGTGTTTGGACACAGAAGGGATAGCGTTGAAGATTCAGATTTCATGGTCTGTCTCAGTTTCTTTATTGCAGTCCAAACCTAGAATTATTAACCTATTTCTTTAGGTGCCTCTGAAGATTAATTTAGCCGAGTGTAGCTAAATAGCCTTGAGTAGATGGTGTGCTACAGAAATGAAAAGTAAAAATGGTTTATTAACACTGAGAGGTGGAAGGTCAGCAGATTTTCCATTATATATGCAACCAAAAATGTTCATACAGGCAAGTCTGACAATATTATTTTTAACTTGCTAAAGATCAACCGTGAGTTCTTGAAATCACTGTGGTAACAGCTTCGTTCACTTCCCAGTGGGGTAGTGACTGTTACAAGATTCATCTGTGAAGCTGTGATTGGAAGTCATATGTTTGCATGAATTTTTCTTTCCCTTTTTTTCCCTAGGGCATGGGCGTGAGGAAGTTTGATGCAGAGAAACAGAAAGAGAACTCCTCGAACTTCTTTGACTGGGCTCCTGCAGATGGCGCAAGCGGCAGCGATGACTTCTTAACCATTTACCAGACCTCATTTGTGTCAGATCAGACCCCTGGAAACGCCGAGGGCTGCTGCTGTAGGCGCTACCCCAAACACCACACCCAACACCACTGCAGCAGCAAACCTCCTCACGAGGATGAAAAAGCCCTGCAGCCATACAAGCCATCTTAATTAGCAAGACACCTCTGGAGCATGGACCTAGCAAATCTGAACTTTCATTACTCAAAACAACGGTGAAGAAATAAACATTTGTGTAAAGTGCATGTGGCAGTACTGTTGAGAATTCATTGTGATCAACAACCTTACATTACTCTGAAAAGATACATTACTGAAAAACTTTTCATGAAGAGGAGCATTACAAGGAGAAGCAAGATTGTGCATATTTTTAGTCATACCTCTATTAGGAGAACAGAGATAGGGATTGTGCTTGTGTTATCTGATACTGGTTGACCCTCATCTTAATACAAAAGCTCCTTCAGGCACTGAATCAGTGGCAGGGCTGTACCTCAGGCAGCTGACAGCACCTGTATTGACACAGGAGCATAATGGAACTGGATCCTCGAGGGATTACCACAGCAGGGAGCCAAACCCGTGCGTGTTCAGGTAAGAGAGGAACATTTCTGAAAGGTTTCATGGCCAGCCATTAGAGCAGCTAGATAAAAAAGAAGCTGTGCATTAGATTGCTGTGCAAAATAAGTGTCCTTTTTGGTTAGAGCACAGCAGTTGTGGAAGTGAAAAAAGAGTGTTGTGAACAACATTTGTGCACTCACAAATTTGATTCATGGCAGTAAGGGGGGAAAAAGGCTTGAGCTGAAGTGGAAGGCTGCATGAAGGTTTGAGTTTGAGGTGGACTGGATCTTAAAAGAATTCATTATTTTAGAGTAACATGTCCCCAGGGAAGAGAATTCCAACTCAATCCTCCAAGCACTCTGCTCCCAGAATATTCACTGACGTTAGGATGTGGAAGGCAATGGAGTCAGGCCTCCAGCTGATGTGTTTTCCTCTTCTGGATCATTTCCCTTAATATCAAGAAAAGAATAAACCACACGGTGTGTCTTAAAATATCCTACAAATAAGCTTGTTGCTATGCAAAATAATGTTGACAAAAATTAATCATAAGTTTATGAGATAATTTCCTTTATTTACAAGATAAATGGAAAAATAAACCCTTGACCCTTAGAATTCCCTGCATTATAAGAGCTGCCTTGAACATGAGCTCAGTTAAGAAATGACATTTCTGCCTTTCAGTGAACAGATACATCTTTGGTATCAGCATGCAATGGCTGATGGCCTTTTTGTGTGCCATCAAAATAGATCGGATTAGATTCCCCAAACATGTAGCAATTTTATTAGCACATGTTGAAATAATAAACTCATTTTTTAAATTAAGTTCCCCCTATTAGAGTTCTTGGGGTGCTGCACAATACATCAAAATCCAAAACATCAATGAACAATGTAAAACCAAATAAAAAGCCAAGTAACATAGTGCTATTAAAAAGAATTGCTTTTTCTCAAAGTAAAGACAGCCTGTCTGACAGCTCCAGAGTCAGAATTTCCAGAGCTTTAGCCAACAATTTCATCCCCAAACTGATTCAGAAGTGAAGTGTGTGCCAATCACATGGTGAATGAAGTGCCCCATGCTGTTTGGCAAACTCCTAAGGGCAATCTTGGACCTCCATCAGAAGGAAGGAACACATTCTTGCTCCATTTATAATGTTTATCTGTGGTTTAGCATTACAACTGGATGTGGTGAAAAAAATTGCTCTAGTTTGTTATGCCTTAAAACACTAATAGAAACATTCCAGATTTCTTTTTCCCCTCCTTTTCTTCTTTTCTTCTTCACATTTTGGTTAAAATGTGGATTGAAAAAGGAAAAAAGTACCTGTGGATTAATACATATTTTCAGCTACGTTGTAATAAAGATTCCAGCAGAGAAACTGAAGAGATCATGAAACCCCTGTAAACTGAAATACACTGTGCTGGGTTAACAAAACAGGTGATTCCCACATATCTCATGCTCTGCCAGTGTTTCTTGGGTGAATAACAGGAGACACAATGCACTGAATTCCTCAGAAAAATTCCAAAAGTCATAGCTTTGTGTTCTTTGGATAGAAACCATTGGTTTGTTCAATCTTGTGATGATACTGGCTTTGAGAAAAAAGTCCGAGTTAAAACATTTTTGAGCGTGGATTTTTTTTTTTTTTTTTTGCTTCTTGGGGAATGGAAGAGATGAAAGTAAGGCTGGTAACTCCCCTAAAATTTTCTAGTCAGTGCAGGAAAGTGCTCCTGGCTGGGAATTAACTGGGATCAGATGGGTGTAGGTAGGCTCAGCAGAATGAGCATACTGTGAGTTAAATCAGCCTAAATGTTCTAAGTGGTGCTGATAAAGATGGACTTTTTTTGTGCCTTTTTTTACTAAAAAAACCCAAACACCCTTTTACAGAAACAATAGGCTCAGTCCTATAATCCTTTCCAAGGAGTATTGCCCTGTTTTTCTCCTGAGCCTGGATCAATGTAGGGACTGTCTATACAACATGGTTAGGAAATTTCTTTTGTGTTAATTTCAAAGGGTTTTCAGTGTGTTACTTAAATTCACAGAACTCAGACAAAATCAATCAAAAAATTTAAACCAGATGCAGATGGCTGCAAGTTCCTCTGGTTTAATGAGTTACTACTCATAAGCTGAATCCCACATGAAGTTGTGTCAGGAGAGGTTTAGGTCGGATATTAGGAAAAGGTTCTTCCTCCAGAGAGCGGTGGGGCACTGAACAGGCTCCCCAGGGAATGGTCACAGCCCCAAGGCTGCCAGAGCTTCAGGAGTGTTTGGACAATGCTCTCAGGGCCAGGGTGGGATTGTTGGGGTGTCCTGTGCAGGACCAGGAGTGATGATCTTTGTGGGTCCCTTCCAGCTTGGGATATTCTGGGATTCCATGGTTAACAGAGCTGAGGTGAAGAGTAGCAACTTTGTCACTGAAGTTTCCATGCCCTGGCTGAAGCCAGCTTAGTTCTCAGGTGGTTGGTGCAGTTGCACTGAAAACAGCCTTGTGCTTGGGTCTGCAGTGTTATGTCCATTTGTTTAAAGTGTGGTTTTTTTCCTTCTTTCTGCCCTGGCTGCTGATAACAAGATGTGAGGACATGGCCTCCCTCCAAGCTGCTGTCGGTCAGCCCATGACACCCCTGGTAAGCTGGATGTCACCTTTTACAGCTGTGTCATTTATGAAGTGTTGTGACCAATGAAATGCTAGAGACCCTGATGTTGTATGAGAGCAGATTGGCTTTGGTACAACAGGAGGCAAGATGAAAATTTTGTCTTTTGTTTACTTGGTGTCTAAAGACTTAAAGAGATCCTTAAAGCTGGGACTGTGGGCAGCACTGGAAGGGGCAGTGCTGCTGCTCGTGGAGCTGCTAATTCAGTGGGGATGCAGCAGTTTGACTTGCAAGTCATCTGCTGTTAATCTAATCACTGTGTTCATAATCTAATCACTCCATGTAGCTGCTCCTTAGCTTGTACTCTCCACATTAGGAGTGAAGTAACTTGGAGATGTGGCACTGGAGATGAGCCCTTTTCCTTCCCTGTGCTGCACAGTTACACAGTGGCAATTGTGTCCCAGCTCTGTCTAAACCCAAAGTTAATGCTCATTTATTTACAGTGATATAGTTAATGTGTGGATAATATTTAGCTTCTTTAAATGCTCTTATACTGGTTTAACTTTTCCCTAACTGAGGAAAGTATTGATATAACTGTCGTGGTGCTGAACCAAGAGTACAGGCCTGTATCTAATGGAAATGTTTATGTTGATACACTGGCCATGCTGATTGGCAAGAAATGAAATTTCTGAAATTAAGTAGAAACTTCTTAGGCATCTCTATCTTTAAGCCACAGTACACAAACATTATTATTATTATTATTATTATTATTATTATTATTATTATTATTATTATTAATTTCCTTAAGACTCCCCTGCTGCTGATTCATTATCTAATGAGCAGTAGGTGGCAAGGACCCATTCCACTCTGGAGTGGGAAAGAACTGTAGAGAGCTGTCTCATCCCAAATTTCTTGGTTTATTCCTGCTTTCCCAACAGGGTAATGAAATAATGAGCTATTAAAACATTATCTGTGGAATACCTAATTAAAGGAAAGTAATATAATAATACCTAATTCACAGGAAAGCAATCCTAACTGGCCTGAAATTGGATATTTGGCCATAGTGGGTGTGAGTGAACCAGTAAAACACCCAATTTATCATTTGGACAGGCAGCTGCTTTTATGACAAGCACGTTACCTCTGATCAAACTTGTTATTCTTCAATACATTCACCTGAAAGTGAAGTATTTCAAATTATCATTTTTAAATGTGGTGTACAGAAAAAAAAGTAGTTTGAAACAGGTAAGTTTCATTCAAACAAAAGCAAAGAAGTGCTCGCAGGAGACCTCTGGGACTGCAAGGACTGGAAGTCAGGAATTCAGGAATGCCTGCTCACAGGTGAGTGCCCACCCCCCTGATCCAGGGAAAACCTGGAAAACTTTCTTACACTGCCAATGCTAATTATGGCAAACAAAATGCAGTAGCTCTGGCAAACAGGCTAGAGAGTGGTGGTTTTCCAGGTTGCCTGAACCAGTTCAGAAAACCAAAATTTCTTTTCATTCTTTGCTGTGGGATGTGTAGAAATAGTGGTCATAAAGCACTACTCTAATAGCGATGAGTATGTGTTTTTGTGATCCTTTTCAATATTCTGTGGAATGAGAGACAAATTTTGGAACTCAAATCATTTCTGAAATGAAACTAAATTTGAAAGGAAACGAAATTTAAAGTGAAGATCTCCTCTCTCACCCCACCACCCTCAAAAAGGAAGGTTGTGTTTAGACTGCCGAGTATATTCCAACACCTACAAATGGCAATGTTAATATGCAAACAGAGCAGCACAAGTGTCAAGTCCTGTGCTCAGATGTAAACTCTTGTGGGTTCAGGCCCTGTAATACTAACCAGACACTCATGCCTCAAATGGCATTGTAGGCATGCATTAATGACCCTAAGTGACAGACCTCGTCGTCTTATTGCTTAATTAATCAATGGCCCAGTGACACATTGGCAGTGCTCTTTTTCAAGCTGTGCCTCCCCTCACAGGGTAATCAGATGCTATATGGCTCTGTCTACTTATGGGAAAGCCAAACCCAATAAATAAAGTTTAATTTCCTGGTTCCCCTGGGATATAGTGATTCCTTTAAACAATGCTTCTTCAGTTGAGTTGAAATTAAAAACCAGCATGATCAACATATTGTGGATATTTCATGGACTGAGTTAAGTGCCAGGTTTAAAGACTTCGAGAAAAAAAAAGACTGGAGGGGAGGACCATTGATACAGAAGCACAATATTCCCCATCAGAAATGCCCAATCCTGTCTTCATTCCTGTGTTAAGCTCCACACTCCCAGCTTTTCAGCATTGCTGTTGTTTTCAGTGCATGTGGGATGTTAATTTTCATTCTGAATCAAGCGTTCTATCATTTAGATGAGAATTAACATTTAATCTTCAAACTATTTTGTGGCATGCAATGCAGTTTGGTTCCATAGGAGGGCAGATGTGTTGAACAGCTTGATTTTGATATGTGTTGTATTAGTGTAAGAGCTACAGTTGGGAGCTGAATTATCAGATTTATACTGATATCAGTGAGCTCTCAAATTGTGTCAGAGAAATGTAACAACTTGATTCCAACGTAAATAGAAATATCTCATGGGGTTTGATGCTTACAAAGTTCAAAGGTTTTTCAATAGTCATTTATTTTATTTTGTCTTTGGGAGACTATAATCTGATTACAGTTACTTATTTAATCACTGACAGTATCCAGCAAATTCACAAAATTAGTTCTTTGGTTTACTACTTGGATTTAAACCAACTTTTTATTTCTCTAGCATCAAGTTTTTAATATGTGCTAATTTATGCTACAGTTTTCTTTATGCTTCAAGCTAAATTCAGGCTTAAATATAAAACAGCTTTAGCCTCTGGGTTAAATAATTCCTTACAAAATTTGAAATTTCAATCCATATTTGCCTTTTCAAGTGAGTGGAAAAATGAGTGAAACTTGTTTTGTTGGAGGCAGAAATGTGTGTGTGCCCTCATGGCTTAACTGATCCCTTCTTGCAGAGCAGCTGGGAGGGACCCTGTGACAGCAGTTCTGTGCCCTCAGCTCCCTGGTGAGGGTGGGTTGTATCCAGAAAATAGCAGGGATCTCCTCATGTTTTCCTTCTGGCTCTGCTGTTCCTGACCCTCAGTGCCTCCCGAGGGGGATCCCTGTGGGGCTGTGAAGCAGAGGCCACTCTGCACCCTGGGAATTCTGCATTCCTGGGAATGCTGTCAAGCAAAAGCTTTCCATGGGCAATACCATTTCTTCTAAAACTGAAAAAAAATTCCCAGCAGCTGGAGCTGGAAGAGCAAGATGAATGTTTTATCTATTTCATGTAACAAGGTACCTGAAGTAGAAGAGGGCTTAGTAAGCAATGGAGACATTAAGAGGCCCAATTTCCAAGAGAAATCCAGTCCTTCAGCTGCAGTAAGGGCAGTGTGGCAGCCTGACCCTTCCTTGCTGTTCAGCTGACCCCTCCTCTTCCCTCTGAGCTTGGCTGGGTCTCTCTCCAAATACGCAGGAGCACCTGGAGAAGGGATTCAATCAGATTTGCTGCAGAATGGAGCAGTTCTCATCTGCTGTGGAAGCAAATATTCTTAGTCAGTGGAGGATGCTGGGAAGGGTGCTGCTCTGTTGGTGTTCCATTGGTGTTCCATTGGTGTTCCATTGGTGTTCTCTTGGTGTTCTGTTGTCCCCTGCCCCAACAGCCCACAGAAGACAAACCCCACTGTCCTTTAAAAAGAAGTTGTCACAGGGTCTCTTAGCAGATGGGTCAGCCTTGTTTGCAGATGTGGACACTTTTGTTCCACATCCTTCTTTTACAACACAGCTTTGGACTATCAAGTTGTCCAAAAAAAGTGTTAGGGAAGTATAATTTAAGGAGGAAGATCTTCCTCATCTCCATTCCTTCACTTATTTCCAGGTTGCTCTTCTGTTCAAACTCTCTACATTCTGATCTTGCTGCCAAAGTAGATATCAGATGCCAATATGGCAGCTGTCATACAGGCAAAGATCCTGCTGAGATTTGTGAGATAATTCATGTGTCAGAACACAGGCCAACTGATAATTTTATTTATCTTGATGTGCAGATGTCTGGTTGGATAAATTCAGAATCATTTCAGTCCACTGCCCAGTGTATGGTCTAAATGCTGGTAACTAAGACAGGAATAGAATCTGTCACAACTCTTGATATCCTTAGGACATGACACGTTGGGAGTCGATCCTCACGTTTTCCTTGCGCTCTGATAATGAGTATCTACAGCTGCTTTGGCTGATGGAAACCTCTCTCCCCCTTTCCAGACTGGAGGCAAACATGACAACATTGCTTTTCCAGAAATGCAAAAACTTTTCCAGCCAGCTCTGGATTGTTCTTTCTTCCTCACTTCACCCCACTCCCCTTGAACTTCCCCAGCAGGATTTTTGCAATCCATTTCTGGAAATATTGCATTGACTCTGACACAAAACAATATCTTCGTCTGTGATAATAAATTAGGCGCAGTGGGAATTGAAGCTTGTTGTTTTGTCCAAGGTGATATAATGGGAGTCATTCATAATGAAGAAAAAAGTAATTGTTATGCAGCATTTTCGTATTAAACATGCTTCTCCAAATTATCCAGAGTATAAAAGAGAATGTTTGGAGAGCTTTGTTACAACCATGCTTGAGTAAAATGCATGTGAATGTACTCTTATTTGCATAAATAGGATTTCTTAAAATACAAACCATTCGTATTGCGCTGAGCTCCCTCAAGCCCTGCTACCTTACAAGACGGATCATGGTTTTATCATTAATCAAAACAAAGCCAAGATCAATAAACATGCATAATCAGGACTCTCTGATTCCAGTATGCAAATACACTACATATTGATGAAATGTTTCTGAATCTAAAATAGTTTTACTCTCTTCTTTCTCCTCAGAAGTCTCTGAGCCTTTTAATTTTAATATTTTATGCACTGCAATGCAAACAGTATAAGAATGAGTTTGTGTATCAGAGATAACAAGTTAAAAGATAAATGTTGGATGAATCTCCTAATAGTTTTTGCTTGCTCTGCTGACTTTAAAGGCAGTTTATGCTTCCGAAAGGCTGTAATTACTTGACCTTTAAAGTCCCAATCCTGCCAAAGCAGTTGCTCTGCCGTGTTCTTTCCAGCCGGTACCGGAGCACGGGCAGTCGAGGCCTGGGCCCTGTGCCAAGGCTGTTTGTTAATTAGTGAAAATCATTTGTTCCTTGTGGTTAGGGTGATGGAAGGGTTACCTTGCAGTGGGACAGAAGTGATTTCAGTCAGGACAAGTTTGTGTCCTTGGTGTGTGGCTGAGGTAGTGATCAGCACCTGCAGCTCCACAGATTCTCACACTGGTCAGAGCTCAGCTCCTTTCACACACTGCAGATCATGCAAATAATTCCTGATACATATTTTGTACTGCCTCCTGGACTTACAAATTCCTTATCAAACACACATACACAATGACACAAGGCACAATATCATCTGAAGATGCACCCAAAATAAACATTCCACCAAGGGTGTCAGTAATTTCATACATTTCAGGAGCATTGCACTGCTACAGTTAACAACCTTTGTCAGTGCATGGCTGAAATTAATGCTGCAAATTCCTTTAATCTGAATCACAATTTTCTAACAAGTGAGCTGTGATAGGGTGAATCTTATCAGCAGCTACACTTATCTCATTCAGACGCTGTGCATATCCATAGCAGGTACAAAACAGATCCAAGAAATGGGCACATCAACAACCAAAGGATTAAAATAAAGCAAAATTCTATGAAGGCCACAGTTAAAGGAAAATAGGGATGAAAAAGATCAGAGTTAGAAAAGCCAGGCTGCAATTAAGTTGAAAAAGTTCCTTGTTTGCTAGTCAAATAATAAGCCATGTCAGAGCTCTAGAATTGGCTATTCTAGCATAATTGCATCTCTTGTGTATCTGTGGGACTCTGCTAACCACAGGCATGATCCTCTCGTGAGAGTCATCCCCTCTGAGCTGATTTATCAGCCCTGGGAAAAGTTTAAAGGTGTGATGTTTATTTTATATCATCATAAACTAAATGTGGTAGCCATCATAGATTAGGAAGCCCAGTTTCAAACTGTGAGAGCCTTTTAGGCTGATTAATTTGCCGTGGATGGGTTTCACAGTAGGGCTGTCTGTTTGCCAAGTCATCCTTATTTACATTTGCTCAGTGCTTGTTTCCACAACCCTGGAGTATCTGAATAAATAAATAAATAAATTTCTAAAGGTAGGAATAGGTGCTCTCCTGAAGAGAAATGGTAGATCCTATGTGGAGCTGCACTGCTTATTCTAGAAGCAGCCCCAGTGAAGTCCAGAGTGTCATGTGTGTGTTTATAACATAGCTATAGATATATATAGAGGGTGAGATGTGTAGTGAGCTCCTCAGTCAGTTACTGCTTCATTTTCATTTCCTGTGCAGGCGGTTCCCAGGAAACTTTGTACTTTTGCTTTTTTAATTGATTCTTTAGTCATCTGATCTGAAACTTTTCTTTGAAAAATAGGAGAAAGTATTAATTTTCATGGCAAATACCTGCACTAAGGTACTTGCCAAAGGGAAGAGTAAAGGTGACTGCCGAAGTGGGTTGATGATAAGAGGAGCTGATATTCCTCAGCATCTCCCTCACTGCTTGATTTTCCAAACCAGCAAAAGGAGTGAGAACTGTTTATCTTTGTTTCAACCTGTGCTTACACAGGCTGAAACAGAATTTAGCTTCTTCCCTCTTCTTTGCAGATTTTGGTAGTTGTAGTGCATTGCTGCTGGACTACTACAATCTTGCAGTGGCTGTGGCTGCTCTGTTCCTGCACTGCATCCATGGGATGTAATGTTGAGCCTTCTACCTGTGCTGCTTGTTGATTTTAGCTGTAACTTGTCATTTTGGCAGGTCTGAGGCTAGTGAGTAATTGGTATGACCCGGTGTATCAAAACAAGTTCTACATTAAATCTTTTTGTACTCAGTTATTTTCAAAAAGGAGAAAGAAAAATCCATCAGCCAAACAAGGAGAAAGAAACTGTGAAATCTCTCTGATTTTGGCAAGGGCGGTAAAGGAAAATACAACTGAGGCCGTTTCCTTATTGCTTGTGGAAGCTTTTCAAATAAATAAGAAACCAGACAGAGTGAGAGTAGTGATGCAAGGGATTAATATTTTTAAAGCTCTTGGGTTTCTTTGGCTTAACCTTTCTGCAGAAGGGTGGAGTGTTTACATTAACCACCAGCATCCATCTCCAGGAGTGGCAGCCTGGCACCTCATTTTGGTTTTGCATTTAGAAAGGAGGATGAAAACATTACCTGGTGATCCTGCAGGAACACTGAAGAGGGTAACAAGCTGGGGTGAAGGACAGCATGATCTTCTCCTCCAGATCTGAGGGCTGTAAGTTTTAATGTTAATGTGTACTGCAAGTCAGAAGCTGATCCTCCTTGGGTTATTAAGCTCTGGCTCCGTGGATTGTCATTTGCATTTAGAGCCTTGTGACGTTTTGTGTTTTCAAAATATTTTTCACATGAGACTTGTGAAGTGCATTGAAGAAAACAAATGGACCTCTCTCCACCTACAGGATATAATTGACTGCTTGGCACAGATAGGACTGTAACGAAAGAAAACCCCTTGCCTTGATCTTCTTACCCTGCTCTAAACATTTTCATGACTTTTTTTGGAGAAGTCTGGCAAAAGTAATATCAAACAGGGGACTTTTTTCCCCACGTCCTCCTCTGTTTTGTTGCACAGTATGGTCTGTTTTAAATAAGCTCTACAGTGCAGTCATTTAAGGGAATGAAGATATTTCATAGCACGCTTAGCATTTGCATTTGAATATAGGCCACCCTGCTGTTTGATTAAACTGGAGTTTAAGAAAACTATAAGAATTGAGGTTCATGTGCAGTGCAGTACTTCACACTCCAATTGCAAAGGTTGTTGAAGGAAAAAAAAATGATAATATCCTTGGAAGTACATGACTAATGAGAATATATATAGCACTTCTGAGACAGCTCAAATATATAATTATTGTGAGGTTTTCACAGACACATAAATATAATGATCTTCAGCTAAGTAAATTGCTACCTACCAATGAAATAAATATGGTCCCTTCAGAATTTGAAATAATTCAGTGCTGTAGGTGGTGGGAAATGATTCACCTTAGCTGTTATCTCTGGAACGGTAATATAGAAATATATCTGCCAGTACTGTTACATTTACATTGTTCTTCATATCCTGTGGAGTTTGTCAGAAGATCTGCAGTCCCTGCTGTTTTCCACCCCCTTATTTTGATAAGGCTCCTCACAGCATGGCTCAGCCATGGGTTGGAGCAGCTAATATTGTTTACCACAGTAGGCATCCCAGCCATAATATTTTTCCAAGAAACACTGATGTGTTTAAAGGTCAGGTTGTTACTGATTTGACTGCTAAACATGAATTCATTTTTCTGGGAGTAAAAGGGTGTACATGCCTTGGGATAAAGGTTAAACTGTTGTTTATGCACTCGATGGGTGGAAAACATAAGGCTTTAATACACAAATCATAATAGCCTGGTCGGTCAGTCAGGGAGATGTGGTGCTTTACATGGAAATGGAAGCTTGGAATCTACAGGCTTTTCTGACTGTTGCTGTAGAAAAGACCTCACTGATAACTTCAGTGCTTGCCTGGAATTTGTAACGAGTTTAAACTCTTTTCTGGGCACAGCAGGCCAGAACTCATCCAGGTCTTTTGGCAGCACTGATAAAATTGATTTTTGCTACCCCTGATGAGGTGTCAGGGACTGGATCCTCCTGCTACAGCAAGGGGAATGAAACGAAGGAAGGTGGGAGAGATGGACAGCCCTACACATTTGGATTTGCTGGATTTGCCATCTTTGGTGGGGTGGGAGTGATGTGGTGCTGTCTGCTTTTGCCAAAGGCATATCTTGCTCTCCTCTTGTAGCTGCCCCCTGTCCTTCAGGTGCCTCTTTCCATGGCAGTGAAAGCATGGTTGGGAAGGCTGGCTTAGCCTCAGACAGGCCTAGCAGGCAGCTGAAGTAAACATCTGGATTTTAAGGGAGATGTGATGTGTTCTGAGAGCTTTGCCTTTGCTGGCTGGGCTCCCCAGGAAGGCAAACCTCAGCCAGGACATGCTCAGCTCCTTATTTCCTAGAGGTGACATCAGATGGAAGTGTGAGCACTCGGAGCTGAGCCAAGCTCTGCCTGCAGAGCCCTCTGTGCTCCAGCTGTGGTGTCTCCAGGCCAGCTGAGATCCCATAGCTGAGAGGAGCTCAGAGACCAAGGATATCCCAACATTCTTACCTGGTTTCTGTCTGCCAGGTACTTCTTGGTTAAGTACCATTCCTCCCAGTCTCTCAAAAAATCATGCAGCTCCCAAGAGAGGTTTTTACCAAACCCCACACTCGGTTTTGTGAGAAGTGGTTTTGCTTCCATCAAAGGCTGTTCCTTGCCAACACTCTCCTTACATTCTTGCACTGTGTCCATGTCAGTCACCCCCTCCTTTCCCATTCCTCTCCTTTTCCCTTCTTCCAGCCTCTCAGAGCCTGAGTCACCTCACTTACCCAGCCTGTAAATACCTTTCCTTCCAGCTTTCTTCTTTCTTTCTGTGATAAGGAAATCTTTAATATCAAGTTACAAAGAGGTGGCTGCAGCCATGTGGGATCACGTTATGTGTTTCCTTAACTACACCTTTTGGTATTTTGGGGTAGGGCTTTTGGAGCCCTCAAAGCCCATGCAGGGCTGTTCCTATTGAATTATCTTATAAATGTTTTCTAGATTTGCTGTTTTATTTATTTCTACGGATTTTGTCTCTACAAAGACTCCAGTCCTCGCACGGCAGCTCAGGTCACTCCTTTGATGTGGTTTTCAGTGGGATGTTCTGACACCTTGACCATCTTGGCATTTGCTTTGAGAACAGATGGAGGAAACAGTCCATAATACCCCTGTTGGCCTAAAAGCAGAGACTCCAGTAGTGCCATGAGCGGCTGGCTGACATCAATAGCACAGGATGTGTGTTTGATTAGCTTTGCTCTCACAAGAAAGACCCAGTGTATTGTTTTGAAGAATGTGTTCAGTTGTTTTAGCAAACTTAAAAATCCCCCGTGGCTCCAGAAATAGAACATTCAAGTGAAATTACTCCCATGGCAGGGATAAAAAGCCTTGCAAAATGTTTTGTCTACAGATCACCCTTAATCCTGAAGCTGTATCAGTTCAGAAAGACTTCTGGATTTCTTTTTTCCCCCCCCCATCTCCTGAAGACAGATAAATCTAGAAACCCTGCAGGAGGATTTCTGTCTTAGCAAACAGTGCTTGGCTGCATTTTGGGTTGGTATTTCAGCTCAACGTTACAAATACTTGTGTCAAAGATCTTGGCTGGAATCCTGGAATTATTTCAGATGCGATGGTGTGATAATAAGAAAAAAATCCTCCCTAGGCTTTCATGACTGCCTCTTATTTCTGCCAGGTTGCCATTGCTGTCTTACTGAAGAGAAGAAGCTGTAAAAATAACATTGTGTTCCTGAGGTTTCTTACAGGAAGATGATTTCCATGGATGTTGTGTAGGGAAACTGCTGTTTTTTCAAAGGAAAACATGGCACAGAATAAAAAATGTCCACTTGAGGAAAATCCAGCACTGGACTGGAAAGGAGAACTCTCATTTTCTCTCTGTTTTTCCTCTTCCACCTCCATTCCCAACACTCAGGAGTCCCATGCCCTGTTTTCCAACCTTATTATTCCTTATTCCAACCTTATTAATCATTCCTCTGCACCAATAAATTCTAATTGCTTTTGTGGAAAGACAGCTCTTTGACTTCCTGATATACAGTGCTTATCCCTTAAATGTTGAGCAGGAGTGACTGCCACTTGTTAGATTAATTCCAGATATGTACTTTTACAGGCATAAGTCCATATTCCCTTAATATTTTAATAATTATTTTAAAATATTATAAAGAAGAGATATCGTATTTATTATCTATACTTGTTTGTGCAAGGAATTTAAGTGAGTGTTTACATTTGGCTGGTATTTTACAAATATAATTCTACAGATTTTGCTGGAAATCAGAAAATTGAATTAAAACTCCCAGTGTTTTTGCAAGAATAGCAAAAACCAAACTATGATATGTTGCCTGAGCAAGTTTAAGGTCTATTTAAAAGGAAAACAAACATCTCAGGATTTAAAAAAAAAAAAAAAAAAAAAGGATGGGGTCCTTGTTAATAGTAAAAGGCAAGGGTTGTAGACACCTTCAGATTAGAAAAGGCAATTAATATTTATTTCATATCAAAGTAGATTGCTAATTAGGGCTGTGCTCTTCCCATCCCCCAGGGAAATAATCAGGCGAGCAAATCTCATCTGGAAAGTTCATGTATGGCAATGAGGAGCTCATCAAAACCCAGCACAAACCTGGCTGACCTGATGAAATGCTCAGGCTGCCTCATAGACTTTGCTCTCTAATGGGGTCTAAAAGACCTGGTATTAGTGAATTTATTTCACTGGTGTTCTAAAAGGCCATGATTATATACAGCTCAGTCACTTGTCAGTGTCCTTTCATTAACATGCCTAAAGAATCTTAATTGCTCAATCAGCATCGCAGATTTTTGGTCTGCTGGTGCAGTTTAAGAGGTTATCCAAGCCAAACAGAGAAAATGGAAATCCTGCCCAAATGGATCCAACAGAAAGAACAAACCATTACAGGAAAAAGTCAAGCAAGACTAAGAAGGGAATTTGAAGAGCAAATAACTGAAGATGGAAAGATAAACAAGAAATTATTTCAAATACACCAAAATCAAGAGTGGCAGGGAATAAGGAACAAAGGCAGGGCTGGGTATTGGTGTGTCAAAAATTGACAGGGCTGAAAGAAACCAAAAAGTTGAAAAACAACAGATAAGCTCAACTAGATGGAATTCAACATTTAAACCTTTAAACTATTAAATAACACTTCCTTTTTGGCAAAATCTTGTGTGTATCCAATGGAAAATTTCAGCTGTTGTCAGCCTTCCCAGTAACATCATCAGGGTCCTCTCTGTTGAATATTGAATGGTTGGGGTTTGGATGAAGAGTTCATATTTCTGTCTTAATTTTAAAAAAAAATTAAAGTTTGTGGGGAAAATTCCTGTTTCCAACGAGATCTAATCATTACTGTGTTGTGAGATTTTTTAAAAATTATAGCTAGTATGAAAATCCTGCCTTTCAGGTCTAGTAGAATTTTTTTTGTTATGTTTCACTAATTAAGACAAAAAATTTGGATTTTCAAATGTCTATTGTAAGCTGGTAGAAAAAGTAAATTGTCAGGAGAGAGCTAATTTTTCTTCAGTTTTGTGACTACTTTTTAATCTAGAAAAAACCCTCAAAACATCGGAACAGTCAACTTCTAATGTGACAAACAATTACAAAAATATATCACAAGATTTATTATTGCATCTCATTCAGTCTTTTAACAGTGAGGATACAGCGTGAACAAAAAGACAGTAAAATTTACAGATGAAACAAATACTGGAGGGAGGTGGATGGACCTTTGAGGAAACCAGAATATGTTGGTGTTTGGACATCATGAAAGAAATGAAATTAGGTGTTAAAATTGCATCAAAGCACATTTGAGAGAATCATTATAACTCCCCACATGGATATAACACAGATAGCTTCTAAATTCTTTCCAAGCCCTCGCGAAAAAAATCCAGAAGTTCCTATAAGAAGATAATGGGTAACCTTTCAGATGGATAACTTTCAGGAGTTAAATATAAAACTGTTTTCTGAAATGCATAAGATGGAACTATTTTAATGCCTTATGTTGATTCTGTGCAGAGCAGCACCTGAATTGCTTTACTTGAGCCTGCTCAGCCTGTATTAGCAAGGGTTTAGTGGGAATGGAAGAGCTAACACAGGTTATTACAGCAACAGGGAAAAACTTCCCCAAAGAATTTAAACAATGAATAGTAAACTCAAACAAAAAGCCTTCAAAATAGTTCGAATAAAAGCAAGTAAATTTAGTGAACGATCCGTGCAATTTTCATGATGTTTCCTGTCTGGATGTGCATTTAAACGTCTTCAAATTGATTCGTTGATGTTTTGTGGATTGTGTAATGTGCTTTGAGGTATTTGTGTGAGGGAAGGTGAACAGCTGGAATTTTTCTGTCCCTTCATTAAATGTCCTGTGTGCTGTTTCAGCTTTAACTGAAAGGTAGAGGTTGTCTCCTAGAAGCTTCATGTTATTAAATCAGCAGCAAGATGTCTGACATGGTTTGCCATTATTCCTAAAAAATAATTAGCCAGTGTAGTGGAGTCAACCTCAGCGGAATACAGGTATATCTGCTTTATAACCTCTAAGACATGAGCCTTAATTACACCCTGGCAGAGTCACTTTAGCACTCGAGTCCATTTTGCTGGATGTTGACATTACTAAATTATCTCATGCTCAAAATGCAAAGTAGCTGATTTTTTCCTAAATGCATTTCTTGGCAACCAAGAGATAAATTGGTCTGGTTCCATTTTTAAGAAGGGCTTTGTCCTTTAATGGTCCTTAAATTAATCCCGGTAATTCCACCTGAGAGGATGGCACTTCTAGAAAGCACAGAACAAAATTGTGCATTGTGTTGCCTGCATGCATTTACAAATATTCTGTAGTCTGTTCACACTGAAAAGAGATTTCTACAGTTATTTAAGAAGTGAGATATAAATAGATGAATGTCATTAAAGATCAGCCTCCCTGCCTTTGAATTTAATGGCAGAGCTTTAGATGAAGTGAAGGACAGTTTGTCCTAGAAGATTGCAAGTTCATTTTCAACAGAACTAGAGCCCTTAAATTAGGTGATGGGCACATGTTTATAGGTATACAGCATAAGAATTGTCAATACATCTCTTGTATTCTTTAGTTCCTCTAAATTATTCGTCTGATCTTTTGGAATAAGAGGCTGTTAGTAATTGTTTTATTTAATGAAGCTGTAAGGAGAAGTGCTTGGGAATCTACATCCTATTGCCTTTGCTCCTTCACAATAAGGCATTATTTTAGGCACAGAATTTCAGTGTTTGTTCCAAGATTTTTTTTTTAATGGGTGTTTAGATTTTTTTAAAAATGGGTATTTAGAGGAACCAGAGCAGAACCCAAGTCTGATGCACGTTTCCAAGGTCTCTCCAGAGTTTTGTTTTGAATCTGCAAACTCGTAGTGCTTTACAAGTATTACATTGGACAAAAGTGGATCTTGTGTTTGTCAAAAGGGAAGCCATAGCACAAGAACATCTTTAGAACCAAATCTGCAAGGTGCCAATGCCGAGAACTGGGCCGGACCACATCGTCGGCTCCAGCCACAATTCTCCTTTCCTCCCATGGACACACGGATCGAGCTGGGCCGGACCACATCATCGGCTCCAGCCACACTTCTCCTTTCCTCCCGCGGATGCACAGATCCAGCTGGGCTGGACCACATCATCGGCTCCAGCCACACTTCTCCTTTCCTCCCGCGGATGCACAGATCCAGCTGGGCTGGACCACATCATCGGCTCCAGCCACACTTCTCCTTTCCTCCCGCGGATGCATGGATCGAGCTGAGCAGATCAAGAGCCCTCAGCCGCTCCTCACATGGCCTCTCAAGGTCATTACCCATCCTCATTGCCCTACTTTGGACACTCTCTGATAGTTTCATGTCTTTCTTTATATTGTGGTGCCCAAACTGCCCCCAGGACTGGCGGTGAGGCCGCCCCAGTGCAGAGACCTTTGTCCCTCTGGATTGTCGCAGGCCCCTCTGAGCATCGCGCGTGGCTGCAGTCGGTGTCTGCCCCTTGGAACTCTTGTCAGCGCTTTTCCTTTCATTCCAAATGCCTGAAGAGCTCCCGGTGTGGCTCGGAGCGAGACGCTCTCCGGTAGGTGGTGCTGCTGTAAACCTTTGAGGAGCCGCACACACCTCATCCCTTAGCCCCTGGGGCGTACCGGGGGCAGCTTGTGCCTGTACACAGTCTTTGGGCATGGATGTTTATCACAAATGTCCCAAAGAGGCTTTTCTAGCTGAAAAGGCATCAGAAAAAAAAAATCTTCCTTTACTTAGCATAGCATAATGTGTTTTAAACACCTTAATTATAGCTACATATGCCAATTCATAAATAAAACAATGCAAAAAGTTAGTCAGCCATGTACCAGCTCCATTATTTAAGATCAGGGAGACATCAGTCTTCGTGCCTTCAAAGAAAGAATTTCTTTACTGACTAAAGAAACAAAAACAAAATCAACACAAACAATCAATAAATCCGTAACAGTGTATCAGGAAAAAGATAGGACTCTCTGCCTGCTCCCTTTGGCTTGGTTCTGGTGTTGGAAAATCTGTATTGTGTGGGGTACAAAAAAAAAGTAGAGGACTTGAAGGGTCTCTGTGCTTACAATTCTTTTCTGTAAAAGTAATTATTTACAATTCTGGATTCTAGGCTGTGACAAACAGCTAACGTTAACAACAGTAGTTCAAAGCCTTTTCCAAATGCTTTTTCTCTGAAAATTCAAATAGCAAATTTCCATCTTGGCCATATAAGTAATGAGGAAGAAAAGAGCTTTTAAAAGAGTTGAACTTTCGATTCAGGTTCTGAGCCTTTCTCTGAAAATCTAGGCCAGGCACTGGAGGTGTTAACACTGTCTTTAATCAGCAGGATCCTGTTCCTTCGAGAGGCCTCAGAGAATTTGGATTTGAAACAGGGAAGTATTTATCAGTTCAAAGATTAGTAGTAGATTAAAGTGTCACCTGTATCAGACTTCTGCAGTTACTGCAGATAAAGTTAGCATGATATGCTACTTTTAAATGGATACAGCCAAGGTCCCACCATCCCTGGCTTTGAACAAACCTCCTGTCAGGAACGGAGCGGGACTTTCCCCTCTCTCCTGACGTGCCCATTGCAACGAGGGCAATAAGTGAAAAGAAAAAGCCATAACATTGTTTTCACCTTTACCTTCTGATCTAAAGTTCTGCTTTGGTTCCTTTGGGAATGAGAGAATTTGTATGGAATGACACCAAGACCTGGGAGCAGAGACCTGCCCACCTGGAATTACACACAGAAACAGGCAGAGTGGATGCTCCAGAGATAGACTTCTGTGCGTGTGTCTTCCTACTTACCTTTGATGGGATCAGGGCAATATCGTAAAGTAGTTAAGAATGTATTTTGCAACTGAGTTAAAATGGTTGAAGTCCGTGATGCTGCAAAAAAGAGGGTCTGGGCTTTCTCCTGGTTCTCAGACTCATGGTCCTGATGTGTCCCAGCACTGACAGTAGTGCTTGAGGAATTTTGCAGTCACTCAGATCAGCAAGGTGATGCTGCTGAAAGCACACTCAACTGAGAAGGGGGAGTTTAGTTTAGATTCTTGCATGGAAGTAAAGTTGAATCTGAAGGAGTACAGGAGAGGCACTCAGGGTGGAGAGGTCAGGATCACCCCTCCAAGAGCTAATGGAGTCTTAGATACACTTCAGCTGGCTGCCACACTCTACCCATGAATATTAAGTAAAAATTCCAAAAAGGGAGTTCCCAAAAATTTTAACTTCCTGGCTATGTAGACCTGAAGTCTTTAAGTGCTCCTGTTCCTTACCTGTGTTTGCCAACTGCCCGAGAATCCTCCTTGGGCTGAGTACCAGCTTTGACACGACCAAGTGAAGAGCTCCAGGCAGAAATAGAGCTGATCTCCAAAGCAGTCAGAGCTGTAGCTGGGGAGGGATGGAAGGACAGCAGAAGGAGGGAAGTGAGCTGAGCACTGAAATGTCTTTTGAATAGCTGTGATCAGACAGCTATTGTACTTACACAAGTAAATGTAATGTGTTGCATAAATAGATGTTCCATCCCCTCCTTTGAATAATGAAATTCAAATCTCGGCTCTCAGGTGAATTGCGTTCTAGATGAATGGGGCAGGAGCCTTATTTTCCATTGGTCCAGAGAACACCAGTAGGAACAGGAGTCAGCAACCAATGCATGGAGCACTCAGTTTGAAAGGGAAAGGGCTGAGTGGGATCTGTCTTGGGGCTAATGACTCTTTTCTTTGACATACAGGGGAGAGATGCTTTAAAGGAAGTCTAAAACCTATTGCATATTGACTGACAGCATATCTGGGAATTTATCAAATCCTATTAATCCTAAAATCAGACCTCAATGTAATTTATTGAGGGAGCAACTTGTGCACTTATCTGCTTGTCAAACTGTGCAATATAGAGCTCAGTCTTTTTATGACCCTCTGTGGTGGTATCATCTGACTGATGTGGTGAGCCCCTGGACAAAATGACTGCTGTAGGTGAAATCTCTGCTGCTGTGTGGGAGTGTTTATGCTGCTGATGGGTTCTGCACCTACCAGGACAGTGGAGCTCTGGAAATCTCAAGTTTCAGGCAATCCAAGTTTCAGGCAAATGGCTTTGGTTGATTCTGCTGAAAGATTGAGTCAAACTGAAGCGTGACTTTTTAAAGACAAAATGTGCTTTGGAAGCATTGCCTCAGAGATTGAGGTTAGAGTCTGGTGGGGTTTATTTATGTGGGGTAAAGACAGAGGAGATTTTGGAAGGAATAACAGTATATGCATAATGACATTGATTTGAGTAAAAACAGACTCTGCATCTACTTCTGGAAGATAACAAAAAATGGGACTTTTCTCCCATAATCTTGATTAAATAACTGCCCTGTGGCTGCTTTTCTGGTGTCAAAATTAACTAAATATATTTTGCATTGCTTTTATTGCAACTGGCAAGTGAGCAAGTCACTAATAGTAGCAGAGCCGTTGTGTAATCAAGGCTAATCCTTACTCATGGTAAGAATCAGAGCCAAAAGCTTATAATCCTGCTCTAGGCCACATTCCTCTGCAGTTTCCCTCTTAGTATCTCTCGCTTTTTGCGCCTTGAAAACTGTTTTCTGTATTTTTGTGTGAAATTCTTGACTTAATCTTTGTGTTATTTCTTTTGGGAGTGTTTTTTTCATGGCAAATGTGTTCATTGATTTTGTCTCAGTGCCCTCTTCACTCTACTGCAGCCTGCTTTGATGTCTCCCAGGACTGTCACAGCATTGCTGCATTGCTCACATTCCAGATTTTTAGATTCCTGCTTTATTTCTGAGAGTGTCAGATTTTATGTAATAAAATAAGAGGAAGTAAAGTCCTTGTGGCTGTGGAGAGAGGTCTGTCATGAAGTTCTGTGACAGAGAGAAAAATAAAAGGCATTCAAATGCAGTGCTGTGTTTTTGAAGACTGGACTCAGAAGTTTTGAATAATTCCAGTTTAATATCTCCATGTTTGTTTTACATTGGATTGTGGGTAAGAGGGACATTGTGCACATGCACCTGAAGGTGTTTGCAGAGGTTTTTTGCCCTTGTTGAACAAGTTCACTGGAGTCCTCTGCTCTAAACTGGTTCTGATAACAGTTGCTGGAGATTAATTATAACTCTAGTACCTCTATATGCCAATTTCCTGATGTAGTGGGTTTGTTGTAGTCAATAACCAACATCTGTTCTGTGGCTTCTTGCACAGTTGTTTTATTTTAATATCTTCGATCAGTTATTATCCCCAGCTTTCATATACAGCTTTGGTGTCTGTGCATGGACTATGGATCCATCCAGTTTGCTAACCATCCCTGCCAGCAGCTAATTTCCCAAACTGCAGGAAACTCCCCGGGTATTCCCCAGCTCTGTGCCTGGCTCTGTGGGAAAATTCTGCTCTGAGACCTGTGGGTGATCATCTTACAACCTGGAGCACGGGAGTGAATACTCCCTTTTATCTGCCTTTGAATGGGCCCGAGCTCTATCAAAGGTGGGGAGGCCCCCGCCCTCCCCTGCCTGTGTGCCTGGCCTGTGGCAGGAGGGCTCTCCTCAAAGGCAGGCTGCCTCTTTGGGAAACAGGATCCAGGAAACCATGGAGAGCAGCCAGCCCGGGCAGGTCCCATTGCACTCTGCTGTGCGTGGATGCTGCTGTGGCAGAGATGGGGGTGCTGAAGGGGAGAATTAGCCACAGAAAGCATTGTCTAAACTGAAGTTGAACATTTCCACGCAATTTTTTCTTCTTCCTTTCTCCATCTGTGCATCCCTGACTGATCCAGGTAATAGGAGAAACCCAATCCTGAAGTGGCAGCACATTAAGAGCAGCAGGGTCACGTAGCAGCCGAGGCAGGAGGTGACTTTTGTGCCTCGGTGTATCTGATCCCATTCAGCCATCAGATCCCTTCTCCCGTGCCCCCCGAGCAGCCCTTGGAGGTTACGCTCCAAAGCACACTGATGAGCCTCTTCCAACTCCTTCCAGCTGGGACGGAGATCCCTGGAGAGGACCCTTTGTGTAGAGGTCACAGTTCCTGCCTCTGGACGCATTTACTGTTATCATTGTTCCATTTGGGCTTGGTGTACCTTGTTCTGTGGGATGGACCTGAGTGCCTCTCAGGTTACCCCATCACCCTGGGAGCTCCCAGGTGAGCTTTGAACAAGGACAGATGGATCGTGGATCATGGATCATGGATCACGGCTAGAAGCAACACTTCAGCCCTTCTAAAATCACCGAAAATCAATTTATTGTTTTCCTCTCCCGCCTTTCTCCTTTCTCTGCTTTCCCCATAAACTACTTAGAATTGCTCATTTTCAGGTATTTTTCCTCTCTGAAATTTCATGTAATTCTTGCAAATGTAATCCTGGGGATTGAAGAACAGTGAAAGGAATCACAAATCCCTTTCTAGCCAAACAAAGCCAGCGCAGGAAACAAAGCTGTGTTAAGATCTTTTTTTCTGCCTAAAATAAAAAAATGGTTTAAACTGAGGGGAGATTACAGTATTATCAATTACGAATTGAATGAGGAATTTTGTAGTTGGACATGTATTGGTCATTAATTCAATCAGAAAACAAGATTTATGACCAGTCTGCAATGTACTCATCCTGGTTCAAACTGTATTGAAATGATGTAATTTCGTATTAAATTTATGTAATGCTGGTGGAACCAAGATCGATATCTGTTTCAAGTTTGTTGTTTTTCTTCCACTTGTTTTAGGTGGAAGTGAAGAGTAGAAAATCATTTATTTATGAACTTTTGTGCTTGTTAGAGCTTCAGGCACCAAACTCCCCATTGGATACAGTGCCATACGCATTCCTTCACCTGCAACAATCAACACTTCATTATCACTTGCCTTATAATCTGGAAATATAATTGCTACCATTAATTACTACCACTGAGCAACAATTTCCCACTAATACATGTACTAAACTCCATGTTCAATGTAGAAACAAGGTAGACACTTTCCATGGAGTCTCAGACAGGTATTTGGGATTTGTCTGGTCATCGGAAGTGTCCTGGAATGCTTTGTAGTGTTGTGTCACCTCTTCTGTTTCCAAATAAACTCTGGTAGTGAAGTGTGAAACCAAAACCACTTGATCCTCTGCATCTTGAAGTCACAGGGAATTAAAATGAAAAGCTTTATTGTCTAGCAAAGAATTCTTATTGCTTGTCATCAGCAGCGATGGATTTCTTCCTTGCTCTTGGAGTTTGGAAGTCTCTTCCAGTACACAGCCATGAATGAAGAGTTTTTACAAAGACCAGAATGTTTTTTCCCTTTTTTATTATTAATAGGAGTTATTTTTTGGTTTTTGTTAACTGCAGGACTTGAAGCTTTATTTTAAGCCATCTTAAATCTAGAAGGGTTTTACAGGACAAGAGATAGGCAAGGTATTGGAATAGCCCTTATAGACAGGTTGTGGTGTGTCCATCTGTGGTAGTGGGTTGGCCTCAGAAGTCATTGGGTATTGTGATCCTGTTTGTACCGTGGGATGAACCAGATGTCCTCAAAAAAAAGTCCCTCAAAATTCTATTATTTTGTCATTAAGCAGGAACTTTCCGAAGTTTGCTCTCACATTTATCTTATGTAAACCCAGGCTCATACCACTCAGATGAGATTTATTCCAGGATGTTTCAGAAGCAGATTAGGAAACCCGGGAAGAATCCAATGGCAGTTGTCTGTTCCGGCACCACATTTGTTTTTTGACTCCACAGTCCTAAGAGGCAATGAAAAAAAAAAAAGAAGACACAGAACTATAAATACAAAGACATCAGAGGAAATACTCAATGGATGAGTGTAATAAATGGCAAAAGATGGTTCACAGGGAGGAAATGTCAGCATATATTATACAGAGGGGACAAATAGCTTCCTAAAATCAACAGTTTATTTTGCTGAACTTTCTTCATGGCAGCCATGCAAGCTGGAGGATCAAAAGGAGTTCGGATGCACTTCATTTCTGGTGGTGTCTACTAATAAACATTGAATTGGTGAATATTAGGGTGAGTCTCCACCAGTCCAAGCCATTGCCTGTCCTTTCCCACACGTCCGTTTTCTAAAGTGTAGCAATTAACCCTTGTGATCCTGAGCAATCCACTTCTCCTGAATGGATCCAGGGTTTTTTAAGTGTAACCAGTGTTACATATAATCCATCTCTTGTGCAAGGAGAATTGCTTTGGAGAGCAATAAACATCCTCTTCCTGCTATCAGGGGTTTGGTGCTGTTATCTGTCTGTGCCTTGTAGCTGCCTCGCTCTTGTGGGGCTGGAGATGGGAATTGGGATTTGGCAGCTCCCGGGGAAACACTGGGACCCCATGGAAAACAAGAGCTCCATGGAGGCTTTGGAGGGTGTTTTATTCTGGCTTTCAAGAAGTGCCTGAAGAGTAATTTTGTATTTAAACCAAGTAGACCATTTTAAACTGGCTAAACCACTTTATTTCGCAATGTTTGTGCCTCCTGTCAATCCTTGCCCTGCAAAGGACTTGCAATTTCCTTTTAACTATCACACGTTTGCAGCAGTAGATGGTCCATCTGCTACAGCCACCAAATTTTGTACTTGATTTAAAGCAGCATTCCATCTAGTTTAGTCCTGCAGGTAACATCTACTCCAGGATTTCACCTGGCTATCTTATTTTTAGTGCAATCTTTTTTTTCATTGAGGAGGAAGAATCCGAGTTTCATTTATTAGAAGAGTCTTTGTTCTCGTGTAGGAGGAGAATGTAGTCAGAGATAATCTTTATCTCCCAGTCTCCTGATAATACAGAAAAGCAGCTATCTTGAGAGCTGGCTTTCAAGTAGAATGGAAAAAAGAGGGTTTTTTCCTCTTGAAATTTCATTTTTAATTTTTAAGTAATTGAAAAACAGGAACAAAAAAAATAATTGGCGGAGTCCTTGCATTTGAGATTACAGCAAATAAACTTTAAATAAATTACAGATGGCTGCTTTATTTACAAAATGCTCAAAATGCCTCAACTGACAAATATATTTAGCTGGAGTGTATGATAAAGTGATAAGCAAGTCAACAAAGCAATCCAAAAATAAGAAATTATTCTCTTTTTCGAGGATGCCCACAAATGGTGAGTGTTGATAGAGGAGCACAGTCAGCAGAACCAGGGGAATAATCTGCACTTAACGAGGACTGGGCTCAAGTAGGAGAAGTTTCAATAACAACAATGGGAGCATTGTTGGGGAAAAAACTGCAGCAAACCCATCTGCTGGAGCCATGTGACTGAGTCCCACACAGAAAGGCAGAGGAGAGCTGAGCATCTCAGGGAAAATCTGGTGCTCAGCTGAGAGGAGATCCAAGCTGGAGACTGCCTGGACCTGCCTTCGGATCACCTTTCTAATGGGGACAGAAAATAACAGGATACTGCAAAGAAATTTCAAATAAAAAGTTCCCACTCGCCCAGTTGATGGAATGACCTTTCCAGAAACTCTTACAAATTTCCAGCCTCTGAGTCCTGGGTTTGAAATATGAATTTAAATAGGAGGGGGGGTCGGCGGGAGGAGGAAGAGGTAGAAGGGTAGTGTGTCATTTCTTTTGGTATTTTGTTTCCAGCTCTATCCTTTGATCTCTGCAGCAGTGTAGTTCAGACAATCTGTAGAAATATTGCTAAACCAAGTTACTTTGTTATATTTTACTTCAGCCATTTGTCAGCATATGCCATAAAAATTTTAGTTTTCTCTCTTGATCTTTATCAGAGATTTCTGTTTCTCTTTGATGTCTCCCTCCTTATTTGACATTTGGATCTGGTTTCCCATTTAATTATCTAACTCTCTATTGCTATTTTAGTTTAAAAGTTCACTGCAATATTTTACTCCTTCTGTTTCTCAGTCCATTCCTTTGTGCTCCAGCTGAGACACAAGAAAATGATGAAGGAGCTCACTGTGCCCGAGCCCTCCTGTGAACAGAGGGGAGCACAGACCTGTGGTCAATGAGTGTGGGCAGCAAACATGATGCTGGGACATGCTGGATCTCCTAAATCAAAATATCCACAGGCCATTCTTTGATTAAATGGTAAATTTAGACTGTTTTGTGTAGGTTTGAAAGTCTGAAATGTAAACAGCAATGCAGTCAAAATAGCTATAAAATGTCATTTAATACAGTCCCAGTTCCTACAAACCATCTTATGAAAACACCATTCGGAAAACAGAAGGAATTCCTCACGTTTCGTAGCCCAGAGAAGGAGATCTGCTCTCAAGAGAGACATTTTGCCTCCTCATTCCAGGAAGATGTCTCTAGATAGATGAAAGCTCTTCAGGACAGATAGTTCTTGGGCTGTTTCACGAGTCCTAGGACATTGGACGAGGTGGGGATGACAAAGGAACAGCCAGGGCTTGGTCTAGGCAGGTTATTGCTGCAGAGTGTGGCCGTGTGAGTGTGATACAGGAAGGACTCTCTCTTCTGGCGTGGCTGGAGAGGTAACTCTGATGTGGTAACTGCCACATCACTGATGGGATGAAGTCCTGATGAACTCCTATAGAGAGATTTCAGCTTCACCCAAAGCACAACAAGCTGGAGGAAGAGAATTCTGGGCACTATTTCTTGCTCTGGATTCCTGGGCAAGTTGCAAGAACCTCTCTCTGGGCGCTCGAAGACAAAGGATCAAAATATTTCCATTGGTTGCTGTTAAGAGCAGAGCTGGAGCCATGCACAGCCACGGGTGAGTCCTGGCATATGGCTGAGGGGCTTTGGTGGAGGGTGTGCAGCTCCATCTGGCAGGCCCAGAGGAGCTGATCCACTGGAAGCCACAGCAGACTGAACATATTGTGCTTCTGGCTGGGTGACCTCCTCCCCCAGCCCAAATTTGGCAGCCAGACTAAAACTATGGAGAGAAATACAACATTTGATCAAACCTTTTTTTTTTTTTTCCTTTTGCTTTACCTCCGCTTTTTAAATGAAATCTTTGAAAGCAAAGAAGAAACCAGGGAAGTGGTGGTCCCAAGCTGCCTACATTCAAGAGTCAGATGCTTGTCCAGCATGAAGGAGACCTAGGTTCAACCCTCTCTTCTGCCTGAGAAGTCTGGAATTTGCATTCCTCACCACTAAGAAGAATAACCCCGCTGCTGAGATATTCAGAGATCTATTTGGATATATGGAGACATTTCTGTGTATTTCTGTGTTTTCTCTGAAGCCAGTTCCTCTCTGTAGGAAGTACTCAAGTACTGGTGGAGCAGAAGAGAAGGACTGTGAGAGGGACTACCTGGCATAACATTTCTAGCCAAAAATACGGAGGTAATTTGCTTAATTTTCTGCTCTCTGCACTGCAACAGCTTATTTTTGCCTGCCAGATAAGGCACTTCCCAAAGGATGGTGCTTGGAAATGCACTCCTTTGAAGACAGGCGGGAAATATTCTTTCACCTCTGAATTCCCTGGGTGTGGCCAGGGCTGGAAAACCCCATGCATCACATTTGAAGACTGTTGTGAGTTAATTTGCTGCCTGCATGGAGATGAGGCTTTGAATTTGTCTACCTTGCCCTGAGTCACCTTGTCTCCCAATGGGAACTGGGATTTAACAGTGAAACAAAATGTTTGAAACCCATACTAGATGTTTGGTAAGAAAGTGTAAGTAAAATAAGGAATTGTACGGTCCTGCTTGGTAATTGAGAGGAAGCTGTTCCTTAGGTCTTCCCTCTTTCTATTCTCTCTTTCGCTCCCTCTAAATTCTGTTTTTGTGGATATTTTAGATGAGTCAATCTCCTTGGGTAGTACAAGGAATTTGATCCTAAGCCATTGGATTTGAAGGAGAGTCCTCATGTCATCCCATCAAGTTTTGTTCTAGATGAAGTAATTCAAGATTTCTTGGGCAGTTTCCAGTTTATTCTTCAGTTCAGTGTTCAAGGGTCAGGGAACAGAGTCACCCCTGCTAATTAGGAAGAATCAGGATTTTATGAAGCGTTTTTCTAAATACAGGAAGAAGTTTAAATACTGGGAGAGATGATTTTCAGTAATTTTTTTCATTTTTCAGTAATTTTTTTTCTTGATGTAACTCTGTTCAAGTCAATTTTCAGCAGGTATAAAACCTAATCTCTACTGGGCAGTGGCAGTGACACACCAAGAACTTTGGAAAACACAGCTCCCTGGCTCTGCCTTTGGCAGTTCCCTCAGCATGCTCTAACAGCCAGCGCAGAAAGAACAAAATCATAGAATCACAGAATGCTTTGGCTGGGAAGGAACCTTAAAACTCATCCCATTCCTCCTCCTGCCATGGCAGGGACACCTTTCCCATCCCAGGTTGCTCCAAGCCCTGTCCAACCTGAGCTGGGACACTTCCAGGGATCCAGGGGCAACCTCACCACCCTCACAGGGAAGAATTTCTTCCCAATATCTAACCTAAACCGATTTTCTTTGAGACACTTCAGCTTCAGGGTTGTATTTACTTCCCTTGTGTGTCCACATGGAGCAGGGAGTTTTTGTTTGATTTGTAGCCATGCTTTGATTTAAAAATACCACTAATATGTTTCTAAGTTTCCTTTCAAAGTTTTACAGGGTAAAAAAGAGAGCCAAGGCAGGCATTAAGGGCTTTACACGCTCAGAAGGACAGCGGCAGAAAACCAAAGACCCTTAATCTGGAATACACAAAGCAGGAAGGGGGCCAGCCTGATGTAGCTGTAATGAGAGCTGGCAAGATTGACGTGGAAAAGATGGGACAGGCAGCAGAGTATAAATAGAGCTGCAGTTTATTTGTAACTTCCATTTTTAGGTGGGGATGATTGACACATGGATGGGCTGGATGAAGGTAACCTCCCTGATCTTTAACTTGCAGGTCACATGGAGAAAACTTTGAGAAAATACTCCAACATGTAGATGTCAGATTGAGTGACAGCTGCGTGTGAGGTGAATTGCATTTCCTGGCTTTTTTACATGCATCACTTCACAGAAATGATGGCTGCCATCGGAACAAAAAGACGTCCTTCCCGACCGGGGTCAACAAATTGACAGTGCCCACCCATTAATAGAAAACACTGTCATTTAAAATAAAATGCTATGGAGAAAACTTCAAAAATCTATTAGCCAACACAGCAGATAGTATCACTTTCTGCCCATGAATTACTGTATACCATTCCAGTGTTAATGTACAGCGCAGTGTGTGGTACAATTTTCATCTGTAACAATATATATAGAATGCCATATGGCTGACAGCATGCACTACACATGTCAGGCTCTTCTGTTTTCTAGCTCTGTACATCTTATTTGCTTCTGTCTAATTATCTTGTTCTGGGGAGGGGAGGGAGAGAAAATAAGAAAAGCCAATGGGAATTCAAAAATCAGGGGTAACAAATAGTGCCAGTTACTTAATTCCATTGTTAATGTGTTCTTACGTTTTTTAAAATGCAGTGCTTCTTAAAAGATGCAGTTGGATGTCCATTGCTGGAGATGGAATGTGGGGGTGTGATAAAGGCTCTATATGAGGCATTAAAAAAAACCAACAAAAAAAACAAATGTAAAAGAACAGCTCTGCTTTATGCTGTCCACTTATATTGCTTAATTCTAGACATAATTTTTCCAGCTGCTAGAATGTGCCCACATTGCTTCCCTATTCCTGTCTGTCTAAAAGTAGTGCCTGGATTTTTTTCTTCCAGCAGAAACAAAATAGTGCCAAAAAGAATTGCTCTAAAATTGGACCCCTGGATCTGAAATGGTCTAAAGACCACCTCAGAAGTTTAAGCCTTGAATTTAATTTTTTTTTCTGAGGGATTTGTTATTGTTTAAAGGTCAGAGCCCCAAGATTTGTCTTCAGAGATTTAGTCCTGGCTCATCTGTCAGTCACTCTCACCCTCGTAAAGGCCAGAGGCGATTGCCAGCACTTCCCTTGCTGTGCTCCCCTCTTCTTGAGCACTTGATCCACAGGGAAATACCTTGTCTTAGACTGGAAGGAAGCTGCCATCTCTTCTACAGAGAAAAGAGGAGAGAGAAAAGGGAAAATTGGGATTTCCACCTACATTCAGTGATCCTGAGTGGGGCAGAGCTGCTGCTTCTGCAGCCCTCAGGCTTTGTGTCCTCGCAGAGCTGAGCAGCAGAGCCCTTCACTCCATGGGTAGAAGGGATTGGCTCACCATGAGCTTAAAATAGTGCCATTTTTGGATCATTAACTTTTCTTGGCTGCCGCTTTTGAAATGAAGCTCAATGCCATGCTGAAAAGTCAATGTAGTTAGGAAGGAATTGTAAAATTGGTGAGGAAAAGCAAATGCCACAAACGAGTGGCCCATGGTGGAGCCATGGGCTGGCAGGGGCTGCGTAGGAGTGGTTAACATTGGTCTGCCTTTATAACAGTTCATGAGTGAGAGGCATGGCATGCTCCTCCAAAAGGAAAAAAATGTCTTAATCCATGCATGTGGTGTTCAGAATCACCTTGGTGTGGAACCTGTGCTCCCTGGGATTGGGATGTTCCAAAAGGGGGCATTCTTTGATCAGGAAGGCAATTTTTCCTAATGTTTGCAATGGAAACATGATTTTTATAGTAAAGATCTCATTTAAAATTCAGGAAGCAGCCAAACTTAACAGCAGTCTACTCTGTTGTGTGAGGATCCAATGCCATATTTGCTCTTAAACCTAATTAAACATGACCATGCATTTAGGAAAAGAACCTCTAGTATCATTTTCCAAGAAGTTTTCTTAATTCAATACATTATCACCTTATACCATGGCATTTTGCTCAGTGATGGGGCCATTTCTGCTAAAATTATGGCATGATTGCAGCTGGAGTTTCCTGTGCGTTCCTCCTATGAGCTGTCGTGATCCCTGTATAAATTCCAAGTACACAATATTTCATTAACACACATTTCTTCTTGTTCATATTTTTGTCGATTGTGTCAGATTCCTTCTGCACAAATTCCACGGTAATTATGAGGAAGAAGCATGTTCCATGCTCCCTTTTTGGTGTGAAACCTGTTCCAGCAAATGGCATATGATTCTTGTCTCCCAGTTAAGGTGGAGTTTTCATTTTCACACCGGAGGTGCCTGAAATTCCAAAATAGGGGCATAGTGCAGCAAGGCAGAAATAGTAAACTTTTAACAGGGAAAATACAAATTTAATACAATGAAAGCCAAAAAACTGAAATTCTTAAAATACCACTCTGAACAGTGTTTGAGTAGTTTTTGCAAAGTTGAGAAAGATATTGCAACAGCATTGAAATACTTCACGGGAAGGAAGGGCCTGGGGCAGAAAAGTGAGGCCAGGGTGGCGCTGGAGCCACAGAAAAGAAAAGTAAGCTGTGCTCTCCCATGTGTGTGCTCACTCCAGGACACAAATAGGTTTGGCTTTGCTCTACACTTCTATTTTCCCCCCTATTATTAAAAAAAAAAAAAAAAAAAGGAGATTTAGAAAAATAAAAATATTAATACATGTTTGAGTTTGAGCGTCTTACTGGAAAGCCACCTTGTTATGTACATACTTCTATAAATGTTATTTGCCATGAGTCAGCATCAACTCTTTCACCCATAGTCATGGAGATTCAGCCTTTCCAAAAGGAATGGTTGACAAAGATGTGGTATGAATGGGAAAAAATAGCTCATTTATCCATAGCAAATTACAGGATCAAGTTCTCCTATGTTTCATTAGTGCGATCCATAGTACTTCAGTTATTTCACCATTATTTTTCTGGTTTTCTACCAGAGCAACTAAAGCCATGGAGCATCTAATGTCTGTCAGGCGGAAAAGACTGAGGAATCTTTTGGTATTGAATAAATTATTTTTATGACATCTTGAAAATAGCACTGAGTTTGGTTCCCCTCCAGGCTCAGGCAAATGAGGCAGTTGCCTGGAGCAGGAGATGAAGTGAAATGGCCCAGTGCTACAGCAAAACCAGAGCATGGCCAGAGCAGCTCCTGCTGCTGGGCAGACCATTACCCTGGAGGGAACACATGACAGGTACAGCATCCAGGAATAGGGATCGGGAGTCTGCCCAAAAACAACAGGAAATCTCTTGCTTTTCCATCCTGTGGTCAGCAAAGAGCCAGGCAGACTCTCCCTGCTCCCCTTCTGTACCCCAGTTCTCTGTTTCAAATACACCCTCTGCCCTTTTCCTTCTGCCTCGCTCCTCTCAGCCATGGCCCAGCTGAGCTCTGGCCAAGCCCTGTGCTCCTGTTTCCAGGATATAAACATTCCATACTGCTGTGCTGCTGGGAAAGCTGTGACATACTCCTGTGATGGCCAGGATGCCTACTCGATAGCCACGGGTGTCATTTTGTGACAGCAATACTTCAACAAACTGCCCTTCAAGAGTAACATCTCCAGTGCCTCTCCTGGAGCTTACACACATTCCTCCTGCAGTGAAAACTAAATGTAGCCCACCTACATATTCCCTCCTTGTATCCCGATCACATTGGGTTCCTCCTTCCCTCCAGTCTATTGCTGTGAAGAAATATTAGAGGGCATCTCTGTTTCTGTTTGAGAAAATGACTGTATGCATTGATGTTTGGTCTAGGACTGGCTTCTGGGTAGTATTAATCATTAATTCTAATAAAGTTAGTGGTTTGGGCTCCATTTCTGTGTTTTAGTTTTGCAAAGAAGAAAGGTTCAGAATAAACATGAGGTAAAATTTTACTGGGTTTGAATAGCTCATGTATGGACACCACTGAGAGTGATTAGCTTTGCCTGCTTGGTCATTAATTTTGGTCACAAGAAAGCAGAAAGCCTATGGAGAGATCAAACTAGGCCTTTGCACCTGCCCTTTCCAGCAGAAAAGGCATTCCCATTTCCACTCCTTTGTGACTCTGGGAGCTATTCCATGCACCTCACTTGTGCCAGTCTCCCTATTTCCTGCAGCCAGGCTCCCATGCTGAGCACGCTGAGCTCCATGCTGATGCCTCTCCCTGTGTTGTCTCCTCTTGGCTTCGGTTGCATGTGAAAGTTCAGTTCTCTCTGTTTTAGTCCCTCAGGGACTTGGGTCTGTTCTGGGACAGGAGGTGTACTTGTGTTTATAATTCTCTTTTTCCAAGTACCGCTGTGTTTCTTCTCTTTTTGTTAACTTTTAACCTGCTGTTGGATCTGCCTAGCCTGGTATTTCCAGCCTTGTGTATCTGGCTAGTCAGTGGGAAAGACAGTTCCCAGAGCAACTGCTGCAGTAAATGCTTTTTGGCACCCAGATGTGTATTCTGTCATTTCCCATGCCGTGCATGTGCTGTCTCTCACATCCATGGATCAACAAGTGTGGACAGGTCTGGAGGCATCTGGTGCTGTTATTTCATTGCTGACACTGAAGAGGTGCTTTCTCATACGAAACAAACCCACTCCTGTGTGACACCTGTGTTGTTACAAAGGGACCTCTGCAAAGTCAGCGGCAAATCAGCTTTTTCCTTCAATTTTGACTGACTTGCAAGTGGGCAATTCACTCTCCGTTTCAGCCCCAGATATAGTTGGAAGCATCCCACCAGGAGATTGTGTGGATGCACTGTGCTGTTTGTTAAGAGCGCTGTTCCCAGACAGGTATGTTGGGTTGGAAAGCTGATCCTGACATGACAAACCCAAGCTGACACAAACGTGCTGTCATTGATTCTGCTCTGTGTTGGATCTCTCTTCCAGAGTGACCCTGGGTGACAGAAAGTGAAGGCACAGGAGATCGGGGATTCTTGGTGGTGCTTTGTGCCTCGCTCCTATAACTGCAGAAAAAATTTAATCCATTTTATTCCAGCAAAATGAAATTTAGATACACAATTAAGAAACATGCTTCCCATGGGATATCCTGTAGCCCCAATAGCTGGATTAGCTTTCTGCTGTTATGATGAAAATTGTACAAAGGATCTATAGATTCAGAAGCTATAATGGGGAACTTTTAGCTCTTTGAATTACTTTATTATCCTTTCTGTATCTGTACCATATGCTAAATAATGCTGTTAAATTTGGCTTTGATTTTTATTGTTTTACACTCTTGAAACATTCATAATCTTGGCTAATTCTAAGAGTGTTTGCTTGGGAGCCTTATTCACTATTTAGGTCAAAATATTTTTTAAAAGTCTGTCAGTTCTGGGGCCTTGCTTTATTCTGAGTTTTATTTGGGTTTTCTGAACTTGCTTTTTGTAGCAGTGCAGAGCATCCCACTTCCACTGGTGAGAGCAGAAGTTTCACAGAGGAATGTTCCTGCTTTGGAAAACCTCTGCACTGCCCTGAGTACCAGGAGCACAATGGGGTTTTTCTGTAGGAAATGTGATTTCTTGAGGTTGCTGATCACTGGGGTGGACTTTAATGAAAAAACTAAGCTGTCAGGATGCGGAGGGAAGGGGATGACACACAGGCAGGGCAAGTGGAACAGTGTCAGCAAACTGTGTCAGCTCCGTGGGTGTGCAGTGCTCTGAGGGAGAGAGGGACAAAACACCAAAGAAACAGGAGAGAGCAGAGGGCAAGTGAGAGCAGTGAGCTGAGCCTGGGCCAGCAGGAGGAGATTTGAAGTGAATCCTCGAAAGCAGTAAGAGGTCTCTTGCCTGTCTCAGAGTGCCGTGGCCAGGAGGAGGTGGTGCTGCAGGAGCTCTGGGAGCTGCACGTGGAGGAGCAGGAGTGTTTCAGTGCTGGACGTGCAGCAGTGCTGCTCCTCAGCCTCACCCATGGTTCCTTTTGCCAGCACAGCTCTGCACATGCAGCCCCTGCTCTGAGGTTGCCATGTGCTCTCCTTGCCCTGCAAATATCTCCTGCAGAACAAATCCCTGTGCAGCCACAGCGTGAGGTACCCAACACTGAAAATGAATAAACCTGAATAGCCACAGTCTCTAATGACAGCAGTCTGACCAACCAACCTGCCAGATTCCGGAAGCAAACTGCATTTACTTCCCATCCTCAGCTCAAAGTGTAGCAGTGATCCTTGACATTAATTATACAGACTTTCACACAGCACATGTACTTGCAGAGAAAGGACATCTACTACAAAACTTGTTGTGCACAGCCAAGCCTTCCCATGCTGGTGATGAATATTTATGCCAAGAATGTAGAGTGCAAGGTGGCATCTTCCTTGATGAATTGGGGGCTAGATGCTATGACTACATTACTTAGACCACTTTATTATAAGGGTTACAGTTTTTATTGCCTGTTGCAAAGCAGAGAGATACAGTAGATCTTCCCAAAGATCAAAGTGTGTCTCTAGGGCAGCCAGTAAATTAGTGGAGATTATAAATGAGTGCACAGTCATTGATGTCTTGAGAGCTCGGCTCAAGAGATCAGAGAGTATTCTTTCCCCCTTTCTGTTCATAAGTGTCTTTCCAGAATAGATTACTTTTTTTACACTTAAAAGCAATATTCATGGACTTCATAAGAACAAGTGTTTCAGTAGGACATGCTCTGATCACATCACTCCCTGTTGTATATGGGCTTATTATGGACTGATGCTTTCCTGTAATGCAGGCTCCTGGAGGCTGATGCCAGTGAGATGTGTTCAGAGAATCGTATCGCTTAACTAATGTCATCATATTTTACAGCAAGTACAGCCTCTGTAGGAATTCTTTCAGCAGAGGGGGAGCTCTTCAAAGCTCTGTTAGGAGGTGCAAAGAGTGTATGAAGCAAAATAAAAGCCAATTAGAGAACACTTCACTATCCTGAAAGAGGAAATTATAGCTATGGTGGGGAAAAGTAAATATAAACCAAATCATACTATGCCAAAAACTGTGAATAAACCCCCCCAGAATAAACATCCATTTCATGAAGGGATTTGAAGTTAACTTTTAATATGCAAGATGGGAGAGAAGTCAGAATTGTGTCTTTGTGCAGAAGATGGAACAGAGCTCTCATTTACTACTACAAATCCAGAGTCCGTATATTGTAAGAACAACCTCAATTTCAAACATTTAAAAACTCTTGTTTTAAAGTTTCAGTATATTCCATAAAATAGAAAAACAAAAAAACAAAACCAAAACAAAAAAAAAACCCCAAAAATAAGAAAAAAAAATAAATTCCTAAGCCAGAGTTTCCTAGACCACTCAGCTTTAGAGAAATGCTTTGTGTTGAAATTACCACAGCAGAAATAAATGAGTAGGGTTACACTATCAGGTTTTAAGATGGTTATCTGGTGGTAACCAGCCTTAGGTTTTCAGGGATGGCTTTGATTAATTCGTTCATCCCAATGCCCTGTTACAGGAAGTTTCTGCTGCCATCCCAATGGATGCTCCAGGCTGGTCAATCTGAGAAGTTGAAGCCAGGTGAGAGGTTCCTGGTGGAAGGAAAGACTCATAGTGCAGTACAGAATGCAATGAGCTGATCAGTTGATCTTTCATGCTTTTCCACCTGTCTGTGTGCTCTTGTGATGAAGTGAATGTCTCAATCATCATTGAAATTGTTCATTTTTCTGCCCTTGGGCAACTGAGTCAGTTTTTGTTAGAAATGTGAAACCTTTTCCTTCAGGTGTGTTCTGAACCTTGAACCAAGTTCCTCCGAGTTCAATAAAACATATGTTTTGCCTTTGCAATGGCAGGAGGGTCGGTGCCATTAGTTTTATTTCTTGTTTAAATGAGGATTGACCATCATGAAAATACTGCACAAGGGGTCAGGTAGAGCAAACACAGTTTTGATAGGTTGGGCAATCAGAGTAGTGTGAATATCTGGTTAGGTGGAGAGGTTGTTATTGATCTTCCAGTCTTGGCTTTGCTTGGTGGGGCCAGGTCCTGTGTGAGCAGTGGGAGGATGTTTTGCATGAACTATAGCATTTCATGACTGGCCTTTGAAGCCCATGTGGTCACAGGGTAAGATGTTACCAGCCCTCAACACTATTTCCAAGTGAACTATAGATTCTGTTTTCTAACTTTACTCATGCCAATTAGTCAAAGGAAGCCAAAGATGTCACAAAAATGCCATAAGACCCAATTTGATTGAAAAGAACAAGATGAAATGCCATGGCAGAAGTAGCTTCTTGCCAAGGACAGGTTTGCCAAGATGAGATGTATCGTTGTGGCGCAGTGCTGAAATGCTTCACTCCTCACTGGAAAGACTTTGGATGTGCCTTTGCCTTTAATCTCCTCTTTCCATGACTGGTAGGACTGACAAGGACTGGCAGTGAGCACCAGCAGAGCAGTGGATTTTGTTCTGAAGATCAGCGTGTCTTGGATTGGCTCCAAGTCACAAATTCCTTTAGCTGAGGCAACACCACAAGTTGTAGACATCCCTTGGCCACTGTAGCTGCCATGGGAAAATTGGACATGGAAGTTTAGAAACCAGCACCCTATCTTTGAGGATCATACCATTTTGATGAGGAAATCCAGTCTGTAAGGCATCTCTGATGAAACCTGTAGCTGTGGTAAATGGCATAAAATAAATCTGCATCTGTAAATAAAATAGTGTGGGCTGTGTTTGCACTGGAACTGACCTCGATGAGTGACAAACCACGGAGTGACACGGACCATGCTGTCCTCGCTGCAACGCTGGTGCAACTCAGCTCCTCAGGGCTTAGCTCTGAAGGCTCCATTTTGGTGAGCAGCATAAGCTGTAAAACATCTGCTTAGAACTGTAGCAAAACTGATGGTATTAGTTCTTACAGAAGGAAATTCCTACTCCCCAGGTGAATTCCTCTGGAATTTGTTTCCCTCTCTGGACATAGAGGATTTGATGAGTGACAAAATGGGATGTCAAGAACAGGTCTGATTATTGATGCTGTTGCATATGGGGAGGAGGGGGTTAGCTGGGGAATTTCTTTGCTTGAAATGTGGATCCTATTTTCCAAGATGATCCCAGAGGGCTTGGATTTTTGTCGTTATGGTCTTGTGCTTTTCCACCTACTCTTAGAAAATTCTTACAGCATTTTTTGAGACATGATGCAATGTTTTCTTAAATGTCATTTTGTATCAACTTTGATGACATCTTTTGCTGCTTTCACAGAAACTCCAAACCCTCTAATTCCCTGTCTTTGTTCCGAGGCCTTGATTACTCACTTTGGTTGTTACACAGTGTAGCTGTTTGCTTTATTGTTAAGATCCATCTGAGGACAAGCGAGGTTGAATGGCCAATGCAATGTAAACACGTGTGACTAATCCCTCTGATATGGTGCTGTTTGGGCTTTAATATTCCAGCCTGAAAGACAATGTCTGAATGCTCCTGTCAGAAGGACTGGGAAAGGGGCAAGAAGCAGCTTCCTTCGGATCTGAAGAATAATCTCGCAAGGGTATAAGGTGGTAGATTGAGATTTGGACTAATGATTAAGATATGTTTAATTTTTGGGGGTTTTTGGGTGTGATGAGTGTCTGAGTCAACCTTTCATTCAGGTTTGAGTGTTCCAGATATACTTAAATAGCTAAATTACCCCTTTCATGCTTCTGCACAGAAGGAAAAATACACTTAAAACATTTTAGCTTTGAAAATATGTGGGGAAAAATCTGTCCCTGTCTGCTGTGGTGGAAATGTGTGGGAATCCGACCTGAATTATCTGGCATGACATGTTTTCTCCCTGTCACTGGATTCCTACTCTGGTTTTCAGTTCCTTCTGGGTGAGGAAACTTCTACATGAATCACAGATTGCACATCAATATTTGTCTTCCGAAAACAGGTGAAGTGACTCAGTAAAAAAGCATTTGGCCTCAGAAATGTAGATGCTGCTCTAGTGTAGTAAATGGTGCAAAAAGTGATGGGAAATTCAGAGGTGCTTGAGGCAGCCATGGAAAAGTCCTTTTCTTCTGGGGAATGTAGTACTGACCAAGTCTGGACAATGCTCTCAGGCATAGGGTAGGATTCTTGGGGTGTCCTGTGTGGCGCCAGGGGTTGGACTTGCTGGTTCTTGATGGGTCCCTTTCAACTCAGCATACTCCGTGATACCATGATTCTAAGTTTCTTCTGGAACCTGCAGGAAGTGATCGAGTTCAGAGGATACAAAACCCTGTGTTTGCAAACCAGCGAGAGAGCAGAGCGAAACACGACGTGTTTATCTCAGCGCAGTGCTGCTCCTCGGACGCTTCCCACGTCCTGAGCCCAGCCGGGCTGTGGGGCAGAGCCCTGTCCATGCAGGCAGAGCCAGCCCGAGCGCATCTGCACGGCCGCGGCTGATGGGCCGTGAGCTCATTCCCATTGATCGGGATGCTGCTGACACCCGCTCCAAGCCCTGCTCCATCGCCATGGCAACCAAGAGCCCGAATACTTGTCCACATACTTTAGGAACCTCATTAAATCAGGCAGCAGGACAGCAGCTGTGGGCTCAATGTGTTACGCTGACAGCCGGGGACTTGGTTTATGATGCTCAGGTGATTTTTGGCCCTCTCTAGGCCAAACTGTTGAGAATGTGGAGCTGGTGGGACAGATGGCAGAATAAATAAATATTGCCAATATGTGCAAAGCAACCTCGCTCAGTCTTATCAACTCTGGTAATTTTAAACAAAGCATAAATAAAGGATAAAAGAGTAGAACTGAGCTAAGGGTTTTCTTAAAAATTTATTTAAGAAGCTGATTTTAAGAGCAAATGGATTGAACTGCTGGCTTGTAGCAGATCTCATAGCTTCAGGCTTGTAGCAGATCTCATAAAGTGTTGCATAGATATGAGCAATTAAAGTTCTCTGTCTTGATATATAATCATGAAAATTCAGCTATGCAAGGCCCAGATCTTGAGAGGTTGATTCCATTTTCACCACTGTCTTCAACGAGGCTCTGCCAGAGGTAACATCAATGGAATAATATCCAAGACTTCTTAGTTGGAAGAATTTCTCATGCACCGTAGGAATTAAATACTCCAGTCACCCCCCAAATCTGGCTTTCATCAAGCTCTGTTGCATTCCCCTGAACTGGGGTTTGGAATTATTAGCACAAATGGGACTTTATACCATGGGGCTAAGCTAAAGATAGATTTAGCCCAAAACCACTCTAAAATCATGTACAGTGCATTTTATGTGATAATGATTGCAATTATTTCATGTTCTTCATAGTTCATCTATTTTGACTTAGGGTGTTAGAAAGGAGTGAAGTCAGAATGTAATTAGACGCATCATGTCCTGGTGTTTTGCATAATTCTGAGTTGGTTTGGGCTTTCACATTCTTGAACAAATAAAGTGGAAAAATGGTGGCGTGGAGTTCTCCTTCTCCTTTCTAATGCAGATAAAATTGGTTGTATCATTGAGAAATGGTTCCCTTTGGTCAAAGGCGGTCATCCAGATATTCATGGTTTCCAAAGGACCAAAGAAAACGAGGAAAGGAAAACCCCAAACTATATGAAATGAGCATGTTGCAGACTCCAAGATCTCAAAACTGTTTTGCCCAACTAGACCTGAAAAGTAGTAATACTGTCTCCCAGGTGCTTTAATTTTTTGTGAAAGGGAATGGCAGATGCCTCAAACCCTAAATTATAATTTGTAGATTCTAAACAAAGAACATCAATTAGTAAAGCAATTATTAATATTGGCTGGAATCCATTTTGCCCAGGGTCTCAGACTGAATCCAGTCCAGTTGGCTGTCCAGGACTGTCTGACCAGGAACAAACCTAAATTAGTTTGATAATTCCTTACATCATTTGAAATTGCTCTGGATCCTTGACTGCAGAGCTATGATTGGCTCCTTTGTTTTGCATTTGGGTTTTTTGGTAGCCATTGATGGTGTTGTTCAAAATGGTCATGGATCTTAGGGCACAGACACCAAAACATGAGGGTTTTCACCTGCCTGGCTGGTGTGACTGTTAAGGGCATGGTTTAGTGGTGACCATGGTGGTGGTGCTGGGTTGGCCTTTGGACTTTATGATCCTAAGGGTCTTTTCCAAGCTGAATGATTCTCTGAAGCTAAAATGTGGATCTAAGGTGGGGAATGGCCCCTGAAAGTTCATATTGATTCCTATAGCTTCAAAGAGGCAGAAATGCTTCTTCTCATGGAAAGGAAACCAAATGAGGGATTAATAAATCATAAAACCAACCTTGCTCAAAAAATCCTTCATTTCCAAATACTTAGTGAAACACTGGTCTAGCCATCCTAGAAGAGAGGATTCTGCCCAAGATGATCCTTTGGTCTCACCTCAAGTATGACCATCCTTATGTTTAACTTTTTGTGGATTGGATTTCTGTCTAGAGGCGCAGTTACATTTTGGATGTAGCTGTTGGGAAGAGGGGAATGCAGACATGGGACAGAGAGGATTCTCCCTGTGGTTCTGCAGGGTTTCCATTAATTGCATTGAAGATGAAGCAGTTCCATGAGATGAACCTCACTGACCCTAGTTCAGGTACCTAAAATCTCAGTCAGTCAACAATTAAGATACATCTGCCAGAGGGACTGTCAGAATATGTCCCTTAGAATAACATTTTCAGACTGCTATGGCCATTTTAGGAATATGATCCGTACTATGCATGGAAAATTGCACCCTTTCTTCTTTTGGCAGGTGCATTTTCTCATTCACTGTTTTTACTTCTCTTGTGTAGTTCGAATTTCAAATAAATGCATTGCTTTATATAATTCATGATCAAGGACATTTGTTATGCAGCTAATTTTATTCCATCTATTGAAAAGCAAAATGATACAAATACCTTTTCTGACGGTGTGAATAAGATGAGCGAAAAGAATCTAAATTTAATGACCAAATCTGGGTTGCTTTTCTCCTGCAGTAAACTCCAGGGAATCTGCTTAAGCAACCAACGTGCCCAGAATCAGGGTTTAAATGTGAGCTGAAGGACTGACTTAACAGCATTTTCCATGAGTCCTGCACAGGAGAGGAATAATGCCATGACATCTGCAGATAATATGTGATCGTCAGCTGCAGGCAACTGGGTGATAAAAATGCCTTTTGGTCTCCAGCACAATGCATAAGAGCTGGAGGAAAGCTATTGGGGCATTCCCTGAGTCAGTGCATCACTGATAAACAGCCTCTCTTGGGCCAAGTTGTGCTCTTCCAAGTGCAGAACAAAATGTTTGGGACGTGGGCCTGTCAGCACTGCTCGCCTCCACTTTACAGGGCACTTGAGACTATGTAGGTGTTGACCCTGGAAAAGTACATTGTCGTCCTGACTTTGATGGAACAAAATTACACTCTGAGTCATACATGAAGTGCTTTAATGGTTAGTCCGTACCAAAAGTATCCAAAATAATACCATGCAACAGAAGGGAAAATCTTATTTATAATGGCCAGTCATTCATAACTGACACAGAGGGTCTCCATTCCATCACTTGCAGTGACACCTTTATTCCACTCCCATATTCATTTTATGGGTCCTCACTTAACAGATAAATATTTGCACTGTGTAATTAAAATGAATTAATTTTTAAAATTACTGATTTAAAATGACTTTTAGTAAAACCAATTAAACAGCAAGTATTTGTTTTGCTTTGTATCAGTAGTTTGAAAATGGCTTTTTAAGTTGAACAGTAAAATACAGCACAGTGAATGCACCTGCATTTCTAATTAAGCAATCCACATTGAAAAAAAAATTACAAGAACACTTTCAAATGATAGCAGGTGAAAGCTAATTCAGCTTCCATTTTAGTATTTGTTGTGCCCAAAGATAATGCTGAAATCTCATCAACTCCTGAGACTTCAGCAAAGTTATTAAATTTCTGTCTTTACTCCCGGACATTGCTGAAGAGTTGACTTAAATTAAGGTCTATGACAGGCAGGAGTCCCATGGGAGTCACCAGAGTTATACTAGCATGGGAGCAAACCAGCTGTCCTGGTAATCTCTAATTTCTTTTCCCAAATCCTATAACAAATTCCATTTCATTATGCACTATTAAAGCAGTTCCATGGTATGACTGATAGGTTTCCTTCTCTGTGTTTCAGTGGAGTAGCTGGAGACACGACAGAGTCCACAGACCATTTGTTTAGGAGAGTTACCTAAAATGTCTTTGTATTTTTGTCTCAGAAAGTTCCAGTTTACACTGTAGAGGAAATCCACCATCAGATAAAGGGCATCCAGTTGGGAAGAATAATTTCCCAGTTTTTTCTGGAAGCACGTGACTTTGTGCATGCTGCAGAAAGACAGCTCACTTGTTCTCAAGTAGAAATGACCATTTCTTCAGCAACAAATTATTCGTAAAAAATAAATTGGTCAGTCTCTGTAAGACCAACCAAATTATACCATTTATGAGATTTTCACCATAAAAATGATGTTTCATTCTGTATTTGCAAAGCAGCTCTGGCCCGTTTTTCTTCTCCTGTTGTGCCCCATGATGATGGCAGTGAACTGTAAAAGATTCTGATTCTTGCTGGTGTGACTAATTCAAACACCCAGAATAACCCAACAACTTCCTGTGAAGTATTTTAAGGGGAAACTCCATCAGTCCTTTAGAAATAGCAGAGGATAGGCTGTGGAAAAGGAGGGTGCAGTGGAGGAATGAGCTGGATTGAACATCTGGTCCCCCGAGATCAGGATCATCCCACCAGGACTTTGTCTTGGAGGTGCTGCCTGTGAGGGTTGTGTCCTCATGTACAGGAAGGGATTAAAAGCAGACTGACATTGAATTTATTCTTTCCAGGGCTTGTATGAGTGGGAAGATGATATGTCTGGCTCTCTCCTGGCCCAGGGCTAGTTCGCACATCCTATAGGAAAGGGGTTTGGCACTTGGCAAAATCCCTTTGTGAGCTGGTAGATTATCTAATAGACTCTCCAAACCTCATTAGCAGCAGCACGTGGACTGATCTGTCCATAAATACTGGGGAATTAGGCAGTGGAGGTATTCTTCAGCAGCTGTATCATTTTACAGATTAGTTTTCAAGCGCTGCCATACTTTGAAAATTAATCTCTTTTAAATGAAATGTTCATTTAAAAATGATGTTTAATGATGTCTAATGCATCCTGAGATGCTGGCGGGAGAAGGTTTGTTCTGCAGCTGACAAAGAAGGGCGGGGAGCTAATTAACAAAGACAATCAAACTTTCATTAGTATTACTAAAGCCTGCACGTTAAAATGTTTTGATGCAAACAACTGCAGTTTATATTTGCAAACCCCATCCTTTTCTATCAGTGCTTCTTTTAAAGATGCTTTATTGTGTGGGTTTCTAGGTGACACCACATGTAATAGATTTCTTGGAAATAGGGTTTAGCCATTAACCATGAGGATGTGTGTCATTATTTTCTTCAGCTAATGCCTGAAGGTGAAGCTGAGTGAATTTAATGCGTTAAGAAAGGTAATTATCAGATAATCTTGATTGCCAAGGTTCTTCCTTCTCCAACAAAAACTGATGAAGGCATAATCTGTGTACACGAGCATCTCATTTTTCCTTTGTGACTTTGATTTAGGTCTGACAACATTATACAGCATTGTTTCTCTTATTTTTGTTTTTTTCTTCTAATATTTCTTCCATATATCTCATCTGTTTTCTTGTTCACCCTCATAAATTACGCTTCTTTTTCCAACTCCTTTCCTTTAACTAATAATTATATGGTCAAATGGATTGCTGTGCATTAAGGACTAGAGGGAAAAAATTGGCAAATTTTCCAGTAACAGATTTTTTTCTCCTTTTCTGAAAGCTGAGGTGTAAGTTTGTCACAGCTTTCACAAATCTTCTTTCTCAGCAGTCATGCATCAAAGGCTTAGAACTGCAAATGAATTATTTTGATTACTGCTGCCCTGGGAAGATCTCCAGGGATGGGAGGTGGTGGGCTTAGCTACTGTCCGTCCCTGCCGGGCCAAATCCTGCTCCCAGGGGAGTAAGGCATTAGGAATTTTGCCACTGACTTCAGTGGGGCTAGGATTTAGCATGGAAAGCACACTTTTCTTTGGAAAAAAAATGAGGCTCAGGCTCCTGTGAGATTGATTCCCCAAATCTGGTGGAGTTCAGTATTTTGCTTCCCTGTACTAAGACAATATTCAGGTAGATGAGGGAAAATAAGACAAAATGAAGGACGCATGAGGAGACAACAAGAAATAAAATGTAAAAAAAATTCTTTCCAGATATATTTGCATCATCAAAGGCAGAAACAGCTTTTCCTTCCCTGAGTTTTAGCTTTCGTCTGATAGATCCTTGCAAATCTGACTCTGCCACCTCACTGTTGGAAAGATTAGAGATAAATCTATGATAAAACTAATGAGGATCTAGAGAAAATAGTCAAACCCAAATAGCCTCAATATTTTCTGCAGGATATTTTAATCAGTTCGCAAAACCCTGCTCTAAAAGGCATGTTAGGTTGCTTTCATCACAATTTTTTTTTTCTCCCCTTCATAACTGGAAGGAGAGAAAGCTGGGGCAGAAGGAGTTTCCAGAGCCTGTATCCTCACCTTTTCTCGCTGTTCCTTTGTCACCCACAGGAGGATGCAGCCAGGTGGGGTCAGGCTCTTCTACCTGGGAACAAGGGACAAGACAAGAAGAAATAGCCTCAAGCTGTGCCAGGGAAGGTTTGGGCTGGATATTGGGAAAATTCACTTCACCCAAAGGTTTGTCCAGCCCTGGCACAGTTGCTCAGGGCAGTGGTGGAGTCCCCACCCCTGGAGGGATTTAAAAGCCATGTGGATGTGGCACTTGGGGACATGGGTTAGTGGTGGCCTTGGCAATGCTGGCAGGTTTGGACTTGATGGTTTTTCCAGGGCATTTCCAACCTAAATGATTCTGTAATTCCCTGATTTCCACTCCGTTTTCAGTTTGGCCTCTACCTTGCTCGCTCTGCTGTCCCCAGGTTTGTCACGGCCGTGGAACCAATCCCTTATCCAAGGCTGAGCCAGCCCACCTCTGCTGTCCTGGCTGCCCCTCCCTGTGTGGCCTGGGGACGCTCCGGCAAAGTCCAAGGGCTGGGAATCCCCAGGGGAAATTGCATCTTAAATCACAAAAAATCCATGAAAAGTGTCAATGACCAGTAAGTACTTACACGGCGGCAGTAGTGGATTTGCCAGGTAGTATGAGGCAAAGTTCCTGTCAAGGAGCGCAGATAAAATAGTCTCTTATTTTAATTAAATTAATTATTCATGGGACTCCAGATGTTTAAAAAAAAAGAAAAAGAACCAATCCCTTTGCCTAACAATGAATAGCAACATAAATCGCCTGAGTTCTCCGTGTCAAGACAGAATGGATCCACTGATCAATATATGTTTCCAGTTTTATAAAATAATGTTAATAGCTATTGCTGTCAATACTTCTATGGGAAATAATTTAATAGACGATTATTGTCAATCTATTAGTTTTTTTAAAATCCCATTCATTCGAATTATATCCTTCTGTGAGTTGTCTGAAAAAAAGGGCTCTGAAAAGGACTCCCTGCTGTACTAAATTCTATAGGCCTTCAGAGGAAATTCCATAGAGCTGTATTACATTTCTATAGATTTAATTCCTCGTGCTTTCTGTGGGAGTTTTTCCCGGGAGGACATATGTGAGAGATCTAATGCTCTATTTGTATGTGCTTCAGTCCTCAGTGGTTTTCATCCTTTTTTTGTTTGTTGGCTACCAAAAAAATTTCCACTAGAACATGTGGTCTCTTGTGTATTGAATTTGTGCTCAGTGACCGTAGACTTCACTGCTTTATGTGGGAATTACTCCAGTGGATCTGTGGACAACAAATTGGGAACCACTGCTTTATTTATTTCCTTTATGATGGCCATGGAATAGAAAATGTAACCACCACTCCGTGTGTCTGGAAACAGCTGAGAATAGCTCATAACTCATTACTGTAATCATCACTATTGTCATTTATTAATCTGCTCAGATTCACATCTGCTTTTCCAAAGTGAAGATCAGGCTGGAAATACCCCTGAAGTAAGAAAACAGAGCAGTTTTAAACCATAAGCAGTATCGCTGCCATGGTGTTGGTTGTCAGAGAAGCAGCACTAGGGGAATGGAGGGGATACTTCAGGGAAAAAATATAACCAGGCTGCTGGGAAACTCAAAATGTGAGAGTGTGCAGCAAATAAAAAATCTACAACCATAGTAGTAAAATTTAGTTTGTGTTTGAATGTGTTCAGTGGTTGCTTCTCACTGATACTCATTAAAATATGAAATCTTTCCAAGACCAACATTTTGCCCCCATTTAGGTGTTGAAAGACAAAAGCAGAGCTTTTATAATACTAGATAATTAGATTTTCTTGACTTCTAGACACTGAGTGTTTGCTGTTGTATCCCTCTCAGTGCATAAGGCAGACCAATCAGTTATGAAAGTGTTTCTTTCTGGCTCTGAGAAACCATACAGATGAAGGAGCATAAGTTTTAAATTATCCTGATGCAAAATAATTCTTGAGTCGGGGTAGACATTTTTTTTATGTTGTAGGAACTTTACAAGTCCTCATGAATCAGTGCATTTGGAATCTTATGGAACAGGTTCAAAAACTGTCAAAAAGGTCTATTCAATATTGAATATGCTTGCACTGTGAATAGCGGAGAGGAAAATCCAATGTCTGCCAAAGGAATGTAAAAAGGACTGATAAAACAAGCAGAAATCAATTCTTTCAACTCCACAAGGTTTTGTTTCTTTTTCCTTTCTCTTTTCTTTTTTTTTTTATTTTTATTTTAAGTAAAAAAGACATACACACAAAAGCTGCAGTTGACAGTGTCTCTTTGACAACACTTTTGTAGCCATTTAAGCAAAACAATGCAAAGCAGCTTTCTGGAGGCCGCTGGCAGAACATACTGTAGCTTTCAAACTTCACACAGACTGCTGAGAAATGAAATGTTTGACTGAGAAGCTGATGTGGGTTTGGCAACATTGCTTAATTGACAGTGTGAAAAGAAAGAGGATTCTGCTTCCACCATCTGCAACAGGAACGGGGACCAGCTCTTTTTCTGACAGCATCTGTAATCTTTCCCCCACCTCTGCCAAAACAGGGGAATTGCAAGGAAACAGTGCAGCACATGCACCTGGGAGGATCAAAGAGTGTGCATTTCCTTTCAGGTTTAATTACTGATATGAAGCTCCTCTTTGGTCTTGCCTTATTCCTGTTGGCAGAAAGGTTCTTTGGAGCTGGAGTTGGCTGTGCTGGGTTGGCCCTTCCAAGGCTCACAGGTCAGTGTGAACCCCAGCTGAGAGGGGTGAGGGCTTTAATGTAGGGCTTCCTTAATGTGGGACTTCCTTAATGTAGGACTTCCTCAATGTAGGACTTCCTTAATGTAGGACTTCCAGGGCCACTTTTGCATTTGGGAATGGGATTGGGATCTCCTGCCATGTACAAATTAAAAATCTTTTCCAAGCCATTCGTGGCTCTCATACCAGTCCTTGCTCCTCTGCTCTGTCATCCTCCTTTGAGAGAGAGGAATTTCTTGACTTTCCCTGATGGACCAGAGCGTGGCCTGTTTATTCCAACAGCCTGTCTCTGGCAATGGCCAATGGAGGAAAATGCAAGAAATATCACCATGGCCAGGTAATGGGTAAGCCAGACCAGTGCAGGACACTTCTGCCCAGAACTCATAAACCATGAGCTAAATTAAGCCCTATGACAGAAAGTTTTAAACCACTTAGAAAAAAACCTAAAACCCCACAACTTTTATTTTCAGGTAAAAAGAGTGGTCTCTTGTGGAATTTTCCACACTTTTTAAGCTCCTTTCTTGTTTTTAATATGGAGAGGGCCCCATCTAGCCCTAATGTGGCAGAACTTAAGCAGAGAGCAAGTTTCCCAATCAAATGACTTGAGCACCTGTCAGACTTAGGAATAAAGTGCTTGGTTGTCAAATTTGGATATGAAAGAGATTTGCAGAAAGTCTCTGATAAGCATGGAAGTTTTATCACACCAGCATTTCAGTTTCTGTAATGCTTAAGAGAGGAACTGTAGGGCAGTTCCTGCTATAGTGTAAATATCATCTGTGAAAATAATTTCATGTGATGTGAGTGTTTGTGACTAAGAAGTTGCACCGTGCCTTGCCATTATTGGCTTAATTCTCCTCTGTGTCCATCCATCTGAATTCCATTCCCAATGTGCCTTCAGGCATGTTGTGTACAATTAATAAATCATCCTGACTAACTCTGGTTTTTTCCATATATGTAATTTTGGCTGAATTGTTTTCACAAAGGAGGACAGTATGATGCTTGATATCCAAAGCCTGTATTTGTAATCTCTCCTTTATTTAGCAGCATATATCATGTTGCTCACACAAAGTTGGAATCCTAATAAATCTGTACCCAGAAGTGGGGAACAATGTGTTGGTCTAGCAAGCCAATGATGGATCAAGTAGGGAATACACTGCAGGTGACAGTGAACAATTCAAAAGCAGGAGAAAATGAGTGAAATGCATTGAAAATCCATTTTCATGAACTTTATACACAGCTCTTATTTGGACCCCTGAGCACAAAGCTTGTCCTCCTTGCTCTTGACAGCATTCCCTCCCAGCAAAGATTTCCTGCCTTCCTCCCACTGCTGCCCTCACTCAGACTGCAGTCCAACCTCAGTGCAAAAATGGCTATTCCCATTTTTCACAGAGTGGTTTGGGCTGGACGGGGCCTTTAAAGCTCATGTCCCTGCAATAAGCAGGGACACCTTCCATTAGAGCAGGTTGCTCAGAGCCCCATCCAATCTGACCTCAAGATTTTGCAGGAGCAGGGCATCCACCACCTCTCTGGGCATCTTTATCTCAATGCCAAAGTTGTAGCTTTCAAAATTTATACCTTGAAAAACCTATTTGCTGACTCAGTTTATTTGTTTTTCTGAAGTTCTAGATAGACAAACACATTTTCTTGGAATGGTGTAACCCAGAGGGAGGCATTCAAATGTACTGGCCTCAGAGGAGATGACCCCTACTCTGGTGACTTGCAATTAAGAGCCTCTCATGGAAACTGCCAGGAGTGTCTGCTCATTCTGGGCTGTCACTTGTTTTAACTCCAGCTGGTTAACAAGAAAAAACCAATTTTCTTGCAGGTTTTTATCTGCAAAAATCACAGCAACCTGTTGTGACTGGTGTAGATCGGTGAGAAAAATTATAGGAATGTTTTGATGTGTAGTGGTAATACTTCTGTCATCAACACCTGATGCTGAAGGCAGAGATAACTTCAGCAGGAGAAGGATTAGATAAAGTAATCTGCAATAAATAAATTTGGTCCGGGTTGTAAATCACTTCAGAATTCTTCACAGCATTTTGTCTTCCTCACTGGCCTTCAGAAATTTGGTGTCTTCACTGCACTTGAGAAGTGTTTGTGTCTCTTCCCTAATGAGGAATTTGAGTAGGACAGCAGTTGGGAGGATTCTGAAATCTGAGTTTAGGTTTTTACAATTGAAATTTTAAGGGTTTCTTTCTCTTCCCCAAAAACTTTGAGGGTTACTTGATAAGCAGTAAAGCTGAAGAAAAGACTGCAGGGAAAGCAGAATGTGATTCAATAGAAAGCTTTCTGAAAACTTGGAAAGTTGATTTAATTTTAATAAAACAAATCTAAAGTTCGGGGGCAAAAAGCCACATAAAACTAGATTTTCTTTCCTTGTAGTTGACAAAGTGCTGTCTTTGTAGACAAAATTCTGCTGCTGTCACTGCTTATATACTGTAGATCTGTGTTACTTCCGAGTTCTGTACAATGCATATTTGGAGCCACACATCACCTTTCTTTCCACTTAGTAATAGAAGGGAGAAGAACAGTTCACCACGTTTTAGATTGTCTTTTTTTTCTTCCTTGGGACAGAGCAATGTTTCTGAAGGAGAGGTTTGTGTGTTCATGGTACCCCACAGTTCAGGAGGGTTAAATAAGGCAGGAGAATCAGCCGCAGATGAGCCTGGAACAAGCTGAGCTCAGCAGGATATTTGGAGTTGCCTGGCCCTGCCTGGAACGTGGCAGCACCATTGTCACCTCCTCTAATGATGTGCTGCTGGGGAGGCTTGCCGGGGCCACCTCTGGAGACAGCAGCCCAGGGTGCCTTTCCCAGCCGGGCTCCTCCATGCACCTGAGCCAGGCAGCGCCTGCCCCTGCTTCCTGGGACACCCCACGGCCCTGCCCTTCCCTTCCCAAACCTTCC
>VZRL01001778.1:0-13640 GCA_013397895.1 Origma solitaria
TGAGCTGAAATATTGCTGACTTCTCAGAAGTAATTTGTTAATTCATCTCTATCGAGAGAACTCTCACTTACAGGTGGGCTCGCCAGTGGAAGCTTTGGGAGTTCCACTGTCATGAGTTGTGGAGGTCTTGGATTCCACAGAGGTCCCACTGCTGGTGTTGTTGGCATCTAGAACAGTTACAAAAGAGATGTTACTGACAAAAAAAGGAAGCAATCCTACACGACAATCATAAACTACTGAGTTTTCAGAAAACTCCAGGCTAGCAAATGTATCAAAATACAAGGTTACTGCTGATTACTTGACTTGTTCTGTCATTGTGCTGCTTTTTGGCTGCCACCTTGGGAAAGGACATTATCAGTGTTTTTGTGCATGTTTCTAGAAAACAAAGAAAATCTTTGTCTCTGGCACAGACCATTTATGATAAACTTGGATCTCCAAAATGGTTTGAACACAATTTGCCTCTGCCGAAATTGCAGAGCTTCTCTGTGGAGCTGCCTGAGAACTGTGGAACAAACTTCCATGGAAACTAGGAATTATTGTACTTCGTGTTCCAGGTGATGAACATGTTGTTTTCACTTCACTTTCACTCACATAAACCTGTAATAGACACCTGTAAAATTCAAGGACCACAAGCTGTGGTAGCCAGTGGCCAATTCATGTGCATATCTTCATCTCAGTTTAAATAAGCTTCAAGCAAAACATTCCATTGCAAACTCCTCCTGGGAGAGGAGTAAAGCATTAGTGACGACAAATATTAGTGATAATGCTTAAAGCATTCCTGGAGGATGCTCAAATATTTGGGTGATGAGCTTGTTATAAGATCTTCTGTAAAGTGATGCTGAACAATACTCATGCCCCACTGCAGAATCAGCCGCTCCTTCGAGCATGTTTGTTCTGGGGGGAGGAAGGGTTACAGCCTGAATGAAAAGGTTAAGAAGATGTGTTTGGAGAGATTTCAGTGAGCACCTACAGAAATCAAATCAGACCGTTTTAGCTCTCAATCAGGCAAAGAATGTGTGGCAATCTCTCCTGCTGCAGGGAGCCAAAGCTCACACCTGTCTTGGCAATGTTACAGAGCTAGCATTTTCCACATGGATAAAAGCTCTTTTGGAGTATCTCCTGTCGGCATGGCTAAGGTTTCCTTGAGTCATGCAGATTTCACCAAAATGGTGGTTTTCATAGAAGTCCATAGTTGACACCGAGGTTGCAAGAATAAAACTAGGCGTAGTTAAATGCTTGTTTTGCTTCTGGTTCTCCTAAAAATTCTCAGCACACAGAGGGAAAGAAATCTTCAATCTTTCAGTTTAGAACTGACAGCTTCATGCTCTCTGCAGGACATATCCACTGAAGAGTTTGCCTCTGGTTATGAGTGTGCTGAGAACCGCTGTGCCACCCTGCTCTGTAACAGAGAGCAGCTTGTGCATCTGACTCCAACATATGACTGGAGTGAGCAACTGGCATCTCCTGCATACCAGGATAGGCAGTGTGGTGCCTGAGAGCAGCTCTCCTCTCTGCTTTTCACTCGCTCTGTCCCCCTCCTACACCGACTCTCTCTCATATTCTGTCCCTTGGCTGCTCCTATCCCTTCAGCTCTTTCCTACTGAATATTCAATAAGCACTGTATTCAGCAACCTGAACTCTCTGATCAAATCACACAAAGTAAAAATTAAGAAATGCCTCACAGGAGTCACATGCAGTATGTCTCTAAATGACCCTTAAGTCACTTATTCCCTCACTGTCAAGAGGGCCTCACTCTATGAATTATATTGGCAGCAACGTAAATTGCATCTAAAAAAGAAAAAAATCCAACTTATTTCCTCTCAATCAAGATTTACACTTTTTTTGCTATTAAAAGTTACCCTGTATCTGGACCCTGGCTAGCTCACTTGGTCAACCACCCATTTTATGGCTGGAGGAGTCAGGTTCGGCTCCATGCTTCTGGAGATTTCTACCTGCTTTCTATGGAAGTGGTTGACCAAAATGGCAGAGATGCCCATCCATAACCAGCCTGCTGGCTGGCATACTTTTGACACGTGGGACACGTGGGTCCGAGACCCTGAAGGCAGGAAGAGTTTTGAAGCCTCCATCCAAGGTCAGAGAGCTAATTGCTGTGCTGCTGGGTAAAGCAGGACCGCATGGGGCACTCTGTTCTGGGAGTTCAGAGGATGCCTGCTGAATCAGGGCACACAGGCAGGTCTGGCAGGGAGAATACCTTGTGCTTGGATCCCACAGGATCTGGGGTTAAACAAGTGCCAAGTTGCTAAGAGTCATCTGGTCAGAGACTGCTCTGTGCCAGCAGCAGAACAGCAAAGACCTGCAGGGTTAGTTTGTGTGAAAGGCAGCTATGCCTTCTTTTAGTACTTACATCAGGTCTGTCATGATGCCTGATGATTTTTCGCCTTTTCTTCTTCAGACACCCTTTTGTACATTTTTATACCTTTTATATATCTTCTGTATCCTCCAGACCCTTAACCTACATGCTTATAATTTTTGTAGTCTGATATTTTAGCTTAGCTTTGGAGCTCTGCAAGGCAGAACAACCAAACATTCACAGTAAGAAGGCAGAAAACCCTATGCTATCAAAAAACTCGAGGTTTCAACCTTGGTTAAAAGCTTCTCTCTAGAACATATTTTGTAAACTGAGCTCTAGCCTCCTTTGGAGGGGGAGTTTCTTTAGAATAGGGGGACATTACTTCATTATTAAGTTTCTGATTGGGATATTATATACACATGCTAATTTGCAAAATCTCTAAAAATTGTATACGCATTATACATGTGCATCTGGATGTGTTCCAGCACAGTGACAGACATGGTGGCACCTTTGAAGAGCTGTTCACCAAGGATCCTTTTAAAATACCGAAGTAAAACCCTTTTATCCTTTTAACTGTGTCTGCCTCATAATTCTAAGACCAGCCAAAAGGCAACAGTTTTCTGACAACTCTGCCGGAACAAAAAACTCCTAAAACCTACAGTTCTTAGATCGAGAGCAGCATCCCACTGCACCCCCCTCACCAGCAATACAGAAGCTGCTGAGCAGCTGTCCAAGACTTACGAGAGCAAAGAGCTCCACAGAACCTAACGCAAAAGCACAGAAGAGAAGCGAAATAAAATGCAAACTATATTATTGCTAGCACTTAGAAGAAATCTCCAAAGAAGTAAAGCAAGTGCATGGCTAAGAAAGCTGCAAAAGAAGAGAGTAACCCCTGTTCCCTCCATGAAGATATAGATAAAAAGAGACGCCTCTGGTTGTGCTCCACACAGAGCCTGAGAGCCACGTTCACAGCTCTGTGTAGCCTGTGGCTCACAAGTTTGAGGCGCTGGTTAAGCTGCCTCATGTCAGCCATTCGATACGCAGCGAAGGCAAGTTTTGGGTGTGCGCACTTTCGCTTTCTAGGCGCTGTGGCTTGTAATATAAAGACTTCGCTTTGCAAAGCGAAACTGCAAGTTTGATTCCTGTGTCGGACTCTGTGCTAAGACCTCTTTTTCCTGTTTTTTTCCGTTTTTAAACAGAACATAAGGCGTGTCTTCCACTGAAAGCCAACAGATACCTCGTGATTCCCCATTAGATTTAATACTAAAATATTAGCAGTTTCTAACAGGAAAAAGAACCCGTCTTGACACAGGAAAGTTAACAAAACTCTTGACATGGGTGTGGACCGTTTTGGAATTAGGAGAAAGAGGAAAAGTAGCCTCGCTTTGGCAGCCTGGAAAACAAATTAATCACAAAATTATTATTAAAACTTTGATCCCAGGGCATATTTGAAAAGTTGAAAAACCACGAAATTGATTTCTATGTTTCTGGATCAAGAAAAAGCATACAAACATTGGGAAAAAACATCACCCCCCTTGCTGCCACCACTGCCACTGTCCCCAGACTGCCCTGAAGGCAGAGATGAGAGCAGAGCAAGAGCAAGCCCACCACCACCCCCATCCTTCCTGAAGACAGAGGCAAAAGCAGAGAGAGAAGCGCATCTACCACCACCCTCAGCTCTTCCAGAACTGGGGACAGGGGAACCGACCACAACTCCTGCTCCATCATAGAGTCAGTGCCAGGGCTAAGGGAGAGACAGCCCCAGCTGAAAACAAGCCGAATAACTGCGATACATATAGCTCCTCCAAAGAGGAAACTGAACCCAAAGCCACAGCAGTCACAGAAGCCAGTAAAGAAAGTAAAAAAGCAGCTCAAAAAGCCATGAGGACAGCCAGCCCAATTGCCAAACACACCAAATCTAAGCAAGATAAAGCAGAAAAGAAAGAGCCTGCCCTAGAAGCACCTCTGAGGCAGGCTGTAAGAAATCAAAAAATAGTTTATATAAAACACCGTTATCCCTCTGAGAATTACAGCATAGAAAGAGTCAGACAGTACAGAAACAATCAAAAAAGAGTAACTATGAGTGTTAAAACACTATCAAAGCACTAAACCGAGACTGAAGTGATCTGAATGTAATGCTAGATAAATTATTAAATAGTACAGAAAAAGAAGTAGTTACTAAAGCTGCTATATCAACTGTGGAAACTCAAGTTACAGTGGCTAAAACTTTTCCATGACCAGTTAATAATACTTTCCATCTAACAGACCCAGAGTAAAATGCCAATGTGCCAAACCAGATAGCAAAATTAAAACATTACCAAAAGTGAGTGGTCCTTGAGCTAAAATGTGCCTTTCCTAAAACAAGAAATTAGTCCAAATTATATGAAGTTAGACAAAATAGGAATGAAACCCCTACAAACTTCCTGAATAAGCTCAAAAGTACTGCACAAAAATATACAAATCCAGACCTTAAATCACCTGCACAGCAGTCCTACCTAGCTTTCCAATTTATAAGCCAAGCTACAAAAAACATAAAAAACCCTGCAAAAAATAAATGAAACATACAACCTAAGTAAATTGTTGAATACAGCCTAGAAAGTATATAGAAATAAAAATCCAACAAACAAAAATACACAGGATAAATGCCACCACAAGAAAAAGCGTAATCAAAAGAAGTCATCTAACACACAGAAAAAACCCCCTCTTCTCCTCCTCTAGCCGATGATCAGTGTGTCATCTACAAGAAAAAAGGACACTGAAAAAACAAGTATCTGACATAGGAGAAACAAATACCCCCCGTTCCTGAATGAGCTGTAAGTAAAAACTGACAAAAACCAAAGACATTGTCCACCCCAGCAGGTCCTTCAGTTATAGTTAAACTAAAAACCTTCTGTCTAGAGCAAATTTTGTAAACTGAGCTCTAGACTCATTTGGAGGGGAGTTTCTTTAGAATAGGGAGACATTACTTCAAATTTCTTATTGGGGGATTATATAGACAGACATGCTAAATTATGAAGTCTCTAAAAATTGTATACGCATTATACATGTGCATCTGGGTATGCTCCACCTTTGAAAAGCTGTGCAATAAGGATCCTATTAAAACACCAAAGTAAAACCCTTTTATCCTTTTAACCGTATCTGCCTCATAATTCTAAGACCAGCCAAAAGGCAACAGTCAAGGATGTGCATGTGTTCCCTTAATGAATTCATGTCTTGGACTGCAACTAATTTCTCATCCCTATAGAGTTTGCAAAAGATTTTAGGAGTTCTCCCTGTATGGATGCTCTAATGTGAGGAAAGAGCAAGGGAAATCTGATCATTTATACAAAATAGAGGTACACAGATCATATTCTTGCATAAGTGCATCATTGCTTATTGCTTCCAGGACTCTTCATATTGTTGATGATTCCTGGCAGAATGGAGAGAGAGCACAAACTTCAAATAAACCCAAAACCATATGAATATCACATATGGTATGCGTTCATTCATGCACCTTATGTACATACATAGAAAACACCCTTAATAATATCCCACTCATAGTACACAAATAAAAAGAAGAATCTTCTTTCTTCAGTGCAGTACAGGAATGTAGGAGAGAAGAGATTATTTGGCAAGCTCATTTTCAAGGAGAAAAAGTTGTCTGATTCTATGCACTGAACCACAAAACCACACACACACTCACACACAGAATTACAAAGAACTGCTCATACCTTTTGCAAAATAGCTGCTGGATTTAGGAGGCGTCCATTCTCGCTTAGCTGGACGATCTGACCACCCGAAGGCGAACCCAGCTATGCGGACGTTGTCAGACATTTTGCTTTCTGCTAGTGAGAATTCCAGGGCAGCACTAAGAGGCTCAGCCCATCTATTTATACACTCTCCAGATGTGAGTGAGGAAATGAAAGTGCTGTCGTAATAAAGAAGAGTAGAAACTGAAACTTATCCTCTTCCGGGAAATTAAATTGAATTTTGTCAACAGGCCTTCTTCTTGCTGTTGCCACTTGAAATTTAGGCGAACCAACTAATTTCCTCTTATGATACTAAAACAAATTAGTAGTTAATGAGTAATTGTTTGGCAGCTGATGTGCCTGAAAACTTTGCTTCTTCACTCTTTTGCATTGCACCCTATGGTACTGAATTGCACCTGTAGAAGACACTCCCTTGTTTCAAGAATTTATACAGCTCAGAGTAAAGACAAGAGACAAAAAGGCAGCAAAGTGCTGGCATGCAGAGACTTCAGCCTGGCTTGGTTAGAGCACCCAGAGTTCAGCTCTGATACAGCTACCCCTGAAAACACGGGTTTACACAGAGCTGGGAGTCAGAACCCGACTAACAATGGATGGTTGGAATTAATTTCTATATGGCAGGAGCTGTGAGGGGACCTTGTGTCATATGAGCAGATTGACACAGTTGTTTTGTTCTTCCTGACAGGAAGGAGAGGGAGATGTGTTTACAAACAAGCTGTGAGGCCTGCTGGTAAATAAGGCCAGATACTGATAGGTGACAGAAGCAATGGGAGGAACCATAAATTCCATAGGAATTCCATTAATTGGCACAGACTGTTACTCTCCCAAGGCTGTGCAAAATCCCTGGACTTAGAGAAAAAGAAGAGAGACACAGAGGAAAAGGTGGGGGATAGGAATGTTTGTTCGAATGGGGTCTGTATTTGACGATTCAGGAAGTCTGTACCTCGCAAGTACCTCAACCGATGGGGGAAGAGAGAGGGAAATGTGGCGGCAAAGTTAGGATAAAAAGGAGGCTGTGTCCTCTGAAAATCTGAGAGACCCCATGGGAAATTGCCCCATGAACTCTCGCTTTATTCATGAATAAATCTCTGGGACTTCTCTGTCTCCTTTTTTGGACATAAACCTCTGGTGTTTGCGGATTAATTTTCCTGACAAACTGGGCACTTGTCCGGGATCCTTCCACCATCCAGGGGTGGCCTGCAGTGAGAGGAGCTGAAGGCGCGCCTCACCCAGTTTAGGTGATCAGCTCCCCTTGGTGGCGGCCGGCGCCGGGTGATTGTCTGGGTACCCGAGACTGTCCAGGAGACAGATGAGTGGCAGACCAGAGGGGCCCGTGAAGAGTCTGCAGGGAAGGACCATTGAAAATCTCACCGGCGAGTGAAATGAGATCTTTGGGGAAAAACCTGAGAGGGCACCCAGGGAGGGTAGCACAGGTTAACGCCAGGAAGGGGTTCCGGCGAAAAGGACGACGATCCCAAAATATAAGGACATGGACGCCCAAGGCGGGCAGTAAGCGCAACTCAAGAAAGGGTCTCAACAATGCCAGGGTGGGCAATAAGGGGAGTCAAGAAGTGGTGCTGGTAACTGGGGACAGATGGATGCTATTGGTATGTTGGGAAAGAATTGATTGTAGGGGAATGCAGAGAAATATGGTTAATGCAAAGTGTGGCAGGACTGGGAGCAGAGGTGCAGGACAGGGAGAACGACCTGGGGTCCTGTGGGGAGGTGCAGGGTTGGGCTGGGGCTGTGGGACAGCTGGAAGCTCAGTGCCGGGTGGTCCCTGACCCCACCGTCCCCTCCAGGCAGGGGCAGCAGTGACCCCCAGCCTCCATGATGCCCTGGCCACCGACAGTGCTGCTGGCCATGCCCACTGGGAGCGATGGAGGGGGCGCTGTATTTGGACACTGTGGAAGGAATATCTGGAAAATGCAGATTGTACATGGAAAGATTTGGATTTTCTTCTAAGGATTTTGTCTGAGTCACTAGAGAAACGAATGATTTTGAAATGTGGGAGAATGAGTACCCACAGGCAGTGGGGGGGTGGAAGCTAGAGAAAGGGCAGAATAAGCTCCTTGAACGGGTTAGAAAGATAGAGGAAGTGTATGCAAGAAGGGATGAAGAAAAGGTGATGGAAGAGGTGTTACAGCCCTGGAAGAATAAACTGCAGGACCCAAAAACAAAAAAGGGGGAATATGACTCCTCAAGAGCAATCAGATAATACAATATTTGCACTAAAATATTATGTGTGGAAAAATATGATTTTGCTTTTTAGAAAAGTTATTGTTATGATATTAATGATTCTGGATATGTTGTTAATATAATGGCATGAATTCACCGAGCTTTCATAAAGGGCGTTATCGAGAAGATAGCATCTGATGTTACACATATACATTCTTTTTGGTTGTGCCTCTAAGCGCACCCAATCATTCTTGCAGCTTTGGGGTGTGCATCATGTCACCGGCATTCCATAGCCTCTGACTGGACAAGCCACCATAGAGTATTTTCATTTTACACTTAAAGCATTTCTGGTTGAAAAACAAAAAGGGGAACTGTGGGAACTGACAGCTGGCCTGCCCCAGCTCACAGACTTCAACCCTGATACAATCCGCTTGTACCCGTGAGAATCCTAGTGTCAACAGAAGCAAGAAGCAAAAGCAACGAGAGGAGAAGCTGCAGCTGCAAGAGGGAGCCTATTATTTTGTATGAATGTGTGCTAGCTATAGGTAACCAATAAAATTTTAATGAAGTAACTTAGGAACCAATGAACATATAACGGGAGTGCTAAGAAATTGTATAAAATAGGCTTTGTAGTACTAAAGTGGACTTCTTTCCTTTGACTGAGATGTTGCTGTGTCAATATGTGTCATTTCCGTCTCAACTGCGATATTGTATTTAGATTTATGTTCTTCCAGTAACTCAAATTTAAGGAATTTTTTAATTATAGGTGTTAGTTTCTTATGGCTTTCTAATTTCAGAGGGTATTGCTTTTGCTTTACCGGTATTGCTTCTACTTCGAGTGTAATACTCACAGATTCAGCTTTTTTAGATTTTCTAGGAAAAGCACTGGCTTATGCTACTGGATTGACAGTATTTTTAATTTTTTGAGGAATTTTTTCATAATACTTTTATATGAGAATGACAGCTGTTTCAACAAATTTACATTCAGGAATTATAACTTTTATTTTTCCTATTCTGGAAAATTTAATCTTTGCTTTTAATTTTTTCAAAAAATTTCTGCTTAATAATGGCTTTGAGGAGTTTGGCATATAAGAGAATGGTGAGTTACTCAGTGTTTTCATAGTTCAAAATTTTAAAGGTTGGAAAAAAGGTTTTGTTTTATTTCGTCTTGTGGCACTGGTTAGATTTACAGTATTTTGACTCCTTTTTTTAAAAAAGTATTTAATACAGGATAGATTCCTTTTGTATTTACTAGAAATTCAGTTTTTCTTTTTTTAAATTTAATTATAACTGAAGGACCTGCTGGGGTGGACAATGTCTTTGGGTTTTGTCTGTGTTTACTTACAGCTAATTCAGGAACTGGGGGCGTGTGTTTTTCTCATGTCAGACACTTGTTTTTTCAGTTTCCTTTTTTCTTGTAAATGACACACTGATCATCGGTTAGAGGAGGAAGGGCCTTTTTTCCTGTGTGTTAGATGACTTTTTTGATTATGCTTTTTCTTGTGGTAGTATTTATCCTGTGTATTTTTATTTGTTGGATTTTTGGATGTGCTTCTCTCAATGAGAACATGAAAGCAACAGAAAGGTATAACAAAACACGGAATAAAACAATAAGCTTACTACATGTTTAACTCTAGTAATGAACAAAAATAAGCAAGGTAATGGATGCAATCATTGGTACACGAGAGAAAGGTTAGTGACTTAGGAAGACACACATCCTCAATTGCCTAAACACTCTACTATCACCCAGAGTCTGCAAACTCTGGGGAACCTAATTTCACAGGCAGGACCTGGAGAACCTTTCCCGGGCAAGGATTCCAAGTTTACCTGGAAGAAGGTCCAGCTTTCATAAGCCCAAATCAGCAATGACTCGATGACATTTTTAGTGCAGAAGCACTGGGTCTGGTGGCATACTTCCCAGCCAGCTAGGGCCAGGGCTTGGCCAGAGCCGGGGCCTCAGCTGGGAGGGCTTCCCTATAACACCCTACAAACAAGCCTCTATTAATACTAATTAGAAAAGTTCCTTAAAATGATACACTTCTTACACAAGGTTATGTGGAATTTTCTAAAGCAGCTGGCACTGTCACTTAATTTTAACTAAATAATCAATGGTACCATAAACAAACTGCAATAACTAAAGAAATGTACATGTGCACTATCGTTTGAAATTGTTACTCATTCTTCTGTGCCACCTATGGAAGATAAAACTGTGAAGATTGTTATGAATGGTAATATTAACCAACCAACGTAGAACAACTAGACCCACAGAATTCTTTACAAAACCAAGGATTCAATAGACTATATGTTCACGTGGTTAAATCTTCATCAGGAAGGTTTCAGTTTTAAATCTTCATCTTATCTCCACAGCAGAAGAATTGTATTGTTTAAAGTAAATGAACATATTTCAACAGAGCTTAAACTCCACTTCCCCCAAACTGAATGTCACTGAAACCTAACAGAAAGTAAACCTAACAAAATTTACAGTTAACATCACTGAAACTGAATAGAAATTAACCTTAATAAGACTTAAATGGAACAGAATTAAAAATTAACATTGCTTGAACTTAGCTTCACTTAGGTTAACAGAATGGACCTTCAATAAGACTTAAAATCACTTAAATTAACAAAGCTTCAAGGCACTTAACAGATAAACTATTTAGCAACTGATTCATATAGAATTTGCTATAATATGGTAGTAACTCACTTACAGGCCTAACTTACAAATCTAAAATACTTAAAAGCTAGAACAACATTCTTAATATATTTGCTGCTGCACTTTCACGCTCACATGCACATAGACATTGTTCAAGGTATACCTGTGAGAAAAAAATTCCCTTGAATTGGGTGAAGTAGTTTCTTTGGGTGCCTTTGTATCTTTTGAACCTTAAATTTACCAAAATTCGATACAAGATGAAGAGTATACTCTAAAAGTTTCAGATACAGCAGAATGCAACTCATTTTGACTCCACCATTGCAAGAAAACTAGTGAAAATTTATCATACAGCAGTTAAGCATCAGTGAATAATACCAAGAAAACAACTGAGCTATAAATGAAATAGTAGCAACATAGAACTCTAGAGGGTTGAATTTCTGCAGGACTAACTGGAAAGATTATAAAACTGTGGCAAATACATTTGTAAATCATACAATGTGCTGCCTGTAATTATTTTGTACTATTTGGTTCATCTTAGGCAGCCCAGGCATTTCAAGGCCACACAGCTGCAGTCCCAGCCATTCTCTGAACATTTTGATGGACAGATGCCAAGTCAGCTCCGTGAACTTTTGGGCTAGGTACAGAAAATTAAATTTTACACTATGGGAAAAAAAAATAGAATTCTACTCTATGGTTTTAGCATTAATCCCTCAGTTTTATCAGAGTTGGATGACATTATAGCCTCAATTTGCACATCACAATAAAGCTGAGGTGATATATATGTAACTGAGCAGAAGTAAAATTGTTTGTTCAAATTAAATACTTCAAGTGCATCTATTATACTTGCTGATTGAAGAACTGACTTCTCAGCACTCGTGCAGTAAAGCCTTAAATTTTGGGACAGTCTCAGAAAAAGAAAAGAATAGTGGGCTTTCCCTTCAGAGGTCTGGATTAAAAGGTACTCTGTCCTAGTGAAATCCAGGAAAAATAGAAAACCTGTGGAATGTCTTAAAAGAAACAGAGATAATGGGGGGCGGGGGGGAAGGGAGCTGAGGCTTATCCACAACAAAGGCTGTAAATAAGGTAGGTTGTCATGATTCATATACCAGTTCTGTAGAGTTGAGAAAAAATGTATTGGGAAAGGTTAAACTGACTTGAACAATCTACATCTGGCTAAGACTCCCTGAACATCAGAGGTATACTTAAAATAAAACACTTTCAAACTACTCAGCAACAAATCTGGCTTCCAGCCCAACGATCACCATTACTTCATTAATCTTGCTGCAATGCCTTCTCATTGTGAAAAGCTGGAAACAAAGTCAAAATACAACTCAGTATTTGCACTAATTAAAAAGGCACTTCGAAGATACATTCACGAACGGACCTGTGCAGGCCTGGGAAGGCTCTCTGTCGGCACCCACCTGCTCCCTCGCCACTGGGGCAGGGTGGGGGGGAGAGGGGGGCCATGCAGGGGAAAGTGAGATGGGGGGGAAGAAAAGCAGTGGAGGACTGGCCGTGCTGCTTCTGGTTCGATGTCTGCTGCTTCTTCTGTGTGGCTTTTCTTGCCTTCCTCAAGGGCATCCTGAGCTGCTCTGCCGGAGTTTTAGCAGAGACGGCATGCTTCCTCCGGAAAGGCCCCGACCCACCGAGCAGCCCCCAGGAGGAGAGATATTAACATCAACGCTTCTCTCATTTAGAAAACAGCCACGGAGTTCTGTAAGGAATAGTAAAAAGTGCTCCAATGTGGAGAATAAGTTGCAATACTTTTAAAACTGCACTGATGCTTCAGGATGCCACCAGGGGAAGGGTGCAGCTTTCGGGAGCTATGTGGTTAGTAATTTTGAGGCTATTTCGCCCCCTTTTTGTAGCTGCCTCCCACGATTTGACAAAAGAGGGAATTTGCACATCCACTCTTCCTCTGCTTCTCTTCTACCGCGTTTAAGGTGTCCAGCATGACCCTCCAGGTATTCATCAAAGATTTGGCAGTTTCATCACCCCAGGAAGCAGAGCCAAAGATAAGCTGTCCCCCTCGCTCCCAGATTGTCATAGTAAAGGCATTCTCAGAGGTAACTTCTAAGCACCATAGCAGTAAAGCTTTCAGGGTGTGCTTATCATACTTAGTACCTCATTTGGCTAGCATAACTGTCCACATATTTACAATTGCATTTTCTCCTTGGGAAATTTCATTTCCCATTGTCTCCCAGTGGCTCACCTTAAAGGATAAATTTGGACTGAACCCATCTCAACTTTCGTTGTCTTCCTCCACCGGCTATCGGTCTCCACGTTGCTTTATCACAACCAGCGATCCTTCGATCGCCACCTGAAGCCATTGTGTCATGTCAGGAACACCAGATGTTGCAGTTGAGATGGACATTACATATACAGACACCAACAGCTTTCAGTCAAAGGAAAGAAGTCCACTTTATTACTACAAAGTCATTTTTATACAGTTTCTTAGCACTCACGTTACGTGTTCATTGGCTCCTGACTTACTGCATTACAATATTATTGGTAACCTATACTTAGCACACATTCTTACAAAATAATAGGCTTCCGCTTGCAGCTACAGCTTCTTCTCTTGTTGTTTGTGCTTCTTGCTTCTGATGACGCTAAGATTCTCACGGGTATAAGTGGATAGTATCACGGTCAAAGTCTGTGAGCTGGGGCAGGACAACTGTCAGTTCCCACAGACCGTTCTAATTATATTGTGTTAAATATGTAAAGAATTCATTTGTAGTTCTATACATATGAA
>VZRL01001779.1:0-45221 GCA_013397895.1 Origma solitaria
GCTCTTAAAAGAGCCTTTGTGTTCTAAAAGCGTTAAGCTGTACGCAGAAGCGAGTTTAGCCGCCGAAGCCGTACAGAGTGCGACCCTGGCGCTTGAGGGCGTAGACCACGTCCATGGCAGTGACAGTCTTCCTCTTGGCGTGCTCGGTGTAGGTGACAGCGTCGCGGATCACGTTCTCCAGGAACACCTTGAGCACACCGCGCGTCTCCTCGTAGATGAGCCCCGAGATGCGCTTGACGCCGCCACGCCGAGCCAGGCGGCGGATGGCCGGCTTGGTGATGCCCTGGATGTTGTCGCGCAGCACCTTGCGGTGGCGCTTGGCGCCGCCTTTGCCGAGCCCCTTGCCGCCCTTGCCCCGACCAGACATGATCACACTCTAAGAACACACAGAATAGTGTAGCAGAAACCGCCCCGCGGCTGTGTATATTGCCGGTGGTCCGACCTGGTTGAGGACTGCGCAGGGAGGCGTGGCCTCGTCTTCAGTGCCCGCCCCCCGGCTCCCCCCGCTCGGTTCAACACGGCCTTCCCGCGAGACGCGGCCGAGGTGCTTTGCCGTCTGTGTCCCACGAACGCGCGCGGCGGCTCCGCCTTTCCCGAGCGGGCTTTGGCCTCGTCCTGCGTTTATCGCAGTGACGGAATCGTAGAATATTCTGAGAGAAGGAACACGCCAGGATCATGAAGCACGACTCTAAAGTGGTTGGCTCGTACCGGGATTGAACGTAGAATCTTAGCGTTTTTAGCTCCAGGTTTTAACCGTCTGAGTTCATGGCATTGTCGGGCCCCACTGCACTGTCCCTGCCCGCTGTCAGCCCGCGCGTCCCTTTGCTGTTTTCCTGTCCCGCCCCGTTGCCCTCTGCGCTGCTGACAGTTCCACGGCAGGTCTGTGTCTCCGCCGGTATCAAGAGCGGGACCTGAGCCCCCCGGCCCGTGTTTCGGGCTGCGGCGCCCGCTCCTCGTCCCTCCCCGCGGGTCTGCGGCAAAATCCGACCAATGCGGGACCTCGCTCGGTGCTCCCGCCCCACCCCGCCGATGCTCCTCCTCTCGCTCGCGGGGAGCAGACGGACGAGCCTTTGCTAGCCAGCGTTGTCTTTGTTTGCTTTGGCCATGGCGGCTTTCCGTTTTCTTTGTCTCCCCGGACACTCCCACAGCTGCCCCCTCCTCCGTGAGGTCCTGGGGTCTGGGCGCCGAGCGTTCCACGCTTTCGTGTTCGCACGGAGCGACTGCAGGTCGGTGCGAGGGAAAGCAGGGATCGAGTCCCTGAGCGGCAGGGGAAATCGCCAGTGACGGGCTCCAGTGTGGGAAACGTTTAGGCTCGAGACTCCATGAAGGCAGTTCGGAGGGGCTGTTTGAGAGCTCGGAAGGGACCACCTTTTCGGCCAGGTCCAGCCCCGCAGGGCGGTCTCGGGGAGCGTTGGCCGCAGGGCTCCGGGCTCGCTCCCGGCAGCTGCCGGCCCCTGAAAGAAGTGTCCGCTGGTGTACACTGAGATCCAACAAGCGAAAGGAAACATTACGGGTAATACAAACAACTGTCTGTATGACATCTGAAAAATTAACACTAACGACACAATTTTTGTTCCAAGGAGGAATTCAGAAATTTTGCCGTGTGTTTCACACTTTCGCAAAAAACATGTCATACGTGCTGCTTACAGGATGCTGGGCTGTATTTGTGAAATGAATGAATAAATATCGAGAGAGTTATGAGACTGCATTTCTAAATTAAAACTGTTAAGGTTTTAAATATTACTTACACAGAAGTAATATGGCACAGTGCTTGCCTATTCTTATTAGTGTTTTATCCCCTTCAAACATATCTACTGTTTTAAAATTTTTCATATGCTTTAAAAGTTGTACAGTTGTTTATATAAAATTATTCCTAAATATGATTTAGAGAACCTTGAAAACATCTCCACAATATTTCTCAGAGAAAAAAAAAAATCCCTAAATGTAAGGGAAATTCAATTTAGTTTGTCATGTGTTCAGTTACAGGTGTCAAAAAAGTACAAATCTTGTTATAAGTATCACTGTGAATTCCTTTTTCTTTCAAATTTAAAGAATTGCCACTCATATACACAATACAAGCAGACAACTGTATGTTTAATTTAGATCTGGTTTGCTTTTTTGACTGAACAAAATGAACTGAGACTGTTTATAGACTACCTGGAAGATTTGTCTCTCGTGGACCTGCCTGGCTGGTGCCTAACATTGCCATTTGGCTCCACGAAGTCTGCTTTGTTCTTTGTATCAGAAGGTCTGTGTCTAGCTGTGTTTCCTGGGGCAGGTATAAACAACAGTCTGAATACTTAAAGCTGAAAGGAATTACACAAAACCTTTTAGTACATCAAAATAATGATTTATTTGTAATTCTTCTTAAATGCAGAGTGAGGATCCTAGTATAACTTTTTCTTCCAGCAAGGCTTGGGAAATCCCCTTCCACTTCTGCCAGAAACAGGTGATGCAGAGGCTGAGACCAGTATCTTAAAGTAAGTAAAATAACTGCAAACCCCATTCCTCAATAAGTGTAGTACATTAGCTATAATGTAACATCATGCCTTCTGGAAGGCTGCTTTGCCTATAGGTTGCTAGAAGTGTGCACAGACATGTTTCACAGGTGTTTCTGTAAGGGATATATTCAGTTCTATCATGGATCAGAGCATTTTTTTAGGCTAAAAATAATTAAAGTGGAAAGAAAATGTTGCTGCTGAATATAATCCCTAATGAAGTTGTTTCTACTGTTGATTAGAGATAATTTTTATTTGGATCAAAATTTAGTATCCAATCCTCATGCTACAGATACTGTGTTTTCCTCATGAATTTGGGCACATAGCCCTAGGGGTTAAATGAGAAAGGAAACCTTTGCAAAACTCAGCTCTGTTTAAAAAATAAAATAAAAATCTGCAGCTTTTCAAGTGTGCATTAATTAGGACAGTTGCCCCAGTTCCTCATTAAACTATAATGAGGAAATTGTGTTTGTCTATTTCAATGAGGCAACATCTCACCATGACTGCACAAGAGAGTATGTAATTAGTAAAAAAATCATTGCATCAATGTATTATAACCAACTTCCAAACCGCTCATAATTTTCTTGAGACCTTATGGGGCAATTTAAATTCATATCTGTATCTGCTAGAACTGTCATAATAATTATAATAAATAATATGCAAACTAAAGCAATGTAAGAGCTGGTTGATAGGTACATTTTTCCTAGCATTGCGAGCAATACAGATGAAAAGGGGTAGAATAGCTCATTGGGTTTTTGACTATGCAGTTTTAAGTCTTGATATATAGACTGATATTACTGAGTTATCCCCAGTCATAACTGTGATCTATACTATTTGAGGGACCTTGGTTGAAGGCTTTTTTTTTCATCATAAGTTCTTTAGAATGTGAAGGTGAACTGGAGAGCTGTGACCCAGCTAAGAAACCATATCATATGAATTTCCTCTTTCATACTGCTTGTTGAATATGCAAAAGAGATAAATTCATGTATTTAAACTGGCTTAGCTGCATTCCTTCATCCTCTAGAATTTGCTTGAAAGCTGTCTTTAATACCAGGGGATTTTCCAGCACTCTTACCATATAATCCAGTTGACTAAAAGGACTTTTACATTTGAGACCTCATCCGTGTTGATGGCAACACAGGGTTAGCAACTGCTGAAACTGGCTAAGAACAGAACTAGGGAGTATTAAGGAGTGGACCTAAGTATCACAGAGGATGAAACTCGGGTTAATGTGGGGAGAAGATGAATGAGTGTAACAAGAGGTGTTTGGAATGAAATTCTGAAGCAAATACTGATCTCTTGGTCAGATAACATGGAGAATTTGAAGAGATGTGCTGGACTTACCTCCACAGTCAGAGGATGGGGCCCTCTCCTGTGGCACCAACTCTGACCTCCACATACAGGAGTCTGTCCACAGAGAAAGCCAATTCCTGCTTACATCCCTCTACCCCGTGGCCTTTCTCTGGAATTCCAGTGCTTTGATCTGGAGATACATACCTGTGGCCCAGAAAGCCCATCCTAACCTAGGCTGCATCAAAAGCAGCCTGAACAGCACATCGAGGGAGGTGATTCTGCCGTTCTACTCAGCCCTCATGAGACCCCACCTGGAGCACTGCATCCTGCTCTGTGGTCTTCTGTCCTAAGGAAGACATGGATCTGTCAGAGCAGGTCCAGAGAACTGACACAAAAATGGTCAGAGGGCTGGGTCAGCTCTCCCTGAAGGAAGGCTGAGAGAGATATGGTTGTTCAGCCTGGGGAAAAGCAGGCTCAGGGGAGACCTTGCAACAGCTTTTCAATTCAGGAAGACAGATTTCTTTTCAGGCCTGTAGGGACAGGGGGAAGGAGAATGATTTTAAACTAAAAGAGGCTACATTCAGATTGGACGTAAGTGTGAAATGTTTTGCCATGAGTGTTGTAGGACACTGGACAAGGTTGTCCAGAGAAAATGTGGGTGTCCCATCCCTAGAGGATGTTCAAAGTCAGGCTGGATGGGGCTTTCAGCACCCTGGGCTAGTGAAAGGTGTCCCTGCCCACAGCAGGAGTTTTGGATGAGGTTATCTTTAATGGTCCCTTCCAACCAAACCATTCTGAGACTGCAATTTTCTGACAAACATGTGTGTAGGAATCCCTTCTGGAAACTAAGTATAGAAGGCTCATGCATGTTAAAACAGATTTTTAATTTCCATTGCGGTTTTTAAGGAAGAGAAGTATAAGGGCCTGGAGATACGTAGCTGTAGCAAATAATGATAAATAAAACACCATAATAAAACCACTACAACCCTAAATGGGCCCACTTACAAACAAAACTTTTAGACACTGATACTATTACTATAAGAGATTAGTCTGGTGCTCCAGCAGCACTCTCCTTTTTGTTTCTCTCCACAATGATCCCTGATGCCCCACTTTGGCCATGGCACAGTGATGCCTAAAAAGCCTCTCAGCTACAGCTTGTGGGGGGCAAGGACAGGCAGAGTGGAAGTATTGCCTTTCCCCAAGCCCAGAGCACTCCTCCTTCTCACCAGGGGATGACAAGAGCAGAGGCGCAGCAAAGATGAGACCTATCACCTCAATGCAGTGTGCTAGAGAGCATCAGATGAAGCTTTTGGGACTATCCTGGCAAGAGGAATCTGCCAGACATTTCTGTCTCAAAATTTAAAATAAAGAATATGAAAAGATTCAAGGTTGTGCTCTTGGGTAATATTTGTGCCAACAATACAGAAAACTCAGTAATATGTTAACTGATGTAACAAGAGGAGTAGCAACGATCAGTGAGAGTATTTAAGAGTTGAAAGTTTGAAATTCCACTTAAAATGGGAACATAGTAGCACTGCAAGGCTCTCCTGAGTGGAAAAATGCTACACTGTTATTTCAAGAGTGCAAGCCTGACTAGGTGAAGATCTAGACCAAAAAGAGCCATTTTTCCTAAGGCATTCCTCATTTTATTTCTACGTAAATTTAACTCATAGGGAAACTTTACATTTGCTAAAGAATGTGGATCCTCAAAGGAAATTAAGAAATCCTGTCTTCATTCTTAGATGTAAGTTGCATCTGGGGCTTGGGATGGTATTCCATTTATTTTCATTCTGCAGTTTTTGCCACTCCCATCCATACTTTAGCCAACCTCCCGTATTTTACACACTAAGTAACCTGTGAAACCACGAAAGGTGAGCAGAATCTTGAAGAACAAGATTTTTACCGAATGTTACAATGCAAAAAAACCCCAATAAATCGCTACAAAAATAATAATTTTAAAAGGCGAGTTAGGAAGCAAATATATCAGCCCTATTCAGTAGAAACCAAGTTTTAAGACACAGAAGTTGATTTTAGTTACACAAAGTACCATTGAAAACTCAGCACCAGAGCACCTTGGTAAAGACAGCAACACAACTCTTTTCTGACTCTGTGGGTGGCTCTGAAAAGAGCCTTTGGTTTAAAATGTTACGTCGTGCAAAGTCTGATTAGCTTTGCTCGCCGATTTATTTGCTTTTAGCTTTATGGCTCTCAGTCTTCTTGGGCAGCAGCACGGCCTGGATGTTGGGCAGCACGCCACCCTGCGCGATCGTCACCTTGCCCAGCAGCTTGTTGAGCTCCTCGTCGTTGCGGATGGCGAGCTGCAGGTGGCGGGGGATGATGCGCGTCTTCTTGTTGTCGCGGGCCGCGTTGCCCGCCAGCTCCAGGATCTCGGCCGTCAGGTACTCCAGCACGGCCGCCATGTAGACAGGAGCTCCGGCGCCCACCCGCTCCGCGTAGTTACCTTTCCGGAGGAGCCGATGGACGCGACCGACAGGGAACTGCAGCCCGGCCCGCGACGAGCGCGACTTGGCCTTAGCTCGCACCTTGCCTCCCTGTTTCCCGCGGCCGGACATGGTGGAAGCGCCGGATGAAGCACAGACTCGATACACTCCCGATCAAACGAGACAATCATCCTGACGCAACCAGCGCTCCCGTTTTATCTCTTCCCTGGGCGCGGTGAGCCCTCGGCCATTGGCTGGAACCGGGCGCGAAAGAACCAATGAGCAGACGGATCGTATTCTGACCAATGGGCGACAAAGACGCGCCCCGCGAGCCAACGTCCAATCGCATTGTGCAGCGCTGAGGCCTGAAATTTGCATACGGCCTCTTTATAAATAGCGGGCGCTGAAGCCATTTTATGTGCTCAGCCTTCTCTGGGAGGAAAAGCCCTGCTAAAATGCCCGAGCCGGCCAAGTCAGCTCCCGCGCCCAAGAAGGGCTCCAAGAAGGCGGTGACCAAGACGCAGAAGAAGGGCGACAAGAAGCGCAAGAAGAGCCGCAAGGAGAGCTACTCGATCTACGTGTACAAGGTGCTGAAGCAGGTGCACCCCGACACGGGCATCTCGTCCAAGGCCATGGGCATCATGAACTCCTTCGTCAACGACATCTTCGAGCGCATCGCCGGCGAGGCGTCGCGCCTGGCGCACTACAACAAGCGCTCCACCATCACGTCGCGGGAGATCCAGACGGCCGTGCGCCTGCTGCTGCCCGGCGAGCTGGCCAAGCACGCCGTGTCCGAGGGCACCAAGGCTGTCACCAAGTACACCAGTTCCAAGTAGGGCGCCACGGACCGTCACTATCAACCCAAAGGCTCTTTTAAGAGCCACCCACATACTCTCTAAAAGAGCTTTTACACAGAAGTGCTTTGGTCTTGGGTATGGGACTTTTAATTAAGAAACCGTAAACTATTTAAAACAAGCGTTTAATAAGTTATTCAGTTTTGCAATGGTAATTATGAAGTCCTTGAGTATTTTGCAAGTTAAAGCCAATTCAAATGCTTTCACCTTTCATAAATGTAAACGTTTCAATAGTTTTCCAATAAATGGAAACAGTATTGAGCCCTTTTTTACAGTAAAGATTCGAGACAATACCTTTTAATTTGTTCCATCCAAATTAGTGTCACATAGTTAACAAGCATGCTTCAAGAAAACAAAATTTAAAAATAAAAACTGGTGAAGGGAAAATAACTGACCCTTATCACTTTCTGTATACTTGTCCCAGAATAGTCTTAAGCTTAAGAATATTGCCTTGTCTAGGAGAAGACAAGGACTAGGAGACTCGGGGAAGCAAGCACACCTGAGATGAGGTAGCCGCTTTGGGAGGCTGAGATATTCCGGAACGCGGGGAGCCGGGAGCACGGATAGGCTCGGAGCCAGTGCGGGCAGCGCTCCTTCACCCCCCACCCCGTCCTCCTTTTTCCACCCTCTCTTCTTCCCCCCTTTCTCCCCCTCCTTCGCTTTCCCTCCCCTTCCCCTGCAGCGCGGGCTTTTCCAAATTTCCCAACGGCCCAATAAGCGGCTGCGGCTCCTCCCATCAGCCAATCACAAGCGGCCCCGGGCAGCCGCCGGTGCTGCGCGGACCTGCGCGCCGCTCCGCCTCTGCGCTCCCGCCCGCGGGCTCCGGGACAGCTGCCTGGCGGAGCTCCTGCCGCGCCGGCTGCGCTGCCACCAGCCCGGCAGGGTGCGGAAGAGGAGCGCTGGTGACTTCTACCCGCCTCCCTCCCCGGCAATCACCTCCTTGGAAAAGTAGGTCGGTCAAATCACGCAGAAATTAAGACCTGCCCCACGACAGCGCTGGCAAGCGGAAAGGTCATTGCCAAGGAAGCGGAGGAGCCGTGCTGACAGTTCCTTGCTACGGTCACTAAGAGGTGTGGCAATCGCATCCGTGCGGTTCGGAATCGCGCTGGTTTAGAGCAATGAAAGAAACTTCCATGCCCCAGAAAGGTACCCGCCCTTAAGCAGTCCCTTTAACAAACACACCCACTTGCGGTGCTAAAAAAAAAAAAAAAAAAAAAAAAAAACAAGCCNGCAGCCTTTAGAAAGCGTTTTCGCAGGGAATGTAAACTTTTATTTTTCCAAGTCTTAGTGTAAAACCACGGCCGGAAGTTTAGCGTCCCATCCACTCCACAGGCGAACGTCCCACACGGATAGTGGCGAATAGTAGCTCTGCTGCAGGCACGGAGCGCAGTGACGGAGTGTATCAGCCCTTTTCGGGACAATTGTGGGTGGCTCTTAAAAGAGCCGTTGGGTTTAAAAGTATTTCCGCTTCAACACTTCATTTTTTGGGCGCTGCCTTCTTCGCCTTGGCTGCTTTCGGCTTAGTCGCCTTGGGCTTGGCTGCTTTGGGCTTCACCGCCTTTGCCTTAGCCGGGCTCTTTGCTGCTGCCGCCGCTTTTTTAGGCTTTGCAGCCTTTGTCGCCTTCTTAGGGCTCTTGGCTGCTTTCTTGGCTGCGGCGGCCGCCGGCTTCTTGGCTTTCTTAGGGCTCTTCTTCACCGCTGCCGCCTTCTTAGGCTTCTTGGCGGCGCTGGCGGGCTTCTTAGCCGCCGGCTTCTTGGGCTTGGCTGCAGCAGTTCTCTTCTTGGGGGCTTTTTCCTTCACTTCCCCGGGTTTCTTGCTGAGGCGGAAGGAGCCGGAGGCGCCGGTGCCCTTGGTCTGCACCAGGGTGCCCTTGCTGACGAGGCTCTTGAGCCCCAGCTTGATGCGGCTGTTGTTCTTCTCCACATCGTAGCCGCCGGCGGCCAGCGCCTTCTTGAGCGCGGCGAGGGAGAGCCCCTTGCGCTCCTTGGAGGCGGACACGGCCTTGGTGATCAGCGCGGTGACGCTGGGCCCCGCGGGCTTGCGGGCTTTGGAGCCGCTCGCCGCCTTCTTCGGCTTCTTGGCGGCGGCCTTGGCGGCGGGGGCCGCGACAGCGGGAGCGGCGGCGGGAGCGGTCTCCGACATCGCTGCAGAGACTTCTTCCTAATCAAAAGAAAGTAATTGGGCTACAGTAACCCCGATGCCTGAATTTATAGCGAAGCGGTGATCTGTGATTGGTGCTTTGCAGAGCCCGCCTAACTGTTAGCCAGGAAGAGCTTTTCCTCCTCCGAGTCTGTGTTTCTTCGGAGTTATAAATTCATATTTTTCGTAAAACGAGTGCAGCAAAATCACCCCAGTTTCTTCGGAGAGTGAAGAGAAGACGGTGGACTTTCATTCGGGCAAGTTTCTTGCTGTTTGGACCACGGATGGGAGAGAAAAGCTGTTTTTAACCCCGCGTTGTGAAGCCAGAGAGACCCCGGGAACGGCAAACTTTTGTTTTTCCTTCTAAATTAAAATAAAACACGGAGATAAAAAGTCTCCCCCGTAATGCAGGCTTACTCTTTGGGGGGTTTTCTCCAGATTAGGACAGAAACCGAGTGGGCAGCTTGAGTATTTTTGTCGTAAATTGATTTCAAAGACAAGGAAGTAACACAATTTCATGGCTGAGCTTTGAATATGGATAAAGATTCGGCTCTCTTAACCATATCTTTAACTATTAAGGACAGACTATTTCAACAGAATTTCTTGTTTTAGGAAAGGAAGAGACCTTCAGAGGAATATATTTACTGTTGAAAAGTGTTTGGAACTTGCCAGGGCTCTGGGGTTTTTTGCTGGATTTTTTTGGTGTTGTTTTGTTTTGTTTTTTGTGTGGTGCTCTATAAGTGGATAGAGAGATTTTGGTATTTTTACAAATGGTCTGCTTGTACAATGAAGCTGTTAATGCCTAGTTGATGTCTAGAAATTTGAGATAAACTGCTAGTTTAACACTTTCTCAGTTAAAATAGTGGATGCTATTCTTTAATACTTATAAACACCAGAGGCTGACTTGGAGAGAAAAAATGTCTAACAGGTATAGACACACTAATATGTATCACATGTTACTTAAACAATTTTGGAGCCAGCTAAGGCATCAGTTATCACCCAATAAATTAAATACTGTGGAAATGTGGCCTGCATGAATAGAATGCTTCAGTTTCAATATTACTTATAAATATTTGGGCACTGATTGTTGTGGTTTTGTGTTTTGGTTGTTTGTTCGTGGTCTGATTTTTTTTCCATAGGTTTCATTTTCCTACAACTCTCTTCTTTAAAGGAAAAGGAAAAAAACTCGCTATTGAGGTTTCCATCCCAATCCTAAGAATATTGAAATCATTTTCAGACAATCCTCATAAATCAGAATCAGTTTTAATTGTCATAATCCCCCTTAATTATTGGTTCTCATAAAGTGACAATAGAAATGAATTAAAATTTTTAAGAACTGCTATGAATTTTTGGGCTATTTTTTTTAATCAGAAGCCAAAAGCCTCGATTGGTTTCTGAAAAAAAGCAGCCAGATTTTTTTTCTCCTTGATTTAAAAGAACAAGTTAAGATCGAACTACCCCACTGTCCTTTGCAAAAATTTGTCACGGAAAATGTCAGTGGGCTATTTCAACAAAGGAACATCTTTTCTAACATGGATAAACTTGAGATTCAAGATGATGTGAAGTATGCTAAAAAAGGCCCAGACATGTGTTTTGATACAGTGAATGTTGAAGACACAATAAAGTTATACCTGATAGGAAGCAGTTTTAGTTGAAACGAGATAGATTAAAATAGTAATGATACATTAGAATTAGAAATAAAAACTACGAGCTGTGACTCTTCCATATTCTCCTTTGTTTCTATTTTTACTTTATTGTGTTTGCATGCAGGTGAGATAATAAACACTTTGAAGGAGAGAAACGGAAAGCGGAGATCGGAAAAAATTAGGCTTGTCAGTACTCCGCAGTAAAAAACAGACTGAAAGGCATATTGAAGTGGGCTGTGAAATCTGCCATGCTTCTTGTGAACATGACATCTTTCCCACATAAACATCTAGACCAAGTCCACAGTAGCCATAGATTTTGAAAGTTCAGCGTGGCGAGTGGTATGAATATGTTTGGGAGGTAAAAAAGTAGTTGCTTGCGGTAGGATGAGCACATTATGCATATTTTCCAGTTTAGATGAACAAAGCAGAATCTGACTGTTAGTGATAGAAAAGACCGAGCTGTGAAGTGTTGCCGTCTACCAGGATGTGTTTAATGTGATGTACATTCTTCAGAGAATAAGGACTGCACGAAGGTTAATGTGCTTTAATCCCTGCAGCTTTGGCAGTTTGGTGTTAGAGCCCTGTGACTGGTTTATTACACTTGGAACTGGTCGAGAAGCTGGGAGCAGCTGGGAACAACTGGGAGTGGACAGGAACTGCTCCTACAAGAATGCAGTTGTAGCCCCAGGGGGGCATCCTATTTACACCTCTCTCACATTCACACATTTGGGCAAGTTTCCCCTCAAGCTTGCTTTTAGTGAAACTGTTCTCAGCTCATCAGGAGAGGAGAGGTTTTCTTCCCCGCCCTTCCCCCATAAACAGGCCTCAGGTTAAAGACGCAAGGTAGAAAGTGATGAGAGATCTTAGATCTTGCTCCTTAAGTGACACAGTCCCTGGAACTCCCCCTGCAACACATAAGGATTGCTGTCCCTACTCTGTGATGTTTTAAAGGCACAGGAACGTTTCTGGATGGTTTTGGGCTTTGTTTGCTCACTTGCTTTTGGTTTTTTTTGTAAGGAAACCATATGAAGAAGATTGTGAAGGTCAAAATCTAAGGTTTTCAAGTGTAGAATTTAGGACTTCTCTCACTTTTAGTCCTGGGTGCATCCCTGCAAATCTTCGTGCTCCCTGCTCCCTATTTTGAGTTGCACTTCTGAAGTCCTTTGCTTTTTCCTAGTAGCCTAAGACACTGGAAGCCTTGGCAGCTGGCCTCCGGCATTGTGTGTCAGCATCCTTTATTGTATCTTTTCCTCAACCATCACAATGGCTCTTATCTGCACAGAGAATTATCCCTGGCCTACTTCTGAAAAGACAAAATGTTCCTGGTCTCACCATACATTTCTGGAGAAGGCGATTTTTTTTAAATTTTTTTTTTTTATTATTCTTTTTTCGCTAAAGAGAGGGGATTTAGAAATATGAGGTGGTGTGAAAAGGGGAGTCTTTTCTAGGGTTATACCTGGGCTCTGAGCCAAGCAATGACATTTTCTACTTAATTGAGTATAACAAACTTGTCAGGGGCTTTGAGCAATTTTCAAGTTTGCGCTGCTGGAAATAGCTGTTAAATGCAACACTGAACCACAATGAAAATTATCCTATTTTAGAGACTGATCATTGAAAATAACATTGACATTGCCCTGGGTGTTTTACTGATAAGATAAAAAGACAAAGCAAAGCAAGCGTCTGAGCACATAGCTTATCAAATCAGTGGTAGATTATGGAATAGTTTTTCAACCAGACAAAGAAATTTTCTTCCTGTCCAACAAAATTACTTGAAAATAAAATAAGTTTTGGGAGTGAGCTGGTAATAAAAATTATTTGCAGTTTCCACATGAAGAGATGATATTTAAATGTGACTGATTTAATACTCAGTTAAACAGCAAGCATTTTCCAGTATTCTCCCAGGTTTCCTTTCCGAGTACCCTGTACAATTTTAGTCTCTGTTTGTCTCTCACCGAGGAACTCAAACCAATTTGTTATGCCCTCTTTAAACACGCACCCAAAACACAGCCTCATGCCCAAGCACCATCACACACATGCCCTGGGTTCCTTGCCCAGCTGTGTAGGTGCTAGTGCACATTCGAGAGGAACCTACAAAATGACAGAGTATTTTCCAATGCAAGGAACTCCAAAACAAAAATCTCACATATAATGTAAGAATTCCTAAAACTGTGTAGTAGAGAAAACACCTTTTTTCTTGTCAAGACAGAAGCTTCCCAAGGAGGAGAAACAGATTAGACATTAGACAAATAAAGGCAAATAAGACATTCAGACTGCAGGAGGAGAGCAATCCAGATAAGCTGATTAGACAAATTTAGCTGAATGCCTACACTCACTTAATTACAATTACTATAGTTAGGACAGTGCAGATACAGAGAAATTGACAACTTTTAACTGAAGCATGCTGTCTTCTTCATGGTAATTTTACAGACATTCAAGTAATCACTCTCAATATTAATAATAAAACCACTGTATCAAGATCAAAAGACATTAGGTCTCTGTCATGCTAAAACTACACTGTTGATACTGATTCAACAATTGCAAAGTTTATATGTAGGGAAGATTCAAGCTGTCAGAGAGTTTTCAGTAGTAAAGAAGCCTATATCCTTTTAGTTGTATTTCAACTAAGCTAACAAAAATATATTGACAGCTATTTCAGTGTTAGAGCAATCACATCTCCTTTAAAAAGTGTCTTACCTTTTAATCTAACACCTAATGCCGTAGGTCCTGGCCATGCTCAAAGAAGGGTCATCCAAAGCAAGAGGACACTAAAACCTCTCTGGGGAGCATGTTCCAAAAAATTATTTCTTACATTTAAGTAGAATTTCCTGTGTTGCAGTTTGTGCCCCTTATCTCTTTTCCTGTGTAGTACTAAGAAGACTGGATCTGTGTCCTCTATTCCCTCCATATTCTCCCTCCTCATCTGAGAGATGCTCCAGTCCCTTCATCATCTTTGTGGCCCTTCACTGGTCCCACTCCAGTTATGTTCATGTTTCTGTTGCACTGGGAAGGCCAGAACTGGACTCAGCAGACCAGTTTCTCTCACCAGTGCCAAGTGGAGGAAAACAATCATTTCCCTCAGTACTGTTTCATACATAGTCCTTCTCTGGCTTAATTTGTGAGACCCATGTATAGATTAACCCTGAATGACAATCCTGCAACTTTTAAAATTCTGGTAGTTCCATACAGACAGCTCCAAAAACCACTGTAACCTCTCACACAGTCCTTAGTTTCAAGGACTGTCAAGATGTGTTTGAGCAACCCTGTTTTGGCTCTGTGCTCATGCTGTATACGACTGAAGGATATGTTAAGGCTAGTCAGAGGCCTGGAAAAAGTTAAATTCCTACACCCTGGAGTGATCAAAAGGTGACTGATCAAAGAGGTGACTCTTCTGCCATAACTGCTAAATATTTGCTAAGCAGCAAAACAGAGCTGTGCATTTTAATAAGTCACCCCCCAATCCTCTTCTTTTTCCCCATATGACAACCTAAAGCATCAAAATATTCCTCCTAGCTTCTGAAAGCCTTTGGATGAGAGATTCTCTTGTAACCAAATTTTACTTCTCTCCACCCATTCCTGGGATGGAGAATTATCATTATTATTAATACTGTCACTACACTTAGGAATCTTGGTTATGAGCAGAATTCTGTGTTACTTCCTGCAGGGCAGTTAACTTTGTATTGATTTCAGTCGAAGGAAAAGGGGAAGAAGGTTAAGTGTAGAAAGATGATCAAATATAGGAATCTACATGCAAAAATGTGGAAATGTAATCCTACCAGTAACTTTTGTAGAGTGTCCGAAAAGAACCGGAATGTAGTATCTGAAAATACGTGACATGCTGTTTATTCTCCCAGGTGCATAGCACAGTCAAATTCTTTTTTTTTTTGGTGATGCAGGTGGTAAATACTGATTCAGTCAGAAATGCAAATTGAAACTATGCCATCGATAAAGAAAAACTCTGTCCTACCCCTTCAGTGAGACCCAGGACAAACAAGTTATTAGATGTCATTTCCCAAGCTCTATCAAAGGTAATTCCAGCCCTTCATGCTGAGTGGAGGGAAATTGGATGCTTAAAGTTTTCCTGGGACAGTATGCTGCACACCCAGCTGTGCACCCTCACTTACTCTTCAGGTATCTGAAGAGTATGGCCAAGAACTAAATACAAAATCAGGCATTTGGGGTTACAGATTAATGCATTTCTCAGGTTTACAGACTCAGTATGCACTGGGGAAGTAACAACTCATTGATGTTGAGTTGTACTAATTACAAGGTCAAACAAATTCAAGGAAGATATGAATAAAAACAAGAATTTACAGTACTCAAAATAGGCATAAGGGAAGAAATGAAAACCATGTTTAACAGGCTTTTTCCAAAACTGACTTTAGGAAGAGTCTCAGCACAGGGCACAATGTTCTCTAGAACTTGTTGGTACACTACAGATTTACTCTCAGTTTCAATTTGTTTCATTTTATGAAAGTATTAGAAATGAAAGTAGTAATCAGGAAAATTTGGTCTTGCAGAAATACCAACCCTTCCAGGGCAGAAATTTTTATCTAAATATTTATGTTTGTCTACTGTGAAATTTAAATGCAGTCTCAAACAGAGTTTTGCAGGGACCAGTCCTAGGCCTGGTGTAATTCTATTTATGATCTGAATAAAAATTTACAGAGCTTGTATATAAATACTCTGAGTACTTACTAGGAAAAATACTTAAAATGATTGAGGACATGTTGTGATTGAAAAATTCTGGATAAGAGACACTGCCTTAAAAAATATGTTAGACTGCTCACCTGGAATAAACGACATCAATTTTACAAATACTAAGAAATATTGTAAAACTGCTACTGTCAGCAGGAGCTGGCAAACACCTGAGTAAATCTGGACCTTCAGATTATAGTTATATGTTGATAATGAATCAAAGGAAGTATGTTAAGGAACACAGTGACTGCTTCTGTAAGACAGGTGAAGATCTTCCTCTATAGTCAGGAATGATATTCTCCTATCTGGAGTTTCAGTCCTAGTTTTTAGTTCCAAATTTCAGGTAATGAGAAGTGAACAAGTCAATACATAGAAAAGAGAAACAGTGATTGTCAGAGGTCTAGAAATTCTTGCCCAAATAAAAGATATATGCTGCTGAAGTACCCTGACTGAAGGAGAATGCTGAAAAACTGAAGTTTCTTTTGAAACACTTAAAACATGATGAGGAAGCAAGTAATTTTTCCTTATTATACATCGTAGAAAGTACAGGAACTGCTGTTCTTTGCAGCAAGTTAGCAGTAAGGAAATAACTTCTAATATGGAGTAGAAAATGTTATATGGAATGACAGCAGAGTCTCCAAGAAACAGTTGCTGAGTAACTCTCAGAAATAAAACTGCTTCTGTTGACTTGATAGTGGATGGAATGCACCAAAAATTGCTCATGTCTAGGTATAGGTAATTATCACATAATTGTTGATTAAAGAGTATCTGTGTGGACAAAGGAGGCATGCTGTATGCAATATACTTGACATTTAATTTAACCATGTCCCATAGTGCTCTCCTTTGGGATCAGAGGGACTACTGGCAGGATCAGCAGGCTCTTATATATTTGAAAATTGTCTGTAGCACAGCGTGAAAGGGCTATAGTAAACAACTTAATGTCTGCAGACAACCAGCAATGAAAACAATGCTCCAGGGCTGGTATAACTTAGTGTTTTCTGGAACAACCAGGGTGATAAGAGAGAATGTACACTTAGCTAATGTGGATAACACCAAGTGAGGAAGGGTAGACAGAGTCAAAAGTGATACTTTCAGATAAAAGGGACTTTAATGAACTTGAGGTCAACAGAAGCCTTGTACAGTTTGTCCAAGAGAAGTGCCAAGCTCTGCACATGAAGACACTTGCATGCCACTGGCATCAGCCTGATCTAGGTAACGCCTGGTCTGACCCGGACAGGACCTGGACATTGTGGTGACTTTCTTAACTGCTGTATCCTTAAAGACAAGCTGCTTTGTCCAGAGCATAACCATAAAAAAAGCCCTGTAAGCGGCTGGGGTTTCCAGCTGGAGTTTTTTTGTTTTCCAACTAAATACTACTGTAACAAAAACAAAGCACAACAGTAGTGCCTGGAGACGCTAACACAAGGCACATCACCACTTTTCAGAGCTGGCTTCCTCCAGAAACACATAGTCCAAGACAATATTCAATAAATCCCTACAGGGATACCCTCATTAGTTTTGCAACTTGGAAAACTGTGCCCCAGAGAGATCATTTGGACAAGGCAGTACTACAGAAAAAAGAGTAAGGATTTGAGAGAAGTAAAGCTCTGGAGCACCTGTGTCAGCTGGGCTTGTCAAGCAGTGGTTTTGTTCTTTACTGTCTCTCTACCTGAATGCAGGAGCAGATTTGTATGGTGTGGTACAGAGCTCAGAGCTCCACAGGCCACCCTGGAGCATTTGTTAGAGAGACCCTTTGGCCTCTTCCTGAGAGAATCCCAGGAGTGCTGTGGCCATGGCCAGAATTTTCTCAACACGGTTGCTCTTGCCCCCACTTACAGGTTATTGACCCTGTCCCTTCTCTCCTGTATCCTAAAAAAGCTTCATATGAAGAACTGGGTATTTCATTAAACTTTCCAATGCCCCAGACCTGATCTAGGAGTTCCTCCAGCCTTCTTTCATGGACCTATTCAGCTATACCTGCTGTTCAGTGAGCCTGCAAAGCTGCAGCTTGAGCATGGAGTGGTGGAGGTGAGGCCCTTGCAAGCCTTCTTCACAACAGTGACTCAGACAACGTGCCCACAAGACAATTTTTGGAGGATTTTGCCTCTCTGTGGATCATCTGATCTGTAAGCCACTCCTCTGTGAATGGCAAACTGCACCCTTGAAGGTCAGCCCAAGCTGCTGGCCCATGGCAGAGGTCTTTTCATGATTTATCAGTCCTTGTGTAGTTTCTGGATTTGGCAGCAAGAATGAAGTTGGAAACAGTCCAAACCATGGCTACAACCCAACCTCTTTTATCTCTGATCAACTGGAGTGGTTAAATAAAAAGATGAGAATGGGTCTCGTCACCTCTGACTGATTGAATTAGCAGGGAAAGGTGGGCAAGACACTAAATTAGTTGCCAGTGTCATTAAACCAAATCCATGATATTTGCTAGTTTTGTTTAGACAGCATAAAACATTTCTGCACCTATGCTACTACCAGAAGATTCTTTCCAAATGGTAAATCCACACATGCAAATATTGACTTTTGTGCCTCTGTCTCAAAATAAAAGCTTTCTGTGCTTAAAATTTTCTTACCAAAAATTACGTAGGCTGCTCTATTTTAGTAAGCGCAGCTTTCTAGCATTGCTTCTGTGCTGAACTGAAGGTGGGGTATGTGGGCATGGGGATACAAAGAACAAAGACCACTGGGGTAGATTTAATAGCCTAAGGGCTGCCAAAGGAGTCAGATCTTGTACAGTTTACAGTCTTGTGTTGAGGCAAGTCCCAGCTGATCACATCTCCATGTTGTAGGTGCTGAATACACACCATCTACGTTATTTCAGATATTACGTGAGGAGAGTTTAATGTTTAATTCTAAATTTCCTTACTGAGCATATTTAATGTTGTTTTGTATTTTTAATTAGCAGAAGGATACAGTACTGAAATCGCAGCAAAGCATAATAAAGCATTTGTGATATACAGTTGAATCACAGTAGAAATGTAATTCTCATTACTGTTCTTTATATGCTCAATGTCCATGCTGGAAATCCCCACTCCCTGTAAAGGAATATGTTGGCTGAAATACTCTCAAGCCCATTGTTATCTTCAAACATTTCTATCTGTTATCTGGTTTTTACAAGTTGTATCAGGCTGAGTCACATGTACATGGCCCATCCTCCCTATCCCTTATTTTCATCGGGCTTGCTCAGAAAGATGTTAGTCTTTGTTAATCGTCTGAGGGAACCTGATGATTCATTGGTGCAGCTCTCTTGTCTAAAACCATGGTAACCCTTCAGTCTCCCTGGTGTTGAAATAAGTGCAGTTTTCTTTACAGTACGTTATTCCTCCGGCTCATGGCGGTTTTGCCCTCGTCCTCTGAGATCTCCTCTGTTGTGCGGATATGCTGGTCCATCAAAAGTGTCCAGGGTTTCAGTACAAGGAAAGAACTTATTTCTTTCCTCCAGATGGTCCAGATGAGGCCTATGTTTTCAGCATGGCAGGTCACCAGAGCATGACAAGAGTGCAAAGCAGGGATCTGTACAACCTGTCTCATTCACAGAGGACATATTGCAATTCCAGACTTCCTTTCAGAGTGGCAGGGAATATTTTGAAGAGGGAAGGAAACAGCAGCTGACAGTGGATGGAAAACAAGGAATATGAAAACCTATCTAATTCTTATACAGAATTCAAAACTGCTAGTTTGAAAATACAAATACATTTCCAGAATTTTATTGATATATATTCTTAAAATATAGTGTCTGGCAAATTTTTTTGGCCTAATCTTGATCTAAATTCAAACCCTGAAGTTCTAGTAGCATATAATGAATGATTTTTTTAAAGTCACGATTAAATTAATAACTGGTTATTCTAATTACTCACCCTGAGGTTATGGATACAGACACAATACCCTACAAGAGCTCTATTACCTTGTGTTAGACTTTAAACAGGTAATACAAAACATCACCTTCATTAACTTAGGTGATGCAAAACCAGAGTACAAACAAGGCATCTGAAAACTTACAAATGAAATATAAAAGATGAGTGCAAAAAACCACGGGAATAGACAGCAAGTGTTCTCAGGACACTAGAGACCCTCATTTACTTTTATTTTACAAAATTCCATGTCTCGATTACATGTCATTGTGAATCTGCTTAGACTAGATATGTGCTAAATGAATAAAAATTTAAGTGCTATTGGTTGAGGAATGCCACTGGTAAATATGGATTGGAAAGCAGGAAGTTAGGGATATGGAAATTTGGTGTTGTTCTGCTAGTGTGGCATTACCAAATGAAATAAGGGAAAATCTAAAAAACCCAACAACCAAGCAAGAAAGCAAACAAACAAGTAAAAACACCCCTTCTCCAGAATCCTTCTTTAGGCTAGTTACAGCAGATAAGGCTTGATTTTGTTTATTATTTTGTGACCTGTCAATTCATTATTAACAAGAACTGTAGGGAGCATAACACATTTTTAAGACTCAGAATTGAACACATGTTCACTCCCCTAGGAAGATAAAATTGTGCTTAGGACTGTCCAAAATCTAAGGAGACTCCGCATTATGTCCATGCATTCTTCTGCACCTCTGTAACAGGAAGTTGCAGCTTCTACAATCTTGGTAAAAGTTGTGAATGCCTCTGCTGGGTGAACAATATTAACTGTTCAGAAGAGTGCAATGGGGGTTGCTTCACTTTGGAAGAGGTGAAAAGCAGGGATCATTCCCATAATATACACCTCTTCTGAAGTGCTGCTGAATAGACAGGGAGAAGACAATTTTAAACTAAATTTCATTTATTACCTTCATCCTAAAAAACCCATCCACCCAACAAAACAAACAAAACAACACAAAAGCCATAGATCTCATATTTGTCATGAAAATATCTAGGGACAGCATTAGAAACAATATTTGTGACATCAGAATGAAGAACTCCTCTCTTATGCTTTTAGTATGTCCATTGAAAGCAAAACACTTCTTTGTTTTTGTGATAGAATGTAATTATAATTCAATTATTATTAAATAGGCTGAGGGAAGCTCCTTATTCCAAGTTTGATGGCATGATAAAGAGAAGCTACTTATGTTCTAACATGGAACACTTTAACAGGAATTACGTCTGCATTTCATATATAAAAGGACAAGAGAAAATAAATAATCTTATTTACGTGTTATTTTATCCAGCTCAGGATGTTCTTATACTATGACATTTGGAACATCCTAAGACAAAGATTTCTCCTGGCATTCATAAAAGGTAACTCAGAATATTTGTTGTTTACAGTATTGATTTGGATACATTAAAAAAAAAAAAAAAAAAAAGAAAGAAAAAAATAGTAAGATAAAGATCGAAATGCATAATCTCTAGTAAAAAGCAGGGTGATTTTTTTTTTTTAAATTAGGGAGCAGAATTTAACTGTATATTTATAGCCAAGGTGTTTTTGTAACAAGTTTAAACCCCAAAAATTACCTCACTGCTGTCACTCAAAATAAGCAAAATTAGCAGAAGTCACAAAGTAGTATAAGTTATATAATGTAAAAAGGATTCTATTCCACCTTCTGGTTAATAACTGTTTACAAATAAAAAGTTGCTTATGTAAAATTGGAATATACAAGAAATGGGAGGTGGAAATCAAAATAAAGCAAGCAATATAAGTAAATATTGTGGAAAATCCCTTAAAGCTGTTAAGAGATGTCAACTCATTAAAATTCGGAACAAAAGTTGATAGGACTTTAAATACAAATGAACCAAAACTATTAATGAACAACAGCATGAAAACAAGGAGAATTTGAAGTAATTCAGATCAACATAGGCCAGTGCAACATAATTAAACACACACACCTATGCGAATGTTTTATACATGTCAAAGGCGGGGGGGAAAACGCTTTCCAGTTGCATGAACAGGTACCTATTTGGAATTTTTTTCGTGGAGGAGGTTTACTGTTTGGTTTACTTCCCAAATTTTACAGCACCCTAATAGGTAACAGAAAACGACGTTTCGTCACTGGTGACGCAACAGGAACCCCACCCCCTTTTCCTCTGCAGTCCTCAACCAGGTCGGCTCCCAACGAATAAAAGCCGCGGCGCGGGCACTTTTGCCTCACTCCTTTGTGTTGTGTTACGAGTGGTTGCGCAGTCATGTCTGGTCGGGGCAAGGGCGGCAAGGGGCTCGGCAAAGGCGGCGCCAAGCGCCACCGCAAGGTGCTGCGCGACAACATCCAGGGCATCACCAAGCCGGCCATCCGCCGCCTGGCTCGGCGTGGCGGCGTCAAGCGCATCTCGGGGCTCATCTACGAGGAGACGCGCGGTGTGCTCAAGGTGTTCCTGGAGAACGTGATCCGCGACGCTGTCACCTACACCGAGCACGCCAAGAGGAAGACTGTCACTGCCATGGACGTGGTCTACGCCCTCAAGCGCCAGGGTCGCACTCTGTACGGCTTCGGCGGCTAAAGCTGTCCCGCGTCTTTCAGACCACTTCAAGAAACCCAAAGGCTCTTTTAAGAGCCGCACACTAAAACCCAAAAGGAGCTGTGTTGCTTCAAGGCTGTTAAATGAAAAGCAAAACGGTTTTGATTTCCCTTAAAAACATTAAATGTATCACTCATTTTTAGTAATTTATTTCGATAATACCCAGATTTGCAGGTAGTTGTTAGCCGTTTGGTAAATATCTGGAAGTGCTGCTAATAACGCTGAAAGCGAATTAAAATCAGAAAACAATGCTGCTGATTTTTAATTGTTCCAGGTTTAGGACTATATACTTGATATCTAAGAAAGCTAGAAGAAAACTAAACGGAGTCTCTTGTGCTGATGGCTTAGAGGCATGTACACGTTGCCCTGCGGGCCTCTCATCTGGGGGAGTTCCCCCCTAATTGTGTTAGCAGAAGAAGATACACATTTTTATTTACATGTTAATGTCTATGGTAATAGTGTGTAAGAGCACGGCTGGTCGCTCCCTAAGCCTCTTCTCCTAAAACTCGGGTGCTGTTGTCCTCTGAGTGTGGTGTGTAGTAAATTGTCCATTATTCTTTGTGCATCCACTGTGTTCGAGGTTAGGAATACGCTTCTTTTCATTTGCGGTGCATGAGCGATTCTCCGTATCTGGTGTCACCACCTGCCTTTCACTTGAAAGCCCTTCTCTACTCGGAATCCAACAACTCGCCCGAATAGGAAAATACGGCAGTGAGGAAAATGGAGAATCCACCTTATCCCTTGGTGTATTTCAGAAACAATCTAAGAATACTTCGTATGCTGAAAGATTCAGTCAGTTGAAAGCCCTATTCCTTGCATTCGAAAACTTTCATTTGCAATCAATTTTAATCCCAAAGCATTTACCCCAGCAGATGAAAGTTACACTAAGTGGGACCCAACCCCCTCCGCCAAAGATCTCGCACAACACACAACCCCCCGCACCCCATACTAACAAAAACCCAATCCCCAAAATACGGTTCTCTTATTGAGGGGAAAAAAAAAAAAAAAAAAAAAAAAAAAAAAAAAAAAAAAAAAAAAAATTTGGGGGGAAACCTCAAGAATACTTTTCCCCAATGGTTTCATTTCTGAGGTAAAGCAAGCCGAAAACAAAAGCGGCGGAGGAGAGACGGAAGTGGGGCGGGGGGGGAGGCGGAACTGAGCGCCGGCGGCCGTTGCTGAACGCGCGCGCTTTCTAGGCGCGCTTTTCGAATTTGAAAGTAGCCAATAGAAACGGCGCGTTCCTGGCAGCCAATCAGAGCGAGCGACCGCTGCCGCGGTCTATAAAAGTCGCCGCGGCAACGCGCTGTTCTCATTTCTTCGCTCCCGTTTCAAGCGGTGTCTCTGTCTCCTCTGAGCCATGGCGCGCACGAAGCAGACAGCGCGTAAGTCGACGGGCGGCAAGGCGCCCCGCAAGCAGCTGGCCACCAAGGCGGCCCGCAAGAGCGCGCCGGCCACGGGCGGCGTCAAGAAGCCGCACCGCTACCGGCCCGGCACGGTGGCGCTGCGCGAGATCCGGCGCTACCAGAAGTCCACGGAGCTGCTGATCCGCAAGCTGCCCTTCCAGCGCCTGGTGCGCGAGATCGCGCAGGACTTCAAGACCGACCTGCGCTTCCAGAGCTCGGCCGTCATGGCGCTGCAGGAGGCCAGCGAGGCCTACCTGGTGGGGCTCTTCGAGGACACCAACCTGTGTGCCATCCACGCCAAGCGCGTCACCATCATGCCCAAGGACATCCAGCTGGCGCGCCGCATTCGCGGTGAGCGCGCTTAAGTCTCCCGCTGCAGCCCACGTTACCCAAAGGCTCTTTTAAGAGCCACTACATTGCACAATTAAAACGAGCTGTAGCGCTGCTTCAAATTTCCCTTGAGATTCACCTTGGGGGGGGGGGGGCTTTGCAAAGTAGTGAAGGGAAAGTACTTTATGAACACCCGATGGGGGAAGATGACATCAATACATTAAGGAGTGAGCAGAGATCAGCAGACGGGATGGAGAGGTTTACATTCCAGTGCTGCATGGACTTGGGAGCTTCTAGGAGGAAGGGGGGTGGAACGGGCAAACACGGACACTCCTGTGTCTCGGGCGGACTCGTGCTCAGGAAATTGTGACTTAAACTGTGGCTGGGTCAGGGCAGGAGCAGAAACTTCCTCCAGCTCATAATGGTTGTGTTCCTGTCAAACCTAGCTGAAACAGAATGCTCTAAGGGGGGGCTGCCACCTTGCTCCAACGATTCTTAACACAACACCAGGCGCAAGAATATCCATCTCGACAAATCAGTTTTGATATATTTTGTTATAGCTGGTCTCGAAACAATGGACGAGCATGCTCATGACACAGGCCCCATGAGGCTTCTTGCAACACCTGAAAAGGCCAAGAAACTTATGGCAAATTATTGTAGATAGGAATAACATCAAAATTTTCCAGATTTGTTACCATACAATAATACAAAACTGGGGAGAAAAAGGTTATGTATTTTCGGAGTGGATTTCTCCCCCTTTTTTTCCCCCTTTTTTCTTTTTTTCCTTTTCCTCTTTTTTCTCTTCTTCCTCCCCCCCCCCCCTTTTTTTTCTCATTTTTTCTTTTTTCCATCTTCTTCCCTCCTTTTTTATTTTTTCTTTTCTTTTCTTTTTCTTTTGTGGAAGGGGAATTTTTCTATAATTTTTATAAAAATCACGGAGGAAAAATTTATGTATTCTCGCAATAATGTGAGTAAAAGTGTTTGTCTTTGAACCTACACTTCTCCAGGTAGTGATCACAATATCTGGCATATGCTGAGTTGTCGTTTCTGTACCCAGTTCTTTAGGATTCTTCATGAGTTTCTGGAAGGACAGATGTCAATGCATCGATCTTTGAACCTTCGAAGGACCCACCTTGGCTTGAATTCTTAATATGAGACAAAGTCAGTCTGACAAGTCTGAGAATTAAAATATGAAGTTAAAGATTAGACCTCAGATTCATAACTCAGAGTCATAAGTAGTTGATATTTTCCAGTTATTTTTGGAACCACCTCTCTTTTCTTCTCTCCATCTGTGAAAATTCACATCTGGTACATCTGGATGCAACAATCCTGAGGGCTGGAGAGCACTTGAAGGCTGCTCTTAGAAGACAGAGTGGCCATCGACTGTCATTAAAGGCATCTGGGCTCTAACGACATTGACATTTGCTGACTTAGAGATGCTGTGCTACAGACCCAGTCTGTCAGAGACAGCTCTTGGGTGGATGGGGAAAGAAAGTGGAGACTTATTGGGTATACCAGACAGGATAAAGGTTTCATTGGGTGGTTCTGCATTTTTATATCTTTTTTTTTCCCTTCTTTTTTCTTGCTCGCACATTAAGCCCCCTGAATGAATGTATTGATCTTCATGGCCTGGTTTTGGAAGCAGGTTGGAATGGGAGTTATATACTGTAGCATGACAAAGATTTCTCCTTGTCTTGATTAGACAAAATAATACTATAAGAAACTTTTAACTAACAGCCTTCACAGGGAGTGAATGAAACCTTTCAGGAGACCATAAAAGTTCCATGTTCTCTTAAAAGTCAGAGAAAAACAGAAAGGAAAGCATAACCTCAGTCTTTCTTCCTTCTGCTTCGGTTGTCTTAGAATTCAATTCTAGGAAAAAGAAATAAATAAACTTGGTATTATTTCTAATAAGTACCACTATATCAATGCTGTAAGATTCTACCCAGACCTTTTTAGAAATTTTGCTAGATAGCACTGATACACAACCTGATAACACAGACAAGACATTAACTACTTACCAGACATAATGAATAACTTCTTCATTTACTTTTGAGAGCAGATTCCACAGTCTGGTATCATTGAAGGCTCTTTACAGAGCCTGGGTGTGCACTATAAAAAGGCACCAGTGACCCATGCCTATTTGTTTACAATTGTAACACTTCTAAGGTTTTAGCCATTTTAACCTTTGCTATCCTGGAAGCTGAGCCTAGTTACAAAGTTTAAGTCAGAAATAAATTGGAAATGTGGAGCAACAAGTACCATCAGGATGCGGCCCACTGAAGTCTAGAGAGCAGGCAGACATAAAATTAATTTTAATATCTTAATAATATAATTCTTTTTAAATTACACATTTCAAATTACACTGTACTCTTCCAACAGGAGCACTGCTGCTGTAGAAATTCTCACCCCTTACTCTGCAAGTGGTGATGTAAAAATGGAAGACTAGAAGAGAACCATTTCAACTAAAAGAGACATACAGTGATCATCTAGCCCAACTGTGAAGCAGCTTTTATTATTTAATACACCATAAAATATTATTGGAACTGCAGAAAAACAAAGCCAGATGGTGCTGAGGCAGAGGGGAGTGAGAAAGAGACAGAGATGGACGAATCTGTGAAGAATTAAAATCTGTGAGTGGAAAAAGAGCATACGAAGGTGTGTATACAGGTATAAATTATGTACATATACATGTACACATATGCTTTCAGACCTACATCACTATGTTATGAATATTTCTTGTATATGCCTTGTTTACCCCTTATGTATTTTTTTCAGAAATACATCACATGAAACCTCTTACAGAGTTCCCCAGATGCTATACTAAAATATTTGAATTTAAATTTCAGAATAATTTGGCTGGTAAATTTTACAGAAGTGTTTTGGATAGGCTGGAGGCCATTATCAAACACAGAGGAAAAGATGCGAGAGCAATTAAGGAAAATCAATAGGAATCTTAATGATTTATTTGTGAATTTATATAAAACTTGACCTCTCTAAAATACTAAAACAGTGACAGTCTGCAAGACTTGGCACAACCAAAAATTGAACTGAAGGCCAACTGTAATTTCTTGCCTTCAAATTTTTATGGAATCAAATAAATTCTACCCATTGACCTTTGATCCCTCCATGCATGTTCCTCTATTGACTCAGTTTTCTTATCATCAAACACAAAACCTTGTCCTTAATTCCCAAAACAGTATAAATCTATTTGCTACAGGTCTCCCATTGGGTAAATCTGCCAAGCCTCGACAGTCGCTTTATTTTCCTCCACTGATGTGCTCCCAAACAAAAGACAAAATACTTTCTCTGTGCCAATGTTCTCTATGTAGTGGGAAAACAGATTGAGGGGTGACTTGCCAGAAAAAAGCACCGGATTCTCTTTGCTTTTTCCAAGTTCTCCAGCCTGTCCCCAAAGTCATAACACACTCTCCAGGAAGGGGGGGGGGGAAAAGTATATAAATTAAAATGAGACTAATTTGTTGAATTCCTCTATTTTTATCTTGCATCAAGCTTATAATCTTAGCACTTTTGTTTTCCTCATTTGAGAGGTAGGGCCCTGAGATATCCAGTTACAGTTTCAAGAATATGTCATAGTAAAAGCAATGGTAAGAGTATAATAGTTAATAAAGAGCTGTTTGAAACCTAATGTTTATCTTCCAATACTGACTCAAGCTCTATCTTCCACCATGCTTTAAAGTAAAAACCTGGACTACTCCATAAAAACTATTGCAAATAGTCTATTTTACAGAGTATCAAGTGAAGGCCGGGGAGGTGGGGTGGAGGGTGTGAGGGGGGAAGAGGGGCAGGGAAAAATGGATGTGAGTTGTTTGTCCTAGTCATGGTATTTTTTATTAGCCCTAATTGAACACTTGCTTTGTGTAGTTTATTTCTTCTGTATCGTTGAACGGGCATTTACAAGCACCTCACTAAAACAGGAAACACAGCCCATAACAATCTAGCAGCTTAAATTCCTAAAACTATTAGCATGTTTACACTAAAATTTCAATAATCTAGTGAATTTCGGAATTGCTACACTGTAAAAGAACGTATATAAGAAAGGCAGTGTTTCAACTCTCTTGTGCAATGTAGTGGCTCTTAAAAGAGCCTTTAGAATGTGGGAAAATTTCAGGACCAGAGAGGACCTGCGGCAGGAGGCTTAAGCACGCTCGCCGCGAATGCGGCGCGCCAGCTGGATGTCCTTGGGCATGATGGTGACGCGCTTGGCGTGGATGGCACACAAGTTGGTGTCCTCGAAGAGCCCCACCAGGTAGGCCTCGCTGGCCTCCTGCAGCGCCATGACGGCCGAGCTCTGGAAGCGCAGGTCGGTCTTGAAGTCCTGCGCGATCTCGCGCACCAGGCGCTGGAAGGGCAGCTTGCGGATCAGCAGCTCCGTGGACTTCTGGTAGCGCCGGATCTCGCGCAGCGCCACCGTGCCGGGCCGGTAGCGGTGCGGCTTCTTGACGCCGCCCGTGGCCGGCGCGCTCTTGCGGGCCGCCTTGGTGGCCAGCTGCTTGCGGGGCGCCTTGCCGCCCGTCGACTTACGCGCTGTCTGCTTCGTGCGCGCCATCGCAAATCACCGAAACGACCCCGAAGGAGGAGAGAAAAGTAGAGAGGCACAGGTTGCAGCGCCGATATTTATAGAGCGGCCTCGTCTCTGATTGGCTGCAGGAAGCACGATCCCATTGGCTGCCGTGCGATCCCAGCCGGGGGAGCTGAAGCTCTGCCGGAGTCTCTCGGCCTCTGAGCTGCGACCCCAGGGCCTGGGGTGGGGAGGGGGGCGGTGATTCAGACACAGCGCTCGTATCCCTTCTGCTTCTCCGGCTGCTCCTCTCTGCCGCTGTGACAGATTGAAAACAGCGCGGAGACTTAAATTTAGAAGGTACTTGTACTTAGTTATTCTTTCTTTGTGTTAGGGTTTTTTTTTGTTGTTGTTTTTGTTTTGTTTTTGTTTTTTTTTTTTGTTCGGTATGGTTTGTTTTTTGCTATGATGTGCTGGTTACAAAAGAAGGAAGAACTTCCTTCAGTGCCGTAGAGCTCCTTCTTACATGAATAGGGACCTTATCCCCAAAGCCACAAGCGAAAGATCGGCTGGTACCTTGAAACAGAGGCGCTCAAAAAAATCCAATAACACAAGTTTGTAGCTATAATAAGTATGTAACAAGCTGTAATGATTGAGATATTTTTAAAGCTGTTCTTTCATGGTTGTCATGTTTTATTTTCACCAGGAAATTCTGACTGAGACTCCTCGTGTATCATCAGGCAAAATAGTGATAATGAGAATAGTTAGGCAATTAACTTTTTAATTTTTTTTTTGTTGTGACATTAATTGAAAAGGAATATGGTATTGGTCTATTATTTAATTTCCCCCTGCTCACTAAGGTGTGAGAAAACTAGACGATACGACAATTTTTTTTTTTCTGTTTTGGTGATGAAGTACAACATAAATACTCTAAAAATGACCTCCAGACTAAAATGCTTTGTATCTAAGAATAAGAAAAGTGTTCACACAAGGCTTCTTTGATACATTTCTTTAAAATATGCTTCTAGGTTCATTATTTGCTTTCAGTATCCCATCCCCTCCCAGCCCTTCCCTCTCCCCCTCCCAATATCCCCCCAAAAATGCTCTCTAGAGAACAAGTAGGGGCTTTTTTTACATTTTTATTTTAAAAGTAAATAAGTCATGGACAAAGAAATTAAGGGAGGGGGGATAGAAATACGATGTCAGAGCAACTCTCCTATTTTTTTCCAGTTCCCAAATGGGTTTCAATTTCCTTTCTGTTAACTTAAACGAAAAATTTTAAGCAAAATACATTTAATAAGATTTCAGATAACTTTAAATCGGCGAACATTATCTTTTCGTTTTGATTAGAGCATTTAAAGCGATTTTCATGAGAATTTGAAACACGAAAAGCAAAACGGATCTTACAAGGCACAGACGAATTCCCGGTTAACAACAGTTTCACATTTGACAGCATTTGTGCAATTGTAAAGACTTAGTATTTAATTATATCAGTCTTAGTGGTTTTAAAATTGTATCGTCAATGCTTTAATTCAAATACTCATAACAATGTAACAGCTCTTTTAACAGAAAAAGTGGGTGGCTCTTAAAAGAGCCTTTGGGTTTCTTGAAGTGGTCTGAAAGACGCGGGACAGCTTTAGCCGCCGAAGCCGTACAGAGTGCGACCCTGGCGCTTGAGGGCGTAGACCACGTCCATGGCAGTGACAGTCTTCCTCTTGGCGTGCTCGGTGTAGGTGACAGCGTCGCGGATCACGTTCTCCAGGAACACCTTGAGCACACCGCGCGTCTCCTCGTAGATGAGCCCCGAGATGCGCTTGACGCCGCCACGCCGAGCCAGGCGGCGGATGGCCGGCTTGGTGATGCCCTGGATGTTGTCGCGCAGCACCTTGCGGTGGCGCTTGGCGCCGCCTTTGCCGAGCCCCTTGCCGCCCTTGCCTCGACCAGACATGATACCGCCGTCGCTATCAACGCTGCACAAAGGAATGAGTCAGAGGTGGCCGCGCCGCGGCTTTTATTCGTTGGGAGCCGACCTGGTTGAGGACTGCAGAGGGAAGGGGGCGGGGCTTAGGCCCCGCTCCCTCCGTCTCCTCGCTGTCTCTATTGCGCGGCCCGTGAGCCGAAAATTGAGGGGTTTGTGTGAATTTCCCTTTCCCGAGGCACAATGGTTTCGGTGTTTCTGTCGCTTTTCGGTGCGTTCGTTGTGTTTAAGATAGCAAAGACATCGTGTCTGTTTATATAACGATTCATTTACTTTTATAATTCTTTGATGTGTCGTGATAATTTAGAAGAAAGAGCTCCTTCATAGAAAGTTCCACCAGTTATTTTTTCATTTAAATAATGTTTTGATTTGTTGTTTTCAAAGATGGATATATCTTATATATTTTAGTTCCACCTGCTTGTATGGATTCTCCTGTAAGGCATCTCTGACTATACAGCTACTGCACTTTTTTTTTTTTTTAATGGATAATCCTGCAGCAAATTCTGTCCAATCATGTTTCTGAGAAATCCTCCCCTTCCTCGTTTTTTTTTTTCCACATCTTCCTTTCCCGTCTTCTCTGAATGTTATCTCAAGGTGAATTTAGCAGTACAGGTATGCTAATCGAGATTTTACATGTTTGACTTTCATTTTTAGGTAAACCTGTTCTTTTGGATGAATACTTTTACAGTATTTTCCACTGCTGCGGTGGCATAGACAAGACCGCAGCTATTTTTACAGGGACTGAAAAATCAAATACTTTAAAAGAAGGGTGGTTTTTGTGTCTCTAGGATATTTATTAATTCTGGGTTTGCACTCTTTAGCGGAGGAAAGTGTTCTGAGATTTTGCTGTTGAAATCAAGAAGCACTATTTAGCAAATATTATCCAGTAAATTGTTTTTGACCTGAAAATTATCTGGAAGGATAAAAAAAGTTTCCAGGATTGAGAATTTGCTGCCCTCTCATGGAGGTTTCTTGATTGCTTGATTGGGATTTTTTTTCCTCCTAGCTGGGCAGTTTCATGTGATGCTTGCTTTCATGAGGATACAACAAAAGATTAAACAATAATCAATCTATCTTCACATAGACCACAGATAGAGATTTTCAACTGCTAGCAGAGAAATCACAGTTCCGGTGGTCTGTCCCTAGCTGACAAATAAAAATACTGTCATCTGACACACATTCATGTGCCATCTTTTCAGCATAGGCCCAAAGGAAACCCAAATAGGGCAAGATGAGTACCAAGATTCTGAAACAGACATCCTGAAGTTTTAAACCTGTAACAAAGGCTCTGTTTGACAAGGGACTCGATAGTACTCTAGTTTGGGCTATGGAGATAACTCCAGAATGCAGTGGGGATGCCACAGCTCAGGTCTCAGCTCCTTCCTTTTGAGAACCTATAAACTTAGTCTTGAAATGTACATAACTTACATTTTGCAATTTCTTTAACTCAGGATATTAGGAAGGATTCTTTTCTCTGCTTTATTCAGCTGTCATGGTTTAACCCCAGCCAGCAACTAAGCACCATACAGCTGCTCACTCACTCGTTCCCAGAGAGATGGGGGAGAGAATCAGAAAAGTGAAAAACACTTGTGACTTGAGATAAAGACTGTTTAATTAGTGAAGCAAAAAGCCATGTATGCAAAAAGAAGCAAAACAAGGAATTCATTCATGGCTTCCATGGGCAGGCAGGTGTTCAACCTCTTCCAGGAGTGCAGGGCTCTGTCATGCATAATGGTGACTTGGGAAGATAAAAAAAGGCCGTGACCCTGAATACTCCCCTCCCTTCTTCTTCACCCCAACTTTATCTGCTGTGCATGAAACTGTGTGGTCTGGAAAATCTCTTTTGTCAGTTGGGATCAGCTGTCCTGGCCATGTCCCCTCCAGACTCCTTGTGCACTCCCGGACTCCTCATTGGTGAGGTGTGTGAGAAGCAGAAAAGGCCTTGGATCTATGTAAGTGCTGCTCAGCAATAACTAAAACATCCCTGTCTTATCAACACTCTTTCCAGCACTAATTTGAAACATCTTTGTGCCTGAACTAACATAGTATAGCTTTTAATGGAAGGCTAGCTTCCAATTTTCTCTATCAAATGCAGAAGATTTTTAAAGAAATTATTGGAATAGTTTCACTTGAAATAAAATTCCACCTTTGATGTTTTTAAGAACTGAGCCCCTAAGGCAGATTTTTAAATTTTTTTTTAAAAACATGCTGAGGCCATGCAGAATAAACTCTTTAACCTGAAAATAACGACCATAAAAGACACAGAGATACACAAGAAGTACAGGAATAACTTAACGCACTAAGGGAGAATAAAGACGTGAGGAAATAGATGTATGAAAATTACCTGGTCTTGTGTTAAGCTGACAGGCAATTGGGCTTTGCGGTGACTAATGCTGATGAAAAATTCTGTAACCCCATCATACAAAAGTGTTCCTCAGTACAAAGTGATTTATTATTTTGTGACGGAGTAACTTAAACTGAATTCTTGGCAAGTTGCTAAGTCTATTCTGCTATATGTGGACCTTCCTCAAACTCACTGGTTCATTTGCAATTATTGGAACATCATAGACTTTTGATATCAACATTTACTAAGTAAATACCTTTGTAAAAAAATACAGCTCACCCAATGGAAGTGAAAACAAATGAAAGTAGGTCTTCTTTGTAATAATTTGCAGGACTGAACCTTTTTTTTTTTTTTTTAACCTTCCTTCTAATTTTGGGGCAGCTTAGCATTTAATCAATAAAGTGTATCCTTTCGGTTTCTTGTCAAAGTATGACCAGCCACTAAACACCAGCACATAGCACACCTTAGACGATACTGAGCAGAGCTCATCTCTTTTCTTTCTTTCCCCAGTACCATGAGGCTTCTTAACACGCTTGACAAAAGAAATTAATGACCATATGTCCAAAAAATATGTCATAGAAGAATGAGAGGAGTTCCCTCTTCACCAAAATCATAAATCATACATTTGAACCTTAGTTCAGTAGGTTAGCTAGAAATTTGGGCCATGACAGCAAAAAAGTATCCCCTATGTTTTTCTTAGGATATCAAATTTTGTCATGACCTGAATAGGAATCTGCTTATGAGGCAGAGAGAAGCCTGCTGACGATGACGTGGCATCCGGAGGGACACACTGTGATCAGACATCATGCAGTGACTCAGTAATTTAATATAAGATATTTCTGAGGGAGAATCAGTATGGAGTTGTACACACCTCTGCCATAGCTGAGATGAGATGGCATTCACAGAGCTAGCAGTGCACAGGATGAGGGGGAAGTTGGATGAGAAATGATGAATTAGGGTTGTTGACAGACATGCCAGGGATGCAACTGGCATAAGGGTGACTTTACACTTATCCCCACATTATGACTTTTCGCAGGCCTCTCTTGCTCTTTGCTGCTGCACTCCCCTTTTCCAGTAGGTATCTACGCTATGCTGAAAGCTATTCTAGAGCCCAACTGAGCTTTAGAAGTTTAACAGGAATTTTTATTTTGATGTTAATCTTGCTCCTGTACTGGACAGTATATCCACTGGAATCTCTATAGCCAGTGTATTCCTTGCTGCTGCACACATGCACTTCCTTTCTTTTCGTGTGGAACAACTTTCTACAATATTTAACAGCTATCTTCAGCTAAGAACTGCAAAGTCTAAAGTGAAAGATCAACTTTGCTTGCACTTCGTGCTCATTATCACAGTAAATCTCCATTATAATAATAAAAGGCTGTAATCTCCCCATACTCACTGAACCCCATCCTCGCAGGGCATGCGCAGCAAAATAAGTGCGCACTATCTTAAAATGGAGACGGGAGAATTGTCAGTGACTACAGCTATAGGTTGTTGTCACATGTGCAGAAAATACCAACTCTGCACTGTTGGAGGTGTGCGAAATTGAGCACCCAGCTAAGGACTGAGCGCGGCAGCTCCAACGAGCGAGGAGCTGAGCACCGAAGTGGAGCACTGCGGGCAGCACCGAGGCGGCTCTAAACCTCGGACTCATCGGAGCCCGCTCGCCCTGCGGTTTCCAAAGGGGATAAAACTGGATGGGAAGTGAAAAAGCCCGCGGGGGAAAGGGGGGGAGGGGGAGAGGGGACGAGGGGGAACAAACGTACCAGGGAGTTCGTAAGCCCTTTCCGCCAAGTGAGTTTAAAGAAAAAGGTGGGACGCCTTTTTAATCCGAAAACGGCTGAGCACTAGAAAAGCCAAAGAGCGACGGCCAATCTTTGCAGAGCGCGGGCTCTTCGAAATCTGTCAGGCTCTGGGGGCGGTCCGAAACACTTCCCTCCGCAGCACTCCGCCTCCCGACTGAGAAACTACGTGGAGACGCAGCATCTCCACTCGCATCCCCACTCACATCCCTACTCCCAAGAGCCGGGGCGCCCTGAGCGCTGCCCAGCTACCCCGAGGAGCTCGGACTCACACCGATTTCCTCCAGGGAACGGGAAGGTATTTGCACAAAGGACCGCGGTATTTTTTTTTTTCTTTAAATGAGCTGTGCCGCGGTGCTGCTTGGCACTAGGGAAGAATAAGCGTGCAGAAATGTTACTGGGTCCCCCTAAAAGCAACAGCAGCAATGAAAAAAAGGTTAAAACTGCACACGCGCAGATAAAGAGACCTAGGAAAAAAGTTTCAGCCCTTTTTGTGAAAACGTGGGTGGCTCTTAAAAGAGCCGTTGGGTTTATCTGCAAGGCAGATAGAATTTTTTCCACACAATTTATTTTTTCTTGGGAGCAGCCTTCTTCGCCTTGGCTGCTTTCGGCTTAGTCGCCTTGGGCTTGGCTGCTTTGGGCTTCACCGCCTTTGCCTTAGCCGGGCTCTTCGCTGCTGCCACCGCTTTTTTAGGCTTGGCAGCCTTTGTCGCCTTCTTAGGGCTCTTGGCTGCTTTCTTGGCTGCGGCGGCCGCCGGCTTCTTGGCTTTCTTAGGGCTCTTCTTCGCTGTCACCGCCTTCTTAGGCTTCTTGGCGGCGCTGGCGGGCTTCTTAGCCGCCGGCTTCTTGGGCTTGGCTGCAGCAGTTTTCTTCTTGGGGGCTTTTTCTTTCGCTTCTCCGGGTTTCTTGCTGAGGCGGAAGGAGCCGGAGGCACCGGTGCCTTTGGTCTGCACCAGGACGCCCTTACTGACGAGACTCTTGATGCCCAGCTTGATGCGGCTATTACTTTTCTCCACATCGTAGCCGCCGGCGGCCAGCGCCTTCTTGAGCGCGGCGAGGGAGAGCCCCTTGCGCTCCTTGGAGGCGGACACGGCCTTGGTGATCAGCTCGGTGACGCTGGGCCCCGCGGGCTTGCGGGCTTTGGAGCCGCTCGCCGCCTTCTTCGGCTTCTTGGCGGCGGGAGCTTTGGCCGGGGCCGGGGCGGCGGCGGCAACATCGGGCGCGGCGACAGGAGCGGTCTCGGCCATGTCGCCTCTGCACGGTCCGGGCGAACAATAGAAGCGACGCCGCAGCCGCGCCTTTTATAGCAGCGCCGCGCGCGCTGATTGGTGCGCCGCTCGCCGCTCCGCCGCCCGCCGCCGCGCCCGTTGTGTTTCTTCGAGGTCCAAAAACTACTTTTTCCTAGCGAAATTTGCTGCCGATGCACCCCTTTTCTTTCCGGGAGGGAAGGGGGGAGTCTGTGCTACAAGCTGATGGAGTTTCCCGTTAGAAGGAGCAGAAATGAGGGAAACACGACCGCTGAAACTCGGCGGCGTGAAGCCGCAGAGACCTCGGCAGAGAGAAACCTTCGGTTTATATTTTAAATTAAAAATATACCGTGGGCGAAATGGGCACAACTGGCACGAAAACTTATTCTTTAGAAGGTTCTTTAAAGGCCAGGAAAAAAACAGAGTGGTTTGAACAGTTGGTCTCAGAGCAAATGGATATTAAATCCGAGGAAGTAACACACTTTCGCCCCATGGTCCCAGACGCTGCTGCAGAGCTGACTCCCTCGGCTGAACCGCTTGCATCCGAAATCTCCCCCACTCAGAGTCACTTCAGCAACCACGGTGTGTCAGCTACTGCCTTCTTGGGGAGACGTTTGTCCTTTAGCAGCGTGTGTGCAAGTCGGTGTTACTTTCCTTGTGCTTCGGTATTTCAGGGGAACAAAGCACCGACATGGCCCCTCTGAAGACTGATGTTCCTGTCATTGCATTTTCAATGTAACCTTAACGAACCGGTTTTTGTTTGTTAAATTCCGAAGTCAGGATAATTTCAATTACACTATGTCTGCTTTTAATGCTAATACGAACAGTGATTACTCGTCTTTCCCTTGTAATTTGATAAAATTGATTGGGATGAAGAACGTGTAGTATAATGCAATTTGAATTGTACGGTGAATTAAAGCTGGAAATTCGGTCTTTTGAGGGTGTGTTGAGTAGCAGGACACTTAACACAAAACTGGTTTCTCGGTTTTAATGAATAAATGTTTATTGTGTAAGTTTTTATCTTTGATAACACCATCCGGTGATTCACCACTTCGCTATTTTTTTAGAAGAAAAGAACCTGCACCTTCTCAAGAAGATTCCTGCCCCGGGAAGAGGTAGCTCTATGTTAGAAACAGTGGGTGAATTCTTTGTTTGGGTTGGTTGTTTTTTTTTTTTTTTTTTTTCCTCCTCCTAATTTTCAATGCAACCTTGCTTTCTTTTAAATACCAAACAGTTAACAGTCTGCCTGCAATAGTATTGTGTTTCTTACCCTCCATATCCAGGCTATCATCAGCTCCTAAAAACCTGAGAGAAGATATATTCAGAGCTAAAAGTAGGTGGAAAGGGTGAATGAAATGTTGGCAAAACATATTATCCCTGCTGTCTGGGTGTGTGAGAATAACAAAACACAGTGACTTATTTGAGAAATGCCATAATCTTTTCTTATTGCACATGTTCAATTAAGAAACAAAATGGCTACAATCAGAGTAAATATTAGATTTATTCTAGTACTTTGAAATACTTTTTTTTTCTTTGCTTGAAGGTAAATGTGGAAAAAAATACAGTTTAGTGAGGTCTGCCTCAGTAAACCTATAAAACGAAGGTAAATACACATTTTGGATGATCTAGCTGCTATAACAAGCATAACAAAACTGCAGTGTGACCCTGCAGAACATTCCATTGTTTCTTGATTAAAAACAGAAATTGGAAAATATGTTTAATGCCGATTTAATCTGGTACTTATTTCCTATAGTGGAAGTGGATTAAGGACTAAAGTGATATTACTGAATACTGTATCAGATTAGGATTTTTTTTTCTAAACTAATCATAGTAACCCCATAGCCAAGAACTCAGGGTTCAAGACCTCCCAGAGGCACTAGCGCTAACATTTTGTAGTTCTCTAGTCCACTGATATCTGTGTATAAGCAGTTTTTTTGTGTCAAGCCATTCACATTTAGTGGCAGCTTTCTGTCAATTTTCTGGACTTGTGAAAGTATTGTTGTAATCTTTACCAATCTTTGAAAGACTCGGTCATCATTTTATTTCTCCCCACCTTTTTAATGGCAGAAATGAATTCTGAGATTCCAGGAAATATAAACAGAAAATTAATTTTTTTGTTTGTTTGTTTTCATTGTCATGACTGCACATTGATTTACTTAGAAACTGAAATGCGTTTAGAGCTGTGCTTCTACTCTCTCAAGACCATCTTTCCTTCATGTAATATATCACTGAGCATTGGAGATAATCTCTACTCACTATGAGAGACCAAGGAAATACAGAGTGGTAGTATCAGGCTGTGATGCTAATAGGAAATGAACTATTATGGATTCCTTTTCAGTGGAGACCCAAGCAAAGATGGGCATAAACAAGAAGACAGGAAGGGCAGACCTGAGTGTTGATGCAAGTCAGAGTTAGTTTTTTTCTTCGGCTATGTTTTGCTTTTGGATATGCAAGTATAATATCCTAGAATCATCTAAGTATTTGTATTACAACCCAGTAAATGGGTTTTAATTCCCCAGCCATTGTAGACTAAAGTTTTTCTGTCTGTATAGAATATAACCCAAAAGAGCGAATATGTCCTCAACACAGCAAGCTGGTGCATTTGCATATGTACAACAGGAAGGCTTCCCAAGGCTTTGAGACTTCCTCATTGCTTCATGTGGGCATGGGTTGTGTTCATGTTCATTTCTTCACATAGGCAAGTTGTGTTTGGGTATCATTGCTCCATTCACTTTCCCCTAATTTTTAAAATCAGTAAGTGTCAGTAGAAATACGGAAATATTTTAGTAAAATGTAGTTACTTTCAGGAAATAAATATGTTCATGAATTAGCAGAGGCCTATACAGAGATTCTACCCAGAATATTTTTAGAAGGTTAACAGGGGAAAAAAACCCCAAAAACCAAAAAACCCATTGTCTAGTGGGTTCATGTTCTGCATCAAAATCCTACATGAGCTGTAAATTAATTCTGCTTTAGGTAGATTTCTTACAGAAACTGGACATCTACTCTTGCTCCTATTTCAAATACAAATAGGGTAAGTAGTTACAAATCATTATTTTTCTGTGTTTTAGTGCCAAATTTCAAAGCTGATTTCTAGTACATGTGTTCTAATGTTAAGTTAATAATGAATCCCCGTTCCTTCTCCTTAAAAGAGTAATAAAATCCCATTATTTCCCCCTGTGCTTACTGACATTTATATTCGGGAGTGACTAGTAAAGTCAAAATGTCCTATAATAAATGCTGCATTGGTATTTTCATTACCCCATGCCTAAATGAATAGCACCCAAATTCTTCACCAAGTGTTGTGACTTCCACAATAGTGAGGTTCTTGGCTTCATTGTAGAGCAATCTTATTTTATTTATCTGATAATTTCTAGGTATAGGCCAAGGCTCATGGTGAGACATGCACTGCAAAATGTTAAAAAAGGCTGTATTCCATGTTTGAAAGATGTAAAGTTTGGTTCTTTTTTTTTTTTTTTCCCCCCACATAAAATATAACATGCCTCATTGTCAGGAAATGACACCATTTTAAAATCACAAAATTTCAAATTCACACCATTCAAATACAGATGAAAACTATATCACCATCTTTCAGCCTTTGTCCACTAATACTCGAGAGGACAGAAATCCACTTGCTCAACATGCAGAAACACAAAAGGACCATAACTTTTTTTCCTCTCAGATGGAACACTAGGAGTGTCTGACACAGCATTAGACCTAAATCTGCTCTTGGAGCTGGCAAAAGGTTTCAAAATATAAGAAGGGGTGTTTTATGCTTTCTCAACAGTACAGATCCAGCAATAAGTAGGGACTAGAAAGAGCCGTTTTCCAGTTCACAGATTCTCAAAGCTGATGGAAGAATGATGCAACCTATAGTGATCTTCTAAGAACCATGTTAGAGTTCTTGTCAGAATTGTAGGGGTAGGATGTGAATGAGACCTTGTTTTCTACAAGCAATGGATAGCTATTGCCCTTTGCAAACTCCAGGTATGGCACCAGCAGATAAAGTTTTGGTACAGTGCAGTAAGGGAAGTCAACGATGTTTGAAAAATTTCTCACCCATGTGGAATTTCTTTTCTGTTCATCCCTATGGCTAAATCAGTTAATGGAGTTCCCCAACTCCATTGATGAGTTAACCCAATTCCTATTACTGTGTCACAGCCCAAGCTCTGAGGGATACTTTAGACCACACTCCAGGTATTTCTACACTGAAGGAAATGTCTGCCTGCATGTCAAAACCTATTAAATCAGTGTTCTACTTTTAGCAAAATACATCCTGCATTGTAACACAGGAACATAACAGGATTTCTTTTTCTTTCACTTTTTATTATACTAAATTAAAATAGCAACTGTTTCTTGTAAAAGGAAGAGACTTACATTCCACCTTTAATTTTTGATGCTCTTCCTGTCATAATACTGTTGTATTAAAATCTCTTAACTAAACAAAACAGAAAGATTTACAAAACAGAAAGATTTATCTTTAACCTAATGATGCAAATTGACAGGTGAATGCGGCAAAGCTGCCAAGAGAACTTCATTCAGTTTTTGGTCCTTGGATTTTTGAGTAAACAAGCAAAATTCAGGGAACAGTGTGTCCCTGATGCTTTGCTGTTTTGTGAAGACTTTAGCCTTTGCACATAAAAGATTATCAGATGAATTCTTTAACATTCACTGAAGCAGATAAAGAGGGGAAAGATAACCAGATGACTCATCACTGAGTGAAAATATTATTCAAAAAAGTGCTAAATACAAGTACAATGAGTGTGAAACATCACTTTCTCAGGCTCTGCATGTCTGTAAATGTTTAGGGCCATTTATAGGAACAAAGCCCAGGGCAGCCATTTCATAACGATTTCTCCTGTTTGCAGCTGCTGGGAGTCATTTTGAGATTCAGTTTACAGCTGACTTGCTCACATTTCACATGTTCAACACTGGTCCTCACTGCTGAAATATGAATAATCAACTTAGTGTTTCTAACAGAAAAATCAGAACTTCACCTGCATATAAAAATATTTCCATGCTGATTTCCTGAAATAAAAACAAAGCAAGCAAAAAACCCAAACAATCATAAAAAAACCAGACAGCAGCAGTTGCCACGGAAAAATGTAATACACCCCGAAAACAAACCACATTTAAGAAAACAACTTCAGCAGGGGAAATGAATTAAGAAAAACTATAAGAAATTCTTTCAGAATTTTCATGAACAATTAACACCATATTTGCCATGGTTAGTCTGTGGCTTTTTAAATTATTAAAAATTATTCATTATCTTCTGGTACACACATACATATTCAAATGAAATGCTGTTTAAAAGGGTTCCAGAGCCTATGTAGGCCCAAACCCCGTATCTAAAAAAAGAGGAAAGAGTAATAAAGTGGATATACAGTTTCTGACAATTATGTGTACTGTAAACTGTACATGATTAAATTTCTTTATAAAGTCCTGTCATATAACTTCCCAGTACACAGTATGCAGCATCAGAAGAAGAAATTAAGAGGATTTAGTGCTACTCGTGAAGGGAAATAAAATCATAAGTGTAGCGGTGGGTCAAGCCCAAAGGCTTCCGTCCCCCCTGCAGAAGTTGTGGAATCCCAGGGACTGAAACCCCCTGGGGTGGGGTCCAGGGTGGACTGCCCCAGGAAAGGGCTGAGTTCTGACTCCTGTCCCTCAGTCCCTAAATGCATATCATATCTCCCTCTCTCCTGCCTTCCTCCTTCCCAACTGGTCCCTGACCCTTGTCCCTCCCTGACCCCTCCCTGTGCCATCCTCAGATTGGTCGATACCCTCAGAATAAAGTCTGGTGTCCTGCTGAGCTCTGGGTCTCTTGTCCCGAGCCCAGGCAGATGGTCACTGCGTGCCTCTGTGTCTGATTGCTCTGGGCAAGGGAACCTCCCTCTGTTCCCTCCAGCTTGTGGGTGCAGGGTGGTTGCTGAGAAGGACGGCGTGGCCTCCGGCCAGGGGACCCTAACCCCGTCTGCGGTGAACCCAGACTCTGGGGACACCGACAGAACACACCACAAGGCCGCACCAACCCTGGTGGCTGCCCAACCCAGCCCAAACCAACGGCGATACATAAGATTTGCACCCAGTCTTGGAAATAATTAGCACTCACAAGAGATAGGCTATTCATACCCAAATTTGAAAGGCCAAAAAAAAAAAAGCCATGCTGTAGGTAAAACAAATCAGTAATGTAGAAAATATTCATTATAAGTCTCAAAGAGCAACAACAATAGGAAGACAAATAACATTTATGTCATCTTGTAGAAAAAGGAATGTGACAATATCTGAGGGAAACGCCATGATGCCCAGGAGGTGGCAGGAGAGAATAAGGCAAAGTCAAGGAAAGTAGCTCCTAACGCTGTTTGTGAACATTGTATCGGGAGATCGCTGCGCCTACACGCTCTAAAGGTCCGCGGAGTCCGCAAGACCGTCCGAACCCTCGGGCCGCAAACATCCGAGGCGCCTGAGATTGGTCACGCCGAGCCCAGATCAGCACGACCGGGAGACGCGCTCAGAATTTCATAGGCACGTCTGGGACCGTGGCCGTACCCGGAGGTGAAGATACTGAGAGAAGCGATTCGGTGGAACCGAAGGATTGGAGGACTCCGAGTGAGGCCGGGCTGAGAGGGAGGCGGGGGGCGGAGAGGGAAGCGGGGACAGGCGCGGAGGAGGTGGCCAGGGCTCCGGGGAGGTGCCCGCGAGCGGCGAAAGGGGCGGAGGCTCAGGCCCGGCCCCTGATCGCCGTGCCCGCCCCTGCTCCCAACCAGGTCGGCTCCCAAACAATAAAGGCTGCGGCGCGGGCTCTGGGATTGCAGGTTTGTGTACAGCCGGTTGGAAGTCATGTCTGGTCGAGGCAAGGGCGGCAAGGGGCTCGGCAAAGGCGGCGCCAAGCGCCACCGCAAGGTGCTGCGCGACAACATCCAGGGCATCACCAAGCCGGCCATCCGCCGCCTGGCTCGGCGTGGCGGCGTCAAGCGCATCTCGGGGCTCATCTACGAGGAGACGCGTGGTGTGCTCAAGGTGTTCCTGGAGAACGTGATCCGCGACGCTGTCACTTACACCGAGCACGCTAAGAGGAAGACTGTCACTGCCATGGACGTGGTCTACGCTCTCAAGCGCCAGGGTCGCACTCTGTACGGCTTCGGCGGCTAAAGCTTTTCTGCCTTTTCCGGATCAGCCCAACATATCCAAAGGCTCTTTTAAGAGCCACCCACTTTCTCTTTTGAAAGAGCTGTGTTACTATTAGGTACGATGTTGCTTTTTTTCGTTTTCTGCTCTGAGCTTTAAGCGCTGCGGCTCAACGAGTCAAATCGTGTTTTGGCGTGTTTGGCTCCTGTCCCTCAGCGGCAGTAAGGTGGGGGAAGTATAAAACATACGCTAATATACGGTGCAATACTGTCCGTCAAGAAAAATTATTCCCGCTCGTGTATGAAGGGGGAAACTGGGGAATTAACTGTAGGGACTGCAGTAACCCTATGGAGAAGGACGCCCTTCCCTTAGCGGGAGGGGGGCTCTGGCGGCCCCACCAGCGCGAATCCTTGTCCGCGATTAAGCGCCCGCGCAATTTCCAAAAGCGCGCGCGGGCGATGATTGGCTCCGGGACATCCCGCGCTCGGTAGAGCCCGCGCTCCCCTCCTCCCGCCATCGCCCCACTCCAAGCAGCTCCCCGCGCACCGGAGACACAAGGCTCCGACCAGCCTCGGCACACCAACAAAACATACTGCCCGGCTGCGCTTGAGATCTCCGGCACGAACAGCACGGGCTGGACACAGGAAAGACACACTCCAAAACACACATGCACTTAAGAACTATTATCAGGGCACTTCCCTTTCCCCCCCCGTCCCGTCCGGAGCCCGCTTCGCGGCATCTCAAGCTCTTTCGAGAGGCTGTGGGTGGCTCTGAAAAGAGCCTTTGGGTTTCGCTTCTGCGTGCGGGACGCTTCCCCCGCCCGCTTTACTTGCTCTTGGCTTTGTGGCTCTCAGTCTTCTTGGGCAGCAGCACGGCCTGGATGTTGGGCAGCACGCCGCCCTGCGCGATCGTCACCTTGCCCAGCAGCTTGTTGAGCTCCTCGTCGTTGCGGATGGCGAGCTGCAGGTGGCGGGGGATGATGCGCGTCTTCTTGTTGTCGCGGGCCGCGTTGCCCGCCAGCTCCAGGATCTCGGCCGTCAGGTACTCCAGCACGGCCGCCAGGTACACGGGCGCGCCGGCGCCCACGCGCTCCGCGTAGTTGCCCTTGCGCAGCAGGCGGTGCACGCGGCCCACGGGGAACTGCAGCCCGGCCCGCGACGAGCGCGACTTGGCCTTGGCGCGCGCCTTCCCGCCCTGCTTCCCGCGCCCGGACATCTTCCCTTGCTCGCTCCGCCAAGAAAAAACCTCTCACGACTACGGAAAAACAGCAGGAACCTAACCGCGGCCCTGAGGCCTCCGGCTTTATATCGCCTCCATGCGTGCGGCCGCTGCTCCTGATAGGCCGAGGCGCCTGTCGAGGCAGCGCAGCCCATTGGCGCAGCGAATCTCGCGCTGACCAATCGCGAGGGGCGCAGCGCCGAAAGGCCCCGCCCACGCGGAACGGTCACTCCCGCCGCCGCCGCCCGGACCGGACCGGCGGGACTGCGCTGCCCCTTCCCGCTCCACAGAGTGTTTGCTCTGGCCCTTGTTTTAGTATTCTTTTAAAGACGCCGAGCTGCAGTGTGCGGGTGGGGAAGGCCGAGTAGAGGAGAAAGGGAGGAAGAGAGAGGGAGAGTATGGCTGTATCAGTGAGCGGAAAAAAAGGGAGGAGGGGACACAGGGAGACTGCTAAGGCAGAAGTTCCGCCCTCCAGTTTAGCGGGACCCTAAAGGCTCTGCCCTTAAAATGCATCTAAACTGTCAGCTACAAGCTTTGATCCCTAGACGTAGCCCCTTATTTGCACAAATGTTTAGTACAGTTTACGCGTCCATGTATTACTTATAAGAATTAAAAGCTTTGAATTTTTGTCATTCTTGGGCTGAAGCTGTGGTTTTTTTAATACCCCTTTCTGATTTTTTCTTTCGAGTACAGTTTTTGAACTATTTTCCCCATTAAATTCTGCATAATTCTATGATAGTTTAAGGTATATAAATAAAAATACATATAGGCTAGAGATAAAATTTGTCCTCGTTAGACCTACATGAATATATCCATTAAAATAAAACAGAAAACTTCGCACTTAAAGGTTGAAAAAGAGATAAAAAAGGGAAGCATTATTTATAAGCTTGCATAATATTTAAAAAGCTTTAAGCATTGCGTGGTTTAATAGTCAAGTTAAATTTTGTCAGCCAGTAACAATTTTAAGTGTCAGCGGCTCCGCAAACCGGTAGCATTATATACTGTCTCTTTTTACAGAAACACAACGTTCAGCAGGAGCAAAGACAGGAAAAGGGTTGGAGGCATATTGCAAGGGCGGGAACTTTAAAATTTGAATGCACCAATGAAACTCAGAACCTACCCGTCTGCCTATCAGAGAAGGCACCAGTGCTATATATACTCCCCTAATAGAGGCAGGATGTTAGTGTTACTGCTGGCTCTCTACTCGTTTGCAGTGGTTGGGAGCGATGGCGCGCACGAAGC
>VZRL01001780.1:0-96316 GCA_013397895.1 Origma solitaria
TCTTTTTTAATTTTTCTTTTTCTCTTTTAGAATTTTTCTTTTTTTAAATTTTTTTTTTCTTTTTAGATTTATTTTTCTCTTTTTCTCTTTCTTTTTTTTCTTTTTTCTTTTTCTTTTTCTTGTTTTCCTTCTTTTTTTTTTCCTTTTTCTTTTTCCCTTTCCTTTCCCCTTCTCCTCCCCTCCCTCCCCATCCCCTCTCACTGCCCAGGCCATCACACCCTATGGATGCTATAGGAACGGAGCCCCAGCTCTGCAATGACTTCTCATTATTATCCTTGGCCACGGCCCTCCCTCTGTACCCAAACAGGAGCTCAATTCCTAAATAGTTTCAAGGCTCTAGGTTGAAAATGTGTTGCATAAAAAAAAGGATAATCTTTGAAATGAAATCCTGTGGAACTGCTCTTGGTTAATGAGCTGTTCCGGCCATGGAGGAGGATCAGCTAATGGGGGCAGATAATCCTGGGCAGAACGAGGACAGCCCGGACTGCAAGAACAGCACAATTGTATGGAAATGCAGGACCTGGGAGCTTTTTTCAGCCGGAGAGAGCAAAGTTCAGCCGAGAACAGGGCACCTCCAAGCCCAGGGTGCCTGGGGAGGGCTGCAGCAGTGCCAGGGGGTGCTGCCAGCCCCGACTGCACAGGCACGGATTTTTGGGTTCCGAATCGTGGGGGTAATGTGTGCGTTTCTCAGGAGCACTCAGTCCTTGTGTATTGCTGTAATTAATTAATTAACCCCACCCTCAGTGGTGCTGTCCCTCCCCTCATCAGCAAAGGGATTTTCAAAGCCACCGAGTGCTGTGGGCTAAGCCAGAGCCACTTGGGCCTTCAGGTAATGGGGGATTGTCTGGGGATAATAATTCCCAGACAAGGCGCTGCTCAATATTCCTAACCTTACACTTCTGACCACTTTCTGCAGAGGCTCTGCTCATCTCACGATGATGTATTTGCTGGATTTGAGGCTGTGTGGTTTTGGCATCCTGAAAAACAAGCCCTAGTGTGCTGGGAGCTCCCCTGCACTTTTCGGGCACACGTTGTCCAGGCTGGGACATTTCAGGTGTCACAGGGACCTCAGAGGGGACCTCAGACAGCCCCTCTAATCTGGGGGACACGGATGTGAAGGGTGCAGTGCTCCCACCATCACATGAGTCATGGCCAAGTGTGTGACGAGAGCCTTGGCCTTGCAATGGAGCTTAACACCAGCCCCATCCCCTGTGGAAACGCTGGGAAGATCTTGCCAAGTGGGGAAGAATTTTCCCAATTTCTGGGGGAAAAAAAGGGGAAAAAATGAGGTATTTTATGAAAGAAAATCGTGGCAGCAACAGACCTTATCAGATTTAATTGTTTTTGTAAGCAACAGCGGCAGTGTGCCAGGCTGGCTCTGGCAGCACAACTGTCTGGGGGAGCTCAGAAAACACTTCCCACTTGGCCAAACCAAGAAACCACAGGTGACCCCAGGGAAAGTGGACCGACTGACACTCATCCTGAGCTCTAGGCAGTGTCACCTTCACTCAGTTCTGGAGACACAAAAGCAAACGTCTGCACCTGTGCCCCACTCCCGTGTGCCGCGGGCACAGAGAGGGGGACCAGCAGGGCCAGATGGCGATGGAGCAAGATTTTACAGACTTGTAGCTCCATCCCTCAAGCTCAGTGGGTTTGTCAGAAATGGTTAATCATACTCCAACTGGGCTGTGTAGAAAAAAAGCACTTTTCTTTTTCAATCACGTGCCTCAAAGTGCACTGGACTTCTGGAGTCCATATGAAAAATCAAAAGGGTTTGGAAGCTGCATTTTCACTTATTGCCGAAATTTGTACCAACTCTTAGAAAATGTGATCTGGCACCTTTCTGTAGTGCTGGTGAAGGGCCCAGCAGAGGCGGGCATCACCTGAATCTCTTTTCACCCCTGTTTGTTGCCCATATATTCCAATTCCAGCGCTGCATTACAGCTGGGGCGTACATCAGTTATTGCAGGGATGCTCTACAGTGAGGACCAAGTTTCGAAGAGCTGCTTCCAGCAGCAAAACCATCGTGTGAGCAGAGGCACTGTGCCTGGGATTTCAGTATAAAATTGCACGTGAAGAGTGCTGCAATTCTGCTGCAGAGTCCCCAGAGATTGTTTTGTCACCCCTGCAGAGAGGCAGCAAGCAGGGAAAGGGGAAAGGCTGGGGATTTGCTTTTCACCATTTGCTGAATGATCAGGTTTCTGCTGCACAGGAGCAGCTCAGCTGTACCAGAGCTGACAGACAGCATTGCTTGTGCTTATAATCACTGACAGTGAATGAAATTGTACAAACTAAATGCCAGTTATACAATAACCCATAGTTACAGTGTCAGACATCTCTGAAAGCAATATTCCAATCCAACTTAGCAGGTCTGTTTTGGAAAGATCTGTGAACTTTTGAAGAAAGGTTGTTATTTATAAATTCCAGGTTGATGTCTCCCCCAGTATGCCAGAGGCCCAGCAGGGATTTTGGCTGAGCTGTGCTGGCTTTTACCAGGTGAAGACAACCTGGAAATGTTCAAAAGGTGTGTGGATGTGGCTCTTGGGGATATCCCTTAGTGGTGAACACAGTGCTGTTGGGTTTTTCTTGCTCAATGATCTTAGAGGTCTTTTCCAACCTTAATAATTCTAAGACATGGATTTTTTACCAACAAATAATGGTGCCGTCACCAACCCTTGGGAAGGTGCATGGTGAGCAGGAGATGCTTCTCCACCAGCCTTCCCTGCCCACCAAAACCACATCAAGGTGCTGGTTCTTGTGCTTTTGTTGCAAGACCAGCTCAGTGAAAATCAAATTTTCTACTCACGATTAACCAACACTCCTTGAGAAAAAAAAAACCATACAGGAGACTCTTCCCTTTGGATGAATACTTCCATTTATTCCAACTGGAAAAAACATTTTTTTTTAAATATACTTAAGTGTAATTTCTTTTTTTTTTAAGGAATAATAATTATCACATTGTCCTTTACAAACAACAAAAAAATTCCTAGCAATAGTCTGTGGTATGAAGACATCCATCTTCCAGATTTTTCTGCATCTGCTGCTTTGATAGGCATGGGGGTGTCCCTGTGTGTGCCCAGGGCTGCCAGTGCCATCCCTGCAGCGGGACTCTCATTCCCGGGGCAGGGAGGGACTCAGGGTGCAGGGACGAGGGCAGTGCAGCTGGGGAAGCTCTCAGCCCTCCTGTGGCTCAAAGCCCAGCCTTCTCTGAACCCCCTCAGGTGCTCTGGGTGCCAAGAGCCCCTTTTGCAAACCTGCTCCTTCTGGGGGGCACCAGGACACCCCGGCATCGGCTCACGGCCAGGACACGCTGGGATGGCACAGCCCCAATGGATTAAAGCACACACAGAACAAACTCACATCCACCAGAGCACAACACAGCTGAGCCCGCCTTGGGGGCCCTGGGGCTGACACCCCCAGGGGACAAGCCTGGCCCCAAACAGCCCCAAGGGCAGGAGTTGCCGCGGGCAGCAGTTTGCAGTGCTGTTATACGTGTTAGGCAGGAGGCAATATGAGACTTGCACTCGGTAATGAACAGCAGTTAACATAAGCCAGGAGACTAGAGCACCATAAGACAAGTCTATATTCAAAACAACGTCATGCTGACATCACACAATTGCACCATTTACACTTTATTTACTCCAAATAATAGTTCAATGTTTAGTAACTTCAGCGTTCTCTACAGAGGTTGTGGAATTCCTTCTCCGGCTTTGGTAATTTACAATGTTGCAGACATTTGGTAGTTCTGTTGTTTCCTGTTAAATAATAATAATAATACTTTAAAAAAAAAAGTCCCTTTGCAGGTGTCAGGGTTCCTGTATCTGACTGATGGAGTGTACCTGCAAATCACAGGCTTCAAAATGCCACTGAGGCCTCGTCAAGATTTAATGAATCAGAAAATGTTCTGTTTATTGACCAGGATCAAAACAAATGAACAGAAAAAAAGGGTTAAAACAAAAAAAAATCCTCAAAACCAATGACAACTTAAACTCTCACTGAAATACTTAAGGAATTTGATGATGAAATGGAAAGAGGGGACCAAAGTACCGTTTGGTTAGCTCTGACTGAAAACAATTCTGAACGTGCATGCATTTTCCCAGTGACTCCTAAGATATAGAAATTCCTCTGATATTACAAAATACAAAAATATTTTCCCCAAACTCTCATTTACATCGCATTTACAACAATCATGGAAATAACTTAGGCTCCCACACTGTCCAAGAGACAAATCACTGACCAACATGGCTAATGGAAAACAAAAATGTGGTGGAAAGCAAAAGCTACCGGCAAAGTGATGCTGAGAGTCAACAGTGGCAACAAAACGTACGGACAAACAGAGCTCAAGGGGGTGGCAGTATCTGGGAGAAGGAAGAGAAACTACTGGGTAAATATTACAGGCTAAAGTGAACTTTTTAAATTTTTATCTCCAAAGTAAGATGTGCAAAATATATTCACTGTGCCCAGGATTATGACTATTTATAGAAGCCAGTCTACAACCTTCTTACAAATCCCTACTCTTCGGGCCTTTTTTTTTTTTGTTACAATAAAAGCACTTACATGATCTAAAACAGTGCAAGATTGTGAGTTAATTTACATTCTCCCAAGGTGCCTGGCAAGGATGCTATTAGGATATGATACAGTTTTTGCTCTTCTGTCTTTTCCGGCTGTGCAACTGTCCCCTGGCCCCCACCGTGGAAGACTTGGGCATGCTGTACGAGCCGTACTTGTGCAGCAGCTCCTCGCTGGTCACGTACCGGAGGCGGGCAGGCTGCGGGATGGGCTCCCCGAGGAAATAGCCCTCGTTGTCGGACTCTGAAGAGGAGGAGCAGGTGGAGCACCAGTCGTACTCGGCAAAGTAGGGCCCCCACCTCTCGCCCAAGTGGTTCTGCAAGGCGAGATCCGACACCGTCCGGGGACAGTGGCCGTAGACGTCCCTGCGGGGACCCTGCTCCACCGCCTCCCTGCAGCTCCTCTGGTGCATGAAGGGGTCGTAGTCGTCCCTGGCTCGCAGTGAGGGTCTCTCCTTCAGGCGGTAGCACTGCTCGCTGGCCAGGTGCAGGGCGTTGTCCGAGCGGGAGCGCCGCGAGCGCCGCGGCCGGTGCGGGCGGTAGTGGCGGTCATCGTCCCGCAGCGTGGCCCTGCGGCGCGTGCGCTCGCTCATGGGCGTGTGCCTCGGGATGTCCTGCGGCCCCAGCTGGCCCCCGGGCACGCCGCTGCCATAGTCGAAGCTCTGGTGCATGCGCCCGTGCGATGGCCGCTCTCGGTAGCCCAGGGGGCTGGCGAGGTCGTGCAGGGTGGGCTCCATGTCCTGGTACTGCGGCACCGAGAGCAGGCTGCGCACCGACTCAGCGCTGCGGAACTGCATGGACGAGTTCAGGGTGCCCATGTTGCTCATCTTCTCCGAGACGTTCATGCCCGAGTCTTTGCTCAGGTCAGGCATGGAGAACCTGGAGAGGTGCTCCTGGCGCTTGGCTCCGCCGTCTGCCGAGAGGCCTTTGCAGGGAAAGGGCAAAGGGAAAAAAAAAAGAGTTAAGAATTTTCTGTCAGTGGAGATGGAGGGTGGACGCTGGCCCAAGACTTTTGTTTTAAAAAGTATCAGTGGTTTCGATCCTGTCCTGAAGAGCCCTTTTTAAGAGGAGGGCTTTTACTTTTTTTTTAAAGAGCAGGCAGTTCCTCCTTTGGGGAAATCACACCAGTTTAAGGTGTTTTGAGTTGGACTCCAAGCTGCTATTCACGACTTCCTTTCCCATATGTCTACACTGTCTGCGACTTGATAGGAATAAGCAGCGATGCCAGGGAGAACTCATGCGTCAGAGGTAACCTGAGGCCTCCTGCACGCCGAGCTAACTAGGGTGCCATGATCCAGCACCCACACCTTCTGCAATGACAACACATTTTGGAGGACTAAACAATGCTGGGCCAGATGAAAACAGGGCCACTGACTTAATTCAGGGCTGTCACTATGTCGCACCTCACCCCTGAATGGCACCCGTGGGGAGACTGAAATTACAGTTGGGTTTCCCAGGAGGGCAAGGAAATACCTGAGGGTGTGCTGGAGCTCCCTGTGAGCAGAAGGACAGTGGGGAGGTCAGGCTATCCCTGCAGACATCCAGGGAGCTGTGCATGGGCAGGAGCCAGCAGCATGAGCTCCACCTTGGCCGCCTGCCCTGCCTGGGAAGGTGACCCGCTGGGTCTGTCCAAGGTGCCAACAGCCCTGAGCTCCTGCGAGGTGCTCTCCTTCAGTCCAGGAAGCCTTCACTTGGCAGCAGGGAGGAACTGGGGTGTCTGCTTAGCACCTGCCTGTCAACAAACCCCACACACCCCATGGTGCCCTAGTCCTTGGCCTGTTTTATGGGTGTTTCCTGACTATTTTCTGACTATCTCCCTGTTGGCTTGACAACTGGCAGCAGTCAGGGGTTGCATGGCAAGCTCAGGACAAGGTGTTTCGCAAGTTATTTCAAAGGAAATCCATTTCATCCCAAATCAAACGCAGAGTGTTTGCTTTGGCACCCTTCTCCCGTCCCTCTCTGACAACCTCCCGCTGCAGACCCAACGCAGAGAGCTGTGCACCATCAGCAGAATTTCCAACATGACGCACAGCCTTTATGCAATCACCGAGAATTTACGACTTCGTAAATTAATTATGAAAAACAACAACCCAGCCCACAATTCAAGAATAAAGCTCCTTCCCCCTTAACAAAAGCTGCTTGCGTTTCATCGAGAGCTCAGCTCCTTTGGCATTAGCTGCTGCTGCCAAACCTGAGCGAGGACAAGGGCTGCTGTCACTAACCCCATTCACGAGTTGCTTCAGGGTTTCCTCGGGCTCAGCTTGAAAAAGATCAACAGATCCTGCAACGCTGGACAAGGTTTTCCAAACCCTGCCCTCAGTGGCACCAGGGAGAGCTTTAGCCACTCCTGGCCCTCACATGGTTTGGTTTTGCTCCCTGAGTCCCAGTGCTGCAGACATTCCTCCCTGCTCCTTTGCTTTTCTGCTGTTAATGGGGATAGTTCTGGAGTTCATGATTACAGAGGAAGGTAATGTGAATCCCTGAACGCCACAAGAAGAGGGAGAGGCTGGGTTAAAAAGAAGGAAAAGTCATGTTTTGTTCTGAAAAGGACACACTTTTCAAGTCAACTTCATGCCTTCTTTTTTCCTCCCTAAGCCACATTGGTTTTGAGCGAGCAAACCCAACCCTGCCCACTGCCCTTTGGAAAGAGCCCTGCATGGGCTTCCGGTGCCCTCTGAGGACCTGCCCACCCACACTCCACACTCCCATTATGTTTCTCCTCCTTGCTGGAGCTGCAATCTTCTGCCTTTGAACTCAGTGATGATGTTTGTCACGTCAGGCACTGCTCTCCATGTCCCTCCTGTGCCACTGCCCACCCCAGCAGCCCCTGGGGAGGGCAGAGCCACTCAGTAACGTCAGCAAAGACTTCCTGAAAAGCCAGAGCAGCAGCGGGACTGCTGGCAGAGCTGATCACAACGAGAATCATGGCTGTTGACAGCCCAATGTAGCCTTAATCAGATCTGTCAGACAATAGCTGACACCAAGGAAAACGAGCCCTCGGTGACATTTATGCAGCCCTTCATTAAGGGAGCCAGAGCAGCTCCGAAATGAGAACAAGCAACAGCGGTGCTGTGCAGAAATACAGCTGCAACACCACAGGATGCTTCCGTGCCATCAACACATTGATTTTGGCAGCATCATTAAAAAGGGGCCAACCTTGTCCCACTCACAAGGGTGTAGGGTGAGCTGGTGCTTGCAAAGAGGAGGGAACACATTATTCTCCAGGCCTGCTGACTTCTGCAAGGAAAGTTTCAGCTTGGAGGAGAAGAAAACCCTTCCTGTGTGATCACAGCAGAAGGTGACTGGGACAGGCTCTAGCACTGGAGGGTTTCCCTGGCACCCAGGCACATGCAGGGTGTCTCTGGGTTCCTGGTCCCACACTGCCCTGGATGGGGCCAAGGTGGCACCAACCCTCATCTCCTGAGGTCATTTGCCATCCCAGAGCTACACCCATGCACGAGGCCCCATCTTCTTGAGTTACCTGTATTTACTTACAGCTGCTGCAGCTCCCTCTTAATGAAGTGTTTCATGTGGGAGCACAGCTAATAACCCAAGAGAGCCTCAGCCTGGAAGAGCACGAGGTGAGACCCCAGCATGCAGATCTGACTTTATCCTAACAAAGAAACCTGAGAATCTGTTTTCCAAGGCCATCCAAAGGAGCAGGAGCCCTGCTCCGGCCCGTGGTGTGGGATGGTTGTTACCCCATCACCAAGACCATTCCAAGGGTGCAAACCCAGAGATAACGTGTTGACCCCACCAAAATTTACTTCTGTACTTTATTTCTGAACTTCCAGGCTCATGCACTGGAAGAGAAGAGATGTCACCGCTGCCTCCAGCACGGTGCTTCGGCTGGTGGCCATCCTGGAGCCAGGCTGGTGCCAGCATCACGGCACACGTGGACACAGCAGGATTTTCTGCTGCTGCTCTCCACTGCATGGGGCTGCCAGGCTCAATATTTCACCCCGGAGCCATGGAAACGTGCGCTTTTCCAATGAGAAAAGGGAAAGCTGCAGCTCGGCTGCAGGAACTCGATACAGAGCCGAGAAAGCTGAGCAGGTTTGTGGTTAACATTCAGGCTCGCTAACAACACACTGTACCATCCCCTCTGAAGTCCTTCCCCACCCCTACTGAGAACCTTGTGTATCCCATAAACACTGCCAAGGGAAATAACACCCGAATAAGCCAAGCGACAGCACAAAGACACCCCTCGTGAGCATCACCTCTACAACCTTGCCACAACAAAGCACTCGGAGGCGCTTAAATCCCACTGTGTGCTTTGCTAAACCGGGGCTGCAAGTTGCATTAATTATGAATTATTAAAGCACTCAGCAAATGACAGCAGAGAGGCCGCAGAGAGCGCGTGGGCTGGGTGTGAGGCAGGGAACAGAGCCCCCTGCGAGGGGAAGCGGCTCCCAGCCCCCATCACATCAAACTCCCCATGAAGCTGTGCTGACACGGGGCTGGCCAGCACACCACTGCAGCAGAGCATCAGCCAGGGAATGCACAGTGCCCTGACACGGGGTACTGCAAACAAACAGGGCTGTGCTGATGCTCGCTTCTTGCCTTTGCATTTCTCACAGCGTGTTGGACACACACAGCACCAAAACACAGCACCCAGCCCTGGCAGAACGGTTAAATGTGACTCTAGATGCACAGGAGGGCACAGCACGGCATCTCTTGTGTCCAGCCCCCTGTCCCTCTCACACAGCATCAGGCATTCTCACCAGCCCTCAAACAGGGTTTATTTCAAGGTCATTCCCTAGAACTGAAAAGAAACTTAAGGAGAAACAGCCTGAACAGAGCTTTGTTTATAGCACAACCCTGCCTCACTTCTGAGCGACCTCGGGGCGTGCAGAAATAAAGTAGAACCTTTATGTAACTGGAAGTCATGGAAAATAAACAATTTGGGGGAAAGCAGAGCCCCCCTCAAGTGGGTCACAGTCCTGACATCCTCCCATGGTGTGCCCCCGTGTGCAACCCATGGGTGTCTTGGGTATTTCCCACCCAATCAGTCTTTTCCAGCTTGGCAAAAGAAGTCCCTACGTGGGTGCTGCTTGGAAAAGGGTTGGATTTTAACCTACAAGACCCCCTACAGATCCTTCATCAGCACTCCCATCTCCTGCACCCTCCCCAGCGCATGGCCAGCAAGCCACATTGGGGATGAGGTGCTATTGCTTCCCCTGAGAACATCTCCTCCTAGAAGTCCATTTCAGCTCTCCCTCTGGTTTGCATTACCCCACACGCTCTGCGCTGTCCATATGTGACACCGAAGGGGTGAAGACATGCATGAGGTTGGCCCCTGCAGCAGGCACACCAAACCTCCCACTGCTGAGTGGCAAAAGGCAAAGTGAGGGGGTGAAGAAATGTTCCTGACAGTTCTACACTGTTTTGGCATTGGGCCTTTGGGGTGGAAAACCTTTATCTTCACATCGGTTTCGAAATTACCTGGCTTGGATTAGGGAATGTTATACCTGTGTCTCAAAATCGCAAGAATTCCCCCCAAGGGATCTCATCTTCCAACTTGGAAGCAGATTTGTGCTGGCTGTGTCTGGGGGAAAGAGAGTGATAAGAACATGGTGGGGAGCTGGGAGCCTCCTTTTTTCTTAGAAAAAGTCAGGAACAGCCAATGTGTCATTTTCTGGATTGCATAACTCAGCTGGAGCACTTGGGGCAGCTCCAGCCCAGGGCAGAGAGGAGCACCCGTGGGATGCAGTGCCACTGAGGACATGGGGAGGGGGACCAGCACCCAGACCCCTCACTGCCATCCCTCAGGGTGCTCAGGAGCTGCTCCCAAGCCCCCAGAGCAGGAGAGGCTGGGTCAATTAATGTCTCTCCAGAAAATATAACCCTGGCCCTGAGCCAGGGCTTGCTCTTACCCTCAGCTGCCCCGCAGCTTTGAGCTCCTCCTCAGGCAGAGGAAGAAAAGGGACTTGGAGACAGATGATGCTGTCAGGTCACTCTGCAGCTCAGACATGCAGTGATCAGCCCTGTTCTCTCTGCTTTCTGGTTCTCTAATCCTGGAAAAACAAACTATTTGGGGCCTTTGGGCATCTCACAACACAGATGACAGGAGCAGTGTGTGCCATACAAGTGAAATCACATTCCACCCTGTCACAGCACCAGTTTAACATATTTTTAACTGGATTTATGCCTGTGACAAATGTGGTTGTTCCCTTCACCCAAATTCATTTTCTCAAGGAATCCTTAAAATCTGTTTCTCCTTTTGCATAGAGCAGTGTCACCATTCAACGTGACTTCCACCTCCAAAGGGCTCCTGCTCTCTGCAAGCAGCACACAAAGAGACTGTTCCCAGAGAACAACATTTAGCCTGCAGGTACTTTCTTAAGTGGGCTATTTGACCAGCTGGCGTTTTGTGGAAATAACTGCTTGGAATCAGCAGAGATCAGCTCTTGATTTCTAATTCCACCGCCAGGCACATGCAGCGACTGCAAAACCTTTTTAGAGGGAAACACAAGCACAGGGAGCAGGGCTGATGGACCGAGTATCTTCTGGGAAGTGATTAACCTCTAGTAGGATCAGGCTCCTCATCATGAGAAAAGGTTCCTGGACAAATTCCATCTTAGCATTGCCCTGCTTGCTTAATGCAGGGAGCTACAAGGCAAACATTGCTACAGGATCTGCTGTTTTTCGTTCTTGCTACTGCCATGACAAAAAAAACCTACCAAAAACCCCGAAAGTAGACAAAGGAAGCACAATATAAAAGATAATATAAAATAAAATCAGGAAAAATGAGCTCTCTCTTGGACAACACGCTGAGAAATAGTTTCCTTTTTGTATCTCCATCTAATGGCCATGCAGTGCAGGAAGAGGACACAGACTCCAAGAAGTTGTAGCAGATTGGGGTCTGTTGTAGCCTTCAGTTGAGGGCAGAACAGGGATTTTCAAACAGAGACACGGAAAGGAAGGAGAGGTGCCCTCCACCAGCAGGAGACTCTGCCCTTTGCCAGCGGATGTGCTTAAATCACACCAGCCCTCGTAGCAATTACACAAGCACGGAGCAGAGGACAGCACAGACACTCCCAGCTAATTCCAGCCCCCGACACAGGGCACGAGGAGGGTCACAGCCACCTCTGCCACTGTGTCCCTGCTGGTGCATTGCTGCCCGTGGTGACAGCAGAGCACAGCCCAGCACCGCGAGGGCGCGTGCCCAGGATTAACACCGTGTCTCACCTCTTTGCTAACCCGGGAGGAATTGGCTTTAAAGCGATTAAATAGAGCCCTTTGGTAAGGTGGAAACCTGGGGTCTTGAAGGAGATTGGGGTCACGTAGATCTTGACCTACACAATGGCTGACCCCGAAATATTACAGGGAACAACATCTGCTCACGGCAGGCAGCCTTCCGGCCGAGGGACAGGGATTACTGCTGCACAGTCCCAGAGTTATCTGCATTACTGACTGGCTCCGGCTAATTAGTAGTTAAGTCGTAATAGAAACATCACAGCAAAATCTGCTGCCAGGGAGGTACCAGCTTTTAAAATGTGCTCTGCAGGTCAGGGACTGTTTGCCCTTCAGCTTCCTATAAAAAACAGAATGTTTTAGCGATGCCATAAAACCTTAGATGGATGTGGTGTTAATTATTTCATTTTATAAGGTGGAGCAACTGTGCAGCACCGGTAGCTCAAAGGGATTTTGTATGGGGATGCCTGGGAGCTTCTGGCAAAGGAGAACTGGAGGATGCAGGGTGGAGGACACTGGGTGAGCCAGACCCCCGGGCTGTGTTTGGGGGGAGCTCTGTGGGGAGCTCGCTGGGCAGCTTGCTCAGCCACAGCAGGGATGGGAAAAGCCAGGCAGCAGGGTGCTGTGCCCTGACATCACCTGCCCAAAAACCTGCTCTCTCACAGACCTCCTCCAGGTCACCAAATCTCCCTGTCCTCAAAACGTTGCCAATTAAATGGGATGATAATTGTGTCCTCCGTAATTGCAGACATGGCCCTGGGGGAGCTGCCTGTTGCTGCTGCAGTGCCCCCAGCTCAGCTGAGCCAGCTCCCAGAGCAAGGAAAATTATTAGAACCTTACACATTAATAAAAATGTTATCACCTCACTCTGCAGAGGAATGGTGAACGCTCACTGCAAGCCCCATCACGCTGAGCATCTGCTCCAGAAAGCAGGAAAGCAGTGAGCCATCCAGGCAGGCACTGCCCCTCAGGAAACTCAGACTCCAGCTCCCTATGGAGGACAGATGCCTTTGGGAGTTCTCCCTCCCAGCATTTTAAAAATGGGTTTTTAAAATGAAACGCAGAATGATTTTCACTTTAATACGAAGGCCTTGCCACGTTTTCTGTCTCTTGACCTATATCCCCAATAATTTGTTACACTTCAGCTCCAAAGTATGCAACAACCCCTCCACTGCTCAGGGATTGCTCATCCAAGCTTGGTGTTGCTCAAGACTCTTTGTACCGATGGGGTTTACACAACACAAGTTTTCAGGAACACAAGAGGCTTTTGGAAATGTGGAGCTTTGCTTAAGGAAACCCTGTTTTGGAGAGCAATTCCCAATTCCCTCGCCATTTCACATCTACTTCTCCTCTGTGTATATCTGAGGCTGTTTAAGCAAAACTCTTCCCAGCTCATTAGCTTCTCCTCTCCCCCGTTTTTCCACTTGCTGGATAGGGAGATCCTGGCTGAAACAGAGATCATTTCACATCTTGGCACGGGGCTGGCAGCTTCCCTAAACAAACACACCAAACCCCGGGCGCGGGTGAGGAGGCACAGGCGTAGCAGAGCAAACCTGTCCATCCAGGCAGGGCAGAGCCCAGAGCTCAGGCTCAGGGGGGCTCAGCTCTCTCTGGGCCTGGCAATCCTCACCCCCCAGTGCCAGCATCCTGTGGGGGATCCTCAGGACCGGGTACAAACACCCCACAGGCAAGAGACAAGGCGGAAGGGCTCCGTTTTGCAGGGGCTGAGACACAGGACCTGCCCAAACCAAAGCAATTCTTGGCTGGAACAGAGAAAAGCCAGGGGAAAGAAAAAGCAAGGCAGTTTCTCTGGTGAGCAAACCAGGCTCAGTATTCTCTTTTCTGAGAAGTTTTGTGCTGAGGGACTCGGGAGCAGGGACAGCCGTGGTGGGTGAGCAGAGCAGTGAGGGCTGCAGGAGGACAGAGCCTGCCCAGCGCCGGCTGCCCAGAGCCTCACACAGACACGTCCGTGCACACACACCCATCCCCACGGCCACGGGTGAAACCCAAACATGTTTGGGGTGAGAGGGCTGAGAAATATCACCCTGGGATGCGCTCGTGAGAAACGAGCTCAGCCTGATGGGACAAGCATTTTGCCTGGCTTTTCCCTGCAGTTTCTACCAAGGGCTTGGGGAAGCGGAGTGAAAGAGCTGTGCATAGAGGGGGAGGAATTTCTTTTAACTAGTCATGTGCTTGAGGGCTGCATAACATTCAAAAGGGGTTAACTGAGCCTATTTCAAAGCATTTAAAAATATTTTTAGCCCGCAAGGGCAGCTGACAGCAGTCCTTCAAGAGCTGAAGGCTGGAATCTGCCTCTGCGTTAGCAGCTGGCCTTGATTTTCCCCCTCTCTTCACAAAAGGGAGGATTAAAGAGCTTGAAAACATTTGTTTTGAGCTGCACAGAAAGGCCAGCCATCTATAAAGCCCTGCATTTGGTAAACAAGCAAGCAAAGGGAAAGGGACTGCCAGGCTTGGCAGAGACAAGCCTGTGTCACCGAGCGGTGGTCCCCAAGCTGTTGGTCACCCTCCTATTGGGAAGACAGTGGAACACAAGGGACTCAATGGCATGGAGGGCATGCTGGGGTGGTCTCAGGGTGGCAGGAGCAGCGGTGCCATACCTGTAGCGTTGGAGAGCGCCAGGGACTCCATGGAGCCCCGGGGAGTCTGCTCGGTGGGCGTCAGGTCCTCTGTGAACTTGAGGGCATTGATGGGGTGACGGGTGCGGCACTGTGGCGTCGGCATCCCACCCTCCTCTTCCTCTTCGTACTTGGGGACTTTGATACTTCCTCTGGTCTCGGGGAAGCTCTGGTTGGACACGTCACTGTAGCTCTCCTGCGAGCGGAGCCTTCCCGAGTAGTAGTCCTCTCTGCAGTCCTGGATGAAGCTGCCACCATGGCTCTTCATGGCCATTGAGGAGCTCCTCTTTGGGTTGTTGTAATGTTTCGCCCATAAATCCGACTGCGAGCCCGGCACCTGGGTGGGGTTATAGGAGGTTCTTATGTTGCACTGGCTGAGAAGCTGCAAGGGCGTTTGGGACTGGCTTTGCTCCATTTTGCCCCCGTAGTGATAGAGCTCGTCCCGGCTCCTCCACAAGTGGTCCCTGTTGAGGCTCGGTGTCTGGCTGGCCAGGCTCAGCAGATCCATCTGCAGGGACAGAGGGTCCACATCGGTGGAGAGGCGGTTGGAGGTGACCTGCAGCTGGTTGCAGGGGCTGCGCGCCCCCTCCTCGCCCTTGCCCTTGTTCTTGCCGATCTTGGCGCTGCGGCGCGATTCCTTGGCTCTGGCGCTCTGGAAAGCCGAGTCGGAGGAGTCGGAGCCGTTGGGGTCATCACCGATGCTGCAGGCCCTGGAGCAGAAGATCTGCCCCTGCTTGGGCAGGAAGGGCCGTCCCAGCAGGGACTTCTTGCACTGGGCGCAGCAGAAGCAGGTCTCGGTGGCGTGCCAGTGCTGCCCGTCGTACGTCATCTGGCCCTGGTCGATACCTGGAGGGGGAAGAGGGGGAGGGTCAGGGTCATCAAACGCTGCACTTGACACCTGCATCAAAACCAGCCTGGATGGGCTTTGGAGCAAGCAGGTCTAGTGGAAAGTGTCCCTGCCCATGGTGGGGGGTTGGAATGAGATGACATTTAAGGTGCCTTCCAACCCAAACCATCCTATGAGTCTATGATCGCCTATGAGTGACATGCACTCAGCCCCACTCTGAAAAGCCCTTTTTCAGGGTTTCTCTGATGCATGAAGTCAATCCCAATTTTAATTCCTCCAAATTCTAATTCCAGGCCTCTGCTTGGGAGTTACTCAGTGTTGGGAAAGGCAGCAGAACCATGCCTCAGGCTATTTTGTATTAAATGGGGATATTTCCGATCATAAAGCAAAGGAATGCAAGAAGTTCTCCATAAAGTCCTTGAAGTAAAAGCAATAATATGCTGCCTATTAAAAAAAAAAAAAAAGCCTCCAACGGAACCATAATGAGGGATTTGTGCTGCCTTGGTTAAACATGTAACAGAGCAGATGACATCCCTGCCCCTTGCTGCTACTATGGTCCCATCCTAACTTTATTTTGGCTTCTGAGGTCGCTTCTCCAAAAGAGCATGGAAAGAGCTGGCCCCAGGGGTCGAGCACACACACTCGCCCTGCACCCAGCCACATTTCCTGGGTTGCTTCACCAGCCCCCCTGGGTTCAGCAGAGGAACTGACGCAGACAGTCTGTCCCCAGCAGCCAAACCCCAGGGAGCAACGCCTGCACAGCGCTCTCAGTCAGAGCCGCGAGCAAAGCTCCTGAGGTCTCCATTATTACATTTGCACACTTGTTTAAGCTGCTGCTCGTGGCCAGAGCCCTCGTTACCTGAGAAACTGCCAGGCACAGCCGGGGCTGGCCGGCACGGCGGGCGCTGCGCCCCACAGGTGCACAGCACGTGCCTGCACAGCCACTGCGGGGCCGAGTGCTGCCAGGTAACTTATAAATGAGCACTGTGTTAATGGTCTGTTTTATTCCAAGCTAAATTAGGTTTAGTATAATCGGTTTTTTCCTCCTCTTACAGTGAGCAAAATGCTTTTATACAGATAGGAGTGCTGCACTCGTGGGCAAAAGAGAGACAAGATGGTGGGGGGGCTTTGATCACCTCCTTTTCCACTGCCCAAAGCCACCTTTCAGGGGAAAGAGTGCGGCCTCTTTACTCCATCCTCACCCACCCAACCCAAGCCTCACCAGCCCTAATCACATGCTTACCCCTGATTTATGTGGCTCGTAGGCACAGCACTCAGTTCACTACTACGAGTGACTTGCAGTGAAATGGTTGCAGTCCCTCCTTTGCTAGAAATGTGCAAATATGCACCAAACCAGACATTTTACCCTGAAAACCTGACAGTCAGCAGGCTCCAGCCGGCCAGTTGGAGGGAAGGACAGCAGATGGGGAAGCACAAGAGAAGGGACTGTGCAAGAAGCATTAACAGCTGCTTCTACACTGTTCTGCAGCTGAGCTTTTGGGAAGGATGTGCTGCAGGTCACAGCAGACGCATCCTCCAAGTGCTTCACTGAAACCCTGAATTTCCCCTCCCTGTGCCATCTGGCTGCTGCACAAGAGCAAAATGCTTGTTTTTTTTCTCTTTCCCTGCAGCCTATGAAATATTTGAACACATGAGCTCACCTCCACGGACAAAGGAAGGGCTGCCTGCGCACTCACGGTGCTCAGCCAAGTGGCAAAGGGGGTTGGGGAGAGCAGCAAGGTGCTTCCCAGCCCGCCCAACTTGGGGACAGCTAGCCCCCTGAATGAAGGGCATTTTAAATCACTGTTCTACAAACATAAATTGACCCTGATGCATTATTTCTTTCTGCCTGAGAACATCTATCTGCAAGTTGATTAAAAAAGGCTCAGAAACAATAATGATGCCTGATGAACAAGCATCTTTTCTGACAGTAGCTCATCAAATCATGTGATCCTTTGGCAAGCTTGGATGGGAAAAATCTGAGTCAAAGTGCCAGGCTGTTTACAGGAAAATGAGATTTAAAGGAAAAAAAATAGTGCCAGAGAAATTTTATTATGCCAGAGAAAGCTTTCACTAGCTGCCATTGCTCCTGAGGTTGCTCTCTGATAATCCTCCCCTCTCCAACTACAAAAAGGCATAAACAGCAGTTCAACCAAACAAATCACCACGTTACCTCCTTGGCAGGATGGGAAGAGGCATAAGCACATTTGGTTGCCCCAGCCCCACAGTTATCAAGGACTTAATGCCCCAGCTCCTGCCAGCAGAGCCCTCAGGTCCCGAGGGGGCCGTGCCCTCCCGCACGTACCGATGTGCTGGGCGCACGTGTCGCAGTACTCGGCGTACAGGGACTCGAAGCAGCTGCAGCAGTAGGGCCTCCCGTCCTTCATGATGTAGCGCTGCCCCCCCAGCACTGTCTCGCACTCAAAGCAGCAGAAATGCTTCATGTGCCAGTGCCGCCCTTCAGCCTCGGTGCACTCGTCGGCAAAAATGATCTGCGGGAAGAAACACGAGCGTGGAGCGGAGTTGGTCAGAAAGGGGACCGCGGAGGAGGACACCAACCTTTGCGTCTCCTGCCCATGCACGGCAGCTGTGCCCCTTTGCTCATGTAACCTCCAAATTTTACAGCTAAACCCCCCCAGTCCTGCTCGGGAAACTGCCATGGTTTGGTTTGTGGCAGGGCACCCATCATTTCTCAGGAAAATCCATTAAAATGCAAATTCCTCAGGAGAGTGTTAGTGCCCAGACTAGAAAGTGTTAAGGCAGAGCTGCAGTAATGTGCTCATAAGCTCATCCATCAACTGGAGAGGTCGATCAGGGTAATAAACACACTTATATACAACCTATTGATCTGGTGGACTTCAGAAGAACAGAGCAGCCACTTACTGGAACACATTTACCCATCTTGGAAACTGGGACCTGAGCACAAAGGATGGGCAGAAACACAAGGAGAGGTGGCAGCTCTCTGGAGGGAGAGAAGATGGAGCTACCTGGCTCCTCACATCGCTGCCACCCCAGCCTGGGTGTTTACAAAGGTGACTGCAGTCTGTATGCCATGGGGAAACTGAGGCACAGAGAGCTGTTAAGGACGGGCTGGTGAAGCAGCCATCTAAAATGTCTTCAGCAGATGCTTCCTTGCTGTCTTTTCTTCCCGTTCCCACTCCACCTCAGCTCCCAAAGCCAAGCCGAGGGAGCCAGCAGCCCCAGATCTGCTCCCTGTTTCTCTGCTCTGGCACAGGGTACACCAAAAGCTTTTCCCCTGCTTTCCTCCTCCTATCCCTGAATTACTGTTTCTCACAATTAGCACTTGATGTTTGAGGGGAAGAAAAGTATGCTGAAGGAGCTGAACAAAGACTTAAATGAGAATTTGCAGGGATAAAAACTACAGGAAAAAAAATTACACAGCCTAAGCCACAAAGAAATAGAGCCAGTCGAATGGTTAGGGGTTGTTTTTTACTGGTAACGCTACAAATTTAATTGGACACATACATCAATGCTCTTTATATCTGAAGTGCATATAGCCTTGGATATTTACTATTACACGCTTGCAAAGATGGGACGTGGTATTTTATAGTACATAGGGTTTTCCACACTATGGTTTTCATAACTTTAAAAAGCAAAGCAATTTCCTTCACCAGCCTTTTAAACAGAGATTGACACTTGAGAAATGCTCAGAGGCGACTCTCTACGGTTTTCTACATTACTTTTGTATTCTATTTGTTCAGCTTCCTCTAGCCTGTTAATCACCTCTCTCAAAGCCTGTTTCAGCTCGGCATGTACTCAGACATGACCAACTTGTAGGAAACAGCACTCATCCCACCAGGGGCTTCTTCTGGGGGAATGGAGGAGAAGAGAGGATCACCACACCCAGCTGGGCTAAAATCACACAGCACAGGGGCTGTGCTTCTACAAGAAACACTCACAGAACCCCCCTCCAGCTCCGTGAGTACAGATGAGGTCCTCACGCAGAACCGTTCTAGGCAGTCTGCGGCTAACCATACCTGAAACCTCAGCAAAAGCTTGCTCGAACCCTCGACAAAGCCAAGCTATCAGATTTGGTGCGTATGCCTTCATCAAAAAGTCAGGGATGGAAGGGAAATGCCACCCAGGCCTCTTGTGCCACCCCAGCGGGCGGCAGCGCCTGTGGCACGCGCCGGCTCTCACCTCGTCGCACGCGGCGCAGCGGGGCTTGAGGCACTCGGCATGGTGCCTGCCGCAGTAGATCTTCCCGTCCTGGTAGAAGTAAATTAGGTCCACCAGCAGCTCATTGCAGATGCTACAGATGAAGCAGGGAGGGTGCCAGCAGACGCCGTGTCCCGCTCGCGAGGCGAACACGGCCATGTCCCCTCCGTTGATCTGGCCGCCGCACTGTTGGAAAAGTTGGGAATTAACGGGGTGTGGGTGACCCCACTGCCACCCATCACCAACCAGCTGCTCTCACAACCACTCCCCTGCACAATGCCAGCAGCTGAAGTGACAACTCCATGTCAAATGTCTTGAAATGTGCCCTGACAGATGCCAGCATTCGCACCTGGTGGGGTCATGGGCTTGTCCTCTGAGCTTCATAATATCACAGAATGCTGTGAGTTGGAAGGGACATGGACATCATCCAGTTCCACCCCTCCTGCCATGGGCAGGGACACCTTCCACTAGACCAGGCTCCTCATCCAACCTGGCATTGAACACTTCCAGGGATGGGGCAGCCACAACTTCCCCGGGCAACTTGTGCCAGTGCCTCACCACGCTCCCAGGGAATCTAATATCTAATCGAAACGTGCCCTCTGTAAGTTTAAAGCCATTCCCCCTATCACTATAAGCCCCTGTAAAAAGTCCCTCTCTTGTAGCCCCTACAGCTACTGGAAAGGTCTCTAAGGTCTCCCTTGAGCCTTCTCTTCTCCAGGATGAACAGCCCCAACTCTCAGCCTGTCTTCACAGGAGAGATGCTTCACCTAACTTGGGTAATGCAGGTGCCAGTCCATCAGCCACTACCCACCTGCTCACAGATGGCTCCTGTCATGGTCACAGGGAACGGCCGAACATTGCCTCTCCCTAAATTTTCCCTCTTCCTCTGGTTGCTGAAGAGTTTGAGCTCCCTCTTCTCCTCCTCATCCAATGAGTTGCAGTAGCGGACCTAAAAAACACAAGCGATGCTCAGTGCCTGGGGTGTCCCTGGCTCCCTGGCCAGTGAGGTGTAGTCCCACGGGACCTGAAAACTCTGCATGGGGGTTTTGAAAACAAACCCTGCCCTTGGCTTGGGGGAGGCTGGAGAAATGCAGGTGTCTGAGCTTCAGTCTCCTCGGGTTTGGTCAAAATTTCAAAAGGTAGAGATGAGAAGAAAGGGCAGGAGGAAGGTTGCTCTTTGGGTGCTCAATTTGTAGAAAAGTCTGAAAAGTTGGGTTCTCAGAGTCCCACCCAGACCAGCAATTGGACTGATGGTTTTCCTGCTTTTTCCATAAGCCTCCTATGGCAGAGGTCATCATAATACTCCACTGGCATTTCTGGAGCACAGACCCTTTTCCCTGCACAAATGACAGTTCCAGTCATTTGTGAACTGTTCTAGCACAGGGTCAGCCCTGCACTTTTGCAAAACCTCTGCACTGGAATGCAATAAGGAAACAAAATAAAAGGATACAAACAATGAATGATGCAATTTCCCCGAAGCTTATAAAAGTCTGAGGTTTTCCTGGCTATTTCCGTCCTGCAGGCTTAGCTCTTGGCTGGTTGCATTTCAATGGGGAACACAACTGAAGAGCCAGGGAGGTCAAATGTAGCACCAGTGCCCAAATCCACCCTCTGTTATTTGGGAGAGCAGGCTCACGGAGCCAAGCAAGGCTATTTCACATGAGCAACCAACACACCTTGAACGTTCAGAGGAGCAAAACCGAGCACGAAGAGAAACTGGATGCAAAATCTGCCAATCTGCAGAAAATACACACAGGCTCACGTGTCCAACTTGCAGCAACACAGGCTGCAGTAGCAGCATTTGTGTGTATTTATTCTTACGTTTTTTGGCTGTCAGAGGCTGTGGGTTTCCAGCAGGTGCCAGGGAAGCAGGCAGGCAGGTTGGGGCCCAAGGGGGGATGGGAAGAAGCCCCTTCCTTGTGCCTGGAGCTCCCCCGATGCTGACAGTGCTGTGCCCGTGGCACCCAGCCACAGGCAGGCAAACTTGTTAAAATCTGACTGAGATCAAACAAGTTACCTACACGTATTCTCCAGAGCGGCTTCTTCAAAAAGCAGAACGAAAAGAATTCTTTTTGTTTACACAGGGAAATTTTGCGGGTTACCAGAAGCCAGTGTTCTCACTGCTGAGATCAGGACGTCAAAGACCAGACCCTTTTTGCTGCCTCACATCATTCCTGCGAGATGTAAGGAGGTTTATTTCGCTCTGACTGGTTTTGACTCAACCTGCAGCTTGCCAGGCTCTCCCAGCTCACGAGGCTCAGCCCAAGTGAAGCCCCTCCTCAGCACACTCACTCCCACTCCCAAGGTGAGTCGGAAACAACACCTGGGAAAAGGCTTTTGCAACTTTGGATCTGTCTCTAGATAATCTCAACAGCATTCCAAGCTACTTTTAACGGAGCCTTGGCCTCCAAGGGCTAAGAAAATGCTTTTATTTCTGACAACTGCAGAAAGATGATTTAAAAAATTTTAACTTTGAAAACAAACAACTCCCTCACCTCCAACAATCAAAGCAGGGAGCAAACAGAGCAACTTAAATAGTAACATGACCGAAATTCAAGTAAATCCCCCCAAAAAGCAAAAGGAGTTGAGAAAGGTAAGCCATGCTCCCACAAGCACCCCCGGGAGGAGTGTCCACTCCCCTCCCGCAGCCCCGCAGATGTCCAAGGACATTTTCAGGATACTGACCTCATTGTCATGCGGCGGCAGCTGGTGAAGAAGTTGCTTTATGCGAGATTTTTCTCCTGGGCTGTTGACATAGGGAACCTTGTCCTCGGGCAGGCAGCTGTAGTACTGGTGCACCTAGGGAGCAAGAGAGGCGACTGCAGTGGCGTTCCCTGGCCGAGCCCATGCCCTGTGCCCGGCCAGCAGCCACCCCCTGAGGCAGCGAGCGCTGGGTCTTCCCAAAGATTCTGAGCAGGGAAACACAGCCAGGAGCCGCTTTGGGTTAGCTGTCTTTTGTCGTCGGAGGGAGAGGGGTGGCAGCCCCGGCGAGGTGGGCGCGTTACCGTTTGCTCGGTCAGCCTCCATAGCGTGAGCATTGCGCCGGCTGCGGATGTGTCGGCACCTGCCTCGGCACGGAGGTTAAGAAGGCTGCGCCCCGGCAGTCTCCGTGTTGCCGGCTATCTCAGCCTCCACCTCCATCAAACCCCTCGGGCCTTTTTTCTGCAGCAATTTGTGGAAATAAACAGCAGATAAAATCTGTTGGAAGGCTTAGTTTTTTTTTTTTCTCTTTCGTCTCAGAGCGTGTAATTAAAATCAGCTATTAAAAAGGCTGGGGAACGGCGTGCCCGGCGCTGGGAGCGCAGCGCAGCCCCGAGAGGAAGCACACCCTGAACCCCAGCGTCTCTGCTCCGACTGCCACACCTGGGATGTGTGCTCAAGGGCCGGGCCAGCACCGGGAGGGGACTCGCTGCCTGAGGAGCCGCTCCGAAATGGCTATGGTGATGGTGAATGGCTTGGGAAGAACCAGGAGAAGGCAAAGGTAAGGGAATTCAGCTGGGATTGGGATTCTCTGCAGCCCCAGATGCCTCCGGATGCTTGGGCAGGAGCAGAGAGCTGGCAGGCTTCCTTAAATCTGCTCTTGGCTAGAGAGATGCAGGCTATTCTCCCAGTGTGTACAGCTTTCTGCCTTTGCCACGGTGGGATTAGCCCCGAGATGCTCCCTCAGCTCTCAGCAATTCATTTTGGAGTGGCTGCACTGCCTGCAGCTTTCACAGCGCTTTTCCCAAATGATGCTTCCTTTGCAGCGGCTTCTGATCAGCTTTTTCCCTCGCTGTGTGCTTTGGACTTTGGCCTAGAAAGCACCACCTGGGCCGGCTCTCTCCAGGGAATCCCTCCCTGCCTGCACAGCCCCACAGCACCTGGGGATGACAAGGGTCACTGGGAGGGATGGGGACACGGGCTGGTCACACAGGGCTGGCTCGGCAGGGGAGCTCACCCATGGGCTTGAAGGTTGATCGGGAGGGCTCATGCACTGTTATCTTCTACAGGAAGAAATTCCCCCTTTATTCCAGAGTAACTATCCAAGCCTAGCTTTATTCAGGAGTAATTGCTCTGCATTCATCTCACTCCCTGCTCTCATTCAGAACTACCTGCAAGCAAGAGCTGCTCCAGTGATTTTCTCAATTTGTGGTTCCTCCCCAAACCGATGTCACCATCCACCTTTCCCCATCATCAGGTTTTCCTGAAAGGGAAATTTTTAGCAGATTTCCACACGCAACTCCACAGCGCTGATGACAAGGGAACTGCTCATGTCACAAAGCCGAGGAACATGCTGAGCATATGCCACTGCAAAACCCTAAATTTGTTTTGCTAAGGCACAGCAGAAACAGACCCACCAGCTATGGAAACTGTCAAAGAAAGAACGGCTGCGAAGCATTTTGTTATGTTAAAAAGAAAACAAACTACGTACATTAGAATACTTACTTTACATTTATAGAGCATCCTTCATCCAGGGACATCAAAGCACATTAAAAACACGAAAATTCTTATGACATGCTACACAAGGCAGCAAATATACACACTGCAAAGGACTAATTGCAGCATCACGACGTTAAATGAACTCCCTGAGTTCATGCAGCAAGTCTGCAGCAGAGTTTGCAGTTGAAAATCTCCCAGTGATGCCACAGCTGCCACAGCATACCCCTTTCCTGGGCTGCCAGGCTTCCACACCGCCCCACTGCACTGCCCGGCCGGCACATGCTCCTGCTGGCTTCTCCTGCCAAATCCCCCACGTGCGGACAGGCTGCTCACTGTGCCCTGCGCTCACATTGGTTAACTTGTGTTTTGATTTCTAGCAACGAAGTTTTTTTGCCCACCCAGTCCTTGAAGTTGGTGGAGACCATAAATTACTTTTTTTTTTCTGAAGAGCCGCCAACTTCCTAAAGCAACGAGCCCCAGGACGCTCACCCTGGGCAAAAAGCAAGGATGGGAGTTCTTCCTTCAGCTGCCTGGTGCTGCCTTCCCGGAGCCCAATCCAGAAGGACCTACGTGCCCAGCTCTGCTCCTGCTTCCGCTGGGAAGTTTTCCATTTGGTCTCAGCAGGTCTGCAGGAACTGGTTCCCATCACACCAGCAACATAGCTTGGCAGGGATGGGCAATTTGGTTTGAGAAGCAAAACAAAATAAACACAACAGGCTCCAACCTGTGTTCTGTTGCCTGAAATAACCTGAAAGGGTTTGCTTTGGATCCGCATCAGCCAAGGGGACCTTCTGCAGGGGTGCTCATGGAAAGGATGGAGCAGGGGCAGATGCCAATCCGTGTCCAGTGCCTGCGGAACATCTCATGGGGAGAAAATCCTTATGCTTGCCAACAGCTTCCTCCAGCCACCATCCCTTCCTGGTGAAAAATTTGAGGGATGCACAGATCCTTTCACCTGGGACATCACTCCTATCCCAAGGGATCCATCCAGAGGGCAGATGAAGAGCAGGACACTCCTTGTCCAGGCTGACATTAAGGCAGGCTTGTGCGTATCACACTCTCTCACACATCACCCATCGCCACAGCTCCCTGGATGGGAGACTCAACACGGGGAGGGACAGGGTCACAGGCTGACAGTGTCCCTGCCTCTGTGCTCAGCCAGCTGCTGACAGCATTTCTGACCCAGTGTGGGAGCAGCTGGGCTGGCACAGGCCTGTGGGATGCTCAAAAATAAAGAAGGAAAAGATCAAATTGGCTTTTCAGGGAATAAGCCTGCAGAAAATGTTAACTTGCTGGAAAACTAAAACTGCTCAGTCTGCACTTTGTTTTTGTACAAAAGGTCACTGTTTTATGCTAAAATAACTCCTCCTCCATCCAGCTCTAGGTCGCAGCACACACAAGCCTTGTAGCTTGAGCCTTGCAGGGCCAGGGCCAGACCCCCACGTGCTCCTCACGGCCCTTACAGGCTCTGCAACACGAGTGGCACCCAGATAAGGATAACAGTGCAGGCAATGACCCCAGAGAGATAACATTTCCCCTTTAAACCATGCAGTATCTGCAACTGCTTTATTATTAAATACTTCTGCTGTACAACACAGCAGCTCTGCATCCTCCTATTTCCCCTCTCAACAGACCTGCTCTGCCCAGATTATCCCAACAAGCATCACTAACACAACAGGAGCCATTTGTGGGGCTGGACTAGGTTTCATCCTCAGTTTTCCCACTTGTCCCACTTCACTCTGACTTCTGCTCACATCTGGATGAGAGGAAGCCCCAGAGGAATCTGGAAAAAATCAGGCTGAATGAAAATAAGGCTTTGAGACAACATCACGAGGTCGCTGATGCCACAGGGATGGTCTGGCCAGTGCACCGGACACAGGGCCAGCTGTGGGTGCTGTGGGATAGTGGCCAGCTGGACAAGCCCCCCCTGCCCCAGGGAGGGGACACTCGGACAGGCTCAGCGCAGCCAGAACCTGGCACAGCACATATCCATCTTCCCAGGGAGTTGTTCTCGCCTTCAGAAGGAAAATGTCCAAACACCAAGTTTTGCTAACAAAAACTGATAGACATTTTGGAAATTAACAGCTGCTTGATGCTTAAAGGGGAGGGGAAGTGGGGGGAGGCAGAAATTTTAAAAGAAATAAACCAGGAGAAAGGAAAGAACATAATGTAAAAACAGGGTAGGAAAAAGCCTTTAAACTGGAGCCAACTTTATTCAAAGGCACTGAGGAAAGTAATTACATTAGTTTACAAATGCCTTTGTGTTCTGTGGTCTTCTTAGGTTTGGGGTATGTTTCCAGTTTAACTTTGACAGTTTACAAACCTACCCTGGCCCTGCTAAATAAAGACAGGACTGCAGCTTGTCCTGGCGGTCCCAGGGTGACCAAAGACAAAACCCACATGAGCATATCTGTGAGCAAAGTCTTACAGCTCCTAGAAGGAAAAGTTTGCAAACATCCTGTAAATTCAAGCTATTGATGAAGGACCTCTTTGATCAATGAATTAAAGGAGGCGGAGGGGAAATATCATGTTTCTTTACGCCACGAATTGCTGTTGGGAAGTAGCATTTGGTTGTACTCGCCCTGAGCACAACGCCCCTTCCGAAAGCACCCACCAAACCGGGCTGTTTGGGATGACTGTACGCCTGGGATGGACTACAAAGGAGCACGCGGTGTCCTGGCGCGGGTGCCAACTTGCTCAGCCCTCACTCACAGCTCCGGCACAGCCAGCTGGGCAATCCCGCCTGGCTCTCATGAGACCAAACAAACTGCTGAACCATCTGCGAGGCTTTTGCAGACAGCCCTGCCAGGGCAGGACGTGCTGGCCTGTGTGCAGTGGGGTGCCTGAGCACGGCTGTCCCCAAAAAGGGAACCTTGGTGAGTCAGCCATAGCTCAGCCACAGCACAGTGCAGTAAATCATCACACACAAATACAAAACACAGGCACAGCAGCACTCCCCAATGTCCTCCCCATGCCCAGGACAGCATCATTTCCTCTGGGAACATGCCAGGGTACCACAGCCCGGGCAGCCCATTCCACGGCACCCGGGGATGTCCCATGGCATCACAGGGAGCTGCTGGCACATTGATGTGTGTGTGCTCAGCCCTGGCCCCTTCTCCTGGCTCACTGCTGCGTGCAAACTCCCACGGGATTTGGCTGCTGCGGGAAGAAGCAGCCAGTGGCTGTGACAAGCCTGTGCTGGCCTGGGCGAGCAGGGCTGCTCCTGTGGCTTGCCTGCTCCTCCCCCAGTGCCGGCTTCTCAACAGCATACGTCAGGCTTTAATGATCCTTTGCACTTAAAACTGACAGAGAAACAAACCTGATGCTTTCGTATGTCTCCCATTCCTGCTGGCCTCCCTTGGAAAAGCAAAGGGGGGGATAAAATCCCAAACAAACCACACGCAAATAACTTTCCCAATATGTCTGCGAAACGTTGCAAGTGCTCGTACACGTCAACTCTCACACAAGCTCCACAGATGACAGCACGTGTGAGCCTGGAAAACGGGTTCAGTGTGCTTTGGCCCCAGTCTGGCACGTCCTCCTTTTCCAAGGCCATTAGGATACAAAGCACTTATTTTTTGAAGCAAAACAATCCTTACAGCAAGGCCAGATGCTCCGAAATGGAGAGGAGAGTGGGAACTGCTGGCTGGATCTGCCAAGCACGGCGATGCAGCCAGGCATGCACCCTGGAGCGACCCACAGTGCCCCCTGAGACCCCAAATCCCCAGCTGGGAGCAGACCTGCATCACCCCAGACCCAAGCGCCGGCACACAGCAGCGGGAGGCAGATGCACTCCCGGCGCCGGGCAGTCCGGCATCCCGCAACGCTGGGTTTGCTCTTGGAAACCCGCTCCTAAGTCAGAGGGACAAAGGCAGGGAACAAAGGAAAAGTCATTTTTCTAAGTGCTATTTGTTCTGGCACGCTCTGCGGCTTTCCGCACGCTCCTCTCCCACAGCTAACGGCAGCCGAGGCGTCAGAGCGCCGCTGCTCCGCAGTCGAGAGCGACATCCATCCCTGGCAAGCCTCCGCAGCAGCTCTGGGCTGTGAGAGATCCCGCGGAAGCGCTGCTTCCTGCTGGCATCAAAGAGGAACGCTTGAATGAAGGCCCTGCGTCCACACGTTTCAGACTTGTGAAAGTGTATGACATGGTTTTTTTTTCTTTTTTCAAGCAGAAATTGAATTTGGATTGAAAGGAGCCGGATCAGTGCTTTCAACAGCAGCAAGAGAGGTCCGTGCAGGGCTCAGGGTCCCCTGGAGCACCAGGAATGATAATGATCATCTCTTGCATTGATCATCGCTGATCATTCCCCTGAGCACCCCACTTGGATTTCTAAGGCGTGGGGTGGCACACGAGCATAACACCGAAACATGGAAAAGCTGTAATTGCACACCGGAAAAAAGCTGAATGAGAAGTTTCTATTGGGCAGTCCAGGGTTTTTCAGTTTCCTTTTCCACTCCCTGCTCCTCCCCTGCCTCTCACCTCTGCTGACCACCACACAGCTGCTTCAAATTTCAGAATCGAGCAAACCATGTCAGACGAGTGGCTTGGCTTCCACGGCCCACCAAAAGCAGCTGATTCTCTCCCTGATAATAAGATTGTTCAAGGATTAAGTAATTTTAACAGCTTCCATTGGCTCACCACGATCAGGACAACACCCCAGGACACAGAAACGGAGCAAAAGCCCAGACATATGGTTTTGCCATGGGCTTTCTTGCAGCATGGGATGTGCTCATTCTCCTCCATCCACTGTTCCAGGGCAGGGGGAACAACTCCAGGAGCTCCTACCCCACCCCGGCTGCCCCCAAGTCACGCAGCACTGGCATCACACCCGGAAAAAGCAGAAAAAGCATTCCGTGTGCGGAACTGCTGCTCCATCCAGCAGCTGGGAAGCATTCGGCACAGTCCAGTGCCTGGAGGCTGGATTTAGACAGCTCCAGCCTTGAAATAAGAGCCGCTAACTGCAGGGCTATTTAGATACTGAGAGAGTTCACTGGGGAGGTGATGGACTTACGGCTACCTCAAAGTGAAACTGGAGAGCTTTTCAAAATGTGCTGAAATGCAGCTTTGGGGTAAAATACTTCAGCGTGCATGTGTGTAAGGGGGCAAAATGAGAGGCAGCTGCAGCTCCTGGGAGCAGGGTACACGAGAAATAGCTTCTCCTCAGCACCCTCAGCTTCCCATCCACCCTGCTCTGCCATCAGGATCTACCAGGAAGGTAGAGCTCTTCATAGGCCTTTGTCCTTCCTCTACCAGGTCAAAAATTAGCTTGCCTGCTCCCCATTACTACACAGGTTTGGGTTGCTTTGGTCTGTTTTACTCCTTCCTTGCCGCACGCAAGACTTCAGTCTCTCGAGGAGTGAAACAGTTTGCTGAACTCGGTGGCCTCAAGAAAGGACAAGAGGGTACAATGACCGTGAGACACACGTCCCCCAGAGGCACCTGGCCCAGATAATGTACTTTCTACCTCACCAGAAGGGCGAGAATCTTTACATAAGGTGTAAATGCATGCTCAGTGTAGGTTCATCTCCGCTCTCCTTTCCTCACTTCATGACCTGAACAGCAACTGCTGAAACTTGGAGGTTTTATAACTCAAGCCCTTGCAACAGGTCTTGCAAAGGATCCAGAAGAGGGATTAACATGTATGTTAGCCGCTGAATAAATTCCCTGTGACAGCTACAAGTTTCACACCACTGCAGAGCTCTTCAGGTCCAAGCTCTAAAGGCTGCCTTAGACAAAAATGGCCCCCTGAACCTTCATGCTGCTAATTTTAGCTCAGATGAGATTTTCATAACTTTTTAAGGGACTCAACCAGAGCAACTGCGCTGACAACAAGAGAGAATTAAGTTCTTAAGGCACATGCAAGGTTCTCAAATGTTGGCATGCCAGAGCCGTAGAAAAAGCCACACCACAGCTGAAGTAGAGCCCCATCTTTTGTTTAATTGGAAATTTCTGCCCATAACCAGCTGCTCCTATTACTGAGACACAATAAAGACAGAAATCCTCAAATATCCCTTGTATTCAGAAATTCAATCTGGCATGTTATAACCTCTTTGGATTTCTCCAAACCACAGGCGCAAGGAATTAAAGGCTGCACATTCACATATATTTACACAATTCTTGCCTAAAAATGTGAAAAACACATCACAAAAGGGCTTATTTTTAAGCATCTGCCCTCAAACTCATGTCAGTGCAAGGAGGATCAGCTGTCGGACTGCCAGCCCCAGCAGACAAACTGGCTCCCAAAGATACCTTTCTCCGACTTTGCAGCCAGGCTCAGTCCGGGATTTTGCTTTGCTGAGGACACACTTCTATTGGTGTTTGCCCTTTTCAAGACTTCCACACTTATTTCTTTATCCAACCATTGAACTGCAGGCAGAAAAAAAGCCCATTTCTCAAAGCCCATGTCCCCAGCATTCTGTTCAGCCACCTCTCCCTTTCCCATCTGCATCCCTGTCTCCAGAAGGGAAGTCTCTCTTCTGCTGTAAGACAATTTCTCATTAAGGTCCAATCCAAGTGGGATTAGACCCCACAGAAGCCTCCTGGCCATGCTGCAGAGCTGACTGCTACTACAAGAAACCCTATTTCCTTATCCCGTTGTAATTTATGAAGCTCAGTCCTGGGTTTTTACCCATTGCTTTCCAGGCTGGCAGGTTGTCGCTGAGCCTTACATCTCTGATGGTTTCAAACCTCTTCCAATTTCCTGCCTGAATGCATTTGGAGACAGTTTATATCTACATTCTTGGGTCAAAGCTGGAGCTTGGATAACTGCTCTTCCCCCTCTAAAGGACAGGGAGGGATCATAACCCTTCAATTTGCTGGTCTGGACAAACCAAGCTCATGTAGGCTCCTCAATGAAAATAACATTTCCAGTGTCCTTCCAGTTTATACCCCTTTTTGTTGAGCAGAGATGTCATACATTTTAGTTGGTTTTCCAGATAAATTTTTATCATACCTTAATGCAGGAGTGCTCTCATTTTTTTAATATTACTATCTTAATCCCTGCATTATAAACATATTTAGAAATATATTACATTTATGGCTTTTGAGTAAAGCCCTCTGTAGCCTGACACACTCTTGAGCCATAATAAAAGGGATAACTTCCAGCTCCACTCCTCATTGCAATGTTTGGATCAGCATCTGTGAACACTGGACCAATGCTTCTTTTGTCTTCAGTAGTGGGCACCAAGTAACCAACACGATTTTCACCAGTGACAGCTACCCCAGACCAGCTGATGCCTGAGTTAGTGTCCAGGAACATAGTGAGACCTTACAGGTTTGAGTCGATTCCCATCTAGATGACAATCATTTAAGCTTCGGATTGAGGGGATTCTCCAAATACTGAAATGACCTGTGGACGCTGCCAAAAAACGATGTCATGGTTGCAGGCCAACTCCTTCCCACTGAAATCCTGAGAATTGCTGTGTTGAGTGAGACGTGAGCGCTGTCTCCCAAGAATAGTGAGGTAGGAAGGCTGTCGTCCAAGCATAATAAGAAAATTGCATTAGTCTTTCAGGGGAACACTTACGTCCCCAGTTCATATGCTGCAGAGAGATTTTAATAAAGTAGAATATTGCAGAAAAGTTGTTTCATTTCATCTGCTTCACGTAAAAAAAAAAAAAAAAAAGACAGCGAAACAGCAGAAGGCAGAGAAAAATTCCATGCCTGCAAATCTGTATTTTCAGCCCAGCCTGACAACACTGCCCTCAGCAGAGCCCACAAGCTGCTCCAGGGCAGACACCAGCCCTGCAGAGGTGAATGGCCCCTCCTGCACTGTGAAGCATCCTCAGCCATGGGACAATCATTCCGTAATTCCATGAAAATCAGGGTGCTGCTCCTCACCCAGGGACAAACCCCAGCCCTGCAGTGCAGCTCTTGCATAGCCCAGGGAAGTCACACCTTGCCTTTGTCACCTTAGGGCTCATCTAACACGTGAAAAGCCCTGAAAGGGCTGGCAGATGAGCTCTGCTGGATGGATTTCAGTGCCTGTCTGGCTCTGCTTTCGGCTGCTCTTCATCTCCATGGTGATTGGAGACAGGTCTGAAGTGGCAAATTTGCTGAGAGGCCCAGAGATGCAGACTGAGGAGTGTAATGAGAAAATGAGCGTTTGGATTGAGCAGCACCATGACCTCTGCAAGAAATAGATGCTGGAAGACCCTAAAAATACATTAACCTGTGTAATGGATGAGATGTCAGGAGCTACTGATAGAGCTAATGGACTTCTATTTCCTCCTGAGCATCCCAAACTCCCTGATGCCACACTATTTCTTAAAGAGCACCTGAGGGATCAAAGAAGCACACAGATCTCCTGGAAGATGTCACCAACATGCTGAAAGTGAGTTTCAATCACTGTCTGTGCCACGATGCACTCATTAGAGACCATGTGTACCTGGTCAGGAGTCACTTGTCACTAAATACCTGCATTTCCACCCAAAGCTCCAGGAACATGGGCCAGCTTGGGCTCCAGAAGCTGCTGACACGCCTGGACAGAAAACAGTGACGAGAGCAGGTGGCACCAGCTCGGGTATGGTCCCCCAGCGGGACCCCCAAACCCAACTGATTCATGAAGGACCAGCAGAGCTACCGCAGGACCATCTGCATTTCTCCACACTCCACGTCTTGTACCTCTTGGGAGGCAGAAAGGGAGCCTCTGACATACAGAAGGTGACAGAAAACAAGGCTGCTGCCTCATTTGCACGCTTGGATGGCACCAAGTGAAACACACGGTGCTGTGGAGTTTCAACAGAGCACTGAGCGAGGCTTATGAAGACAAGGGGAAAAAAAAAAAACCAAGCCACCAACCAACTGGGTTTTCTCTAATCAGACAGATAATATTTACAGCCTACGAGTGGTGCCAAAATATTTCAGGAAATGCCTAAGCCGGTCTGAATAAAAGCTCAGGAAAACACAGTATTTAAGGACAGCAATTCCAGCAGTAAGAATGAAAGCTTTCCACCCTCTCCCAGCCTCCTTACACAGTATAAAATGATTGCCATATCATATCATACTGCAATTATCAAGGCTAAGCTCATTTTGCAATCTCCACTGCAAATTAAGTTCTGAGTTGAACATATAAAAGACCAGCATAAAAATCAAAGGAATCACGTAAACTGCGAGGAGCAGAATCAATGCACGCTCTGCACAGACAGCACACTGAGGTCTAATCCACCCCACTCAATCCTGCACCAAGAGACTTGAGCTTCATTTAAGCTACTCCTTCCAGTAAGGCATAAACATCATGCTTGAAAAACCCAAACCACAAAGCTTTTGGCCCATTTTACAGAGTAATCTACCAGCTTTGACTGTCTGCCCTGGACTTACCACAGAGAAGAACAGTCCAGGAGGGCAGAGCACAAGCACTGCGTCCCTGGGAAACGCTGGAGTCCCATTGCTTTTCTCCCAGTGAAACATTAGATTCGTCTGTATCTTTTCCCTTCCACAACCACAACAAATCCCATCCAGGAGGTATTTTGTTTCCCCCCTCTCAATTACCAATTACATCCACAGACGCAGAAAACCACAGGTCCTGCAAGGCTCACGTGTCTGTTTTGCTCTGTTTATGCATTCAGACCAGACCTGTCTCTAGTGCACCCAGAAACAGCCACGTGCAACAAGTGCCTGCACCCCTAGAAGAAAAATCAGGGAAACTTCTTCAAAGGAACATGCGAAAACAATTCTTTTCTGGTAACTGGGTGGTGTCATCTTACCTGCTCAGGCTTCAGGCCGGGGGGGACCCAGGCGTACTCCTCCAAGGCACAGCCCGAGTCGTCATCAGAAGTCGAATTCCTCTGGAAGTCAAACATGAGCTTTGTGACTGTCTTCTCCATCTCCAGAGGCATAACTGTCACGATGTGCTCTTCCTGGGAGCACTTACAGTGAAGGCAAATCTTCCTGTAAGGAGAGGAGAGAGAAAAAGAGACATCCCAGTGAGCAGTGCTTTAAATAAGAAAGTGATTCCTGCTGGTTTCTGGCCTGCAGACACTAAACTCAACCTCTTCTTACGCTCAGGCATTTTCTAACACAGGATTTATCTCTCTTATGAGGAGGAAATAAAAGTCCGTATTTGCTGTAACAACACTTGGCAATCCATCTGCGTCCAACTGCCCAGTGCTTGGGGATATGCAATTGCATGTCCCCTTACTGCACCCCAAAGAGCATTTCCAGGGGCCAGCACAGGCCATGCACCTGCCTGGTGGGGGTTGACATGCCAGCCAGAATTGCAGAGTCATTACCCAATTTAGAACAACTGAGCACTTTACTAAAATGGGAAATGGTGGATTGACTGGGAAGCTGGGAATGACAAGTCCCTTTAGCATGCTGATAGCATAAATTTGCTTATTAAAGTAGCATAAAAATTGATTATAGTCTGAACACATAAAGCTAAATTAAATTAAGGGAGGCTACAAAACCCACAGTCACACTGCAATGGAATCTCAACCACCCGGCTCGGTGGCACACGCTGCAGCTCAGCAGCACGGGGAGGAAAGCACAAGAACTGAAAGAACAGCCCACAGGTTGCAGTTCAACAGCCATTAGCTTAATTCACTGCAAATATCACTTATTCCTAACACTTCTCTAAAGGGGCTGGTCCTGCAGCTGGTGGTCTGTGATGGATTTTCTTCACAGGCTTGAACTTGAGCCTTTATCTGCGGGGTTGCAAGGACAGCACAGAATCATAAAATGGCTTGGGTTGAAAGAGACCTTAAAGACCATTCAGTTCCAACATCCCCTGCCATGGGCAGGGACACGTTCCACTAGACCAGGCTGCTCAGAGCTCCATCCAGCCTGGCCTTGAACACGTCAAGGGATGCAGGCGGCATCTGCAAGCTCTCCAGGCAACCCAAGCCAGGGCCTCACCCCTCTTACAGTAAAGAATTCCTTCCTAATTTCCAATCTAAACCTACTCTGTTTCGGTTTAAAGCCGTTCCCCCTTGTCCTATCACCACATGCCCTTGCAAAATGTCCCTCTCCAGCAATCTTGTAGGCTCCTTTGGGTCCTGAAAGGCTGATAAGTTCACCCCAGCGCCTTCTCTTCTCCAGGCAGAACAATCCCAATTGTCTCAGCCTTTCCTCACAGGACAGGTGTTCCATCCCTCTAATCATCGCACCCCTTCACCACGGTAACAGCAAAGGACAAACCTCGTTGCAAACATCCCCCCAACAAAGAAAAAGAGGTTAAAGGGAATGCTGATAAATTGGCTTCTATTTCTGAAAACTGAATGCTCTTTTTCAGGCTGGGTCAATGGTATCTATTTTAAAGCAGCCACACAGGATTCTGAATTAATTTGCACTAATGAAGCGCCAGTGACTTCTGAGGAATGAGATAAGGTTTCACTTGGGTAGCAGAAGGGAGACATCTCAGAAATAATAAGGTACCACACAGAAAGCAAGGGAAAACTTACAGTTGCCATTGCAGGTTTCTGTGCTCTGAGGTAAAGCGAAGAAATTCAGAGGGAAGCAATGGTTAAACCCGGGGGCTGGAATTTTTAAACACCTTTCCTTCTCTTTCACCGCTGTGTACAAGCCAGCTAAGCATAGCAGTGCTCGGATCCAGCTTCAAGTCTAAATTTCCATTTGGCCATTACAGCACAAAAAATGCACTCTAGCAAAAGTCAAGAGGCTCCGTTAAGTCAAGCCAGGGAGATTTGCCAGATTTTCCCATTTCCTGCCTTTCATCAGATCTAAACCACACAGCAACCCCCACACACCCCAGCGTCTGGTTTGCGTCCAGTCGGGGAGTCTCGGCATCGCCTCTGGCTGTTTCCTTAAAAAATAATCAAGGTACCATTTCACGTGAATACTTTAATTAATCAGCTACCGTGGAAGGGCGTGGAAGGGGCACTCTGCCTCAGCAAAGTCGCTGCTATTGTTGCTGTTTCCATCTCATTTGACGATACGATTAAAAGCAGCTCAACAGGCAACAAGACGTTAAGAATAATTCATAGAGCCCCAGATTTGGCACTGGAGATAGTTATCCTAAGGGAGTTTAGGACTTAGCCAAATTTTGACTTTTGGGATATCGATCATGAGCTGCAAAGGGGGATGAACCCAAGAGTCCACTGGGAGCACGAGCATTCTGATGGGGAAAAAGCCAACCCCCAGACTTCTTCCTCCTTCCCACTCTAGCTACATCCTCTTCAGGAGATGGGAGATGGCAGGAGAGCATCAAGGTCTTGGCTTTTAATAAATGAGATAAATCAGGACTTGTAATAACGGTGTCAAAGAGTGAAGAGGTGAGATGTATGACCAGTTAGACACCAGAGGTCACTCCCAACCCCCCAGCTCACACCACACCAGCCAGGAGTTTGATGACTGGATCAGGAAGCTGGTTTACCCCACCCTCCCTCCTGCCCCATCCCAGGCAAGTGAGTACTGCCGGTGAGTGGCCTCCCTGGTCAGAAAAGCAAAAGATGAAAACAATACATGTGGCTTGTCTACTCAGTAGTGATGGCCCCAAGCCAGGACAACTTTGCACCATTAAAACCTGACCATCTCCAGCATGGGGTTTTCGCCACCTCCCTGGGCAAACAGTATAAAATTCACGATTTTGCCTCTGGGATATTTGGCTCCTTTCCCCCTCATTAAAAGCAGATGATTAACGGCTTTAATTACAATTTTCTTTACATTAGGATATGTTGTTTCATGGGAACAATACCCAGTGTCCTAGGAGTGTCTTTCCACTTCTGTGATCAGGTTTCCATGACTTCTTCACATAGGTCTCACTTACTCAACTTTATTTTATCATCTTCCAGCTCACTATAATTAAAAATAATTCCCCGTAGTAAAAACTTAATATCAAAATGTACATTTCAAACGTGAGATGAAGATTGAAAAAACAGTTTTCCCCTGCTGCACTCAGAGCAGAGCAGCACGAGGCGAGACAATGCACGTGTCAGCGCAGTGACCACGGTGACAATGTGGGCGCCACTGCCACGGCGGAGAGCTGGTGGGTGTTGGAGAGGAGCAGGGCCATGGCTGGCAGCCTGCCTGGCTGCTCCTGCCAGCAGCAGCTCGTTAGTCACTGCCACGGGAAGCGCAGCACAGCCTGGAGATGCTCAGCACAGCGCTGTGTCACACACCTCACCAGGGACAGGGCGCCACAGCCCAGCTGGGGTGGCACCACTTCCAGAGGGAAACCCCAGGAGCTCGGCTCTGGCCAAGCCTCACCAGCAGCAAAGCCTCAGCAGCAACAACCTCTGCTGCCTGCGCAGCCCTGCACAACTTGAGAAGAGCGCAGGCAGCTGGCTTTCTAAAGCAAGAATAAATTAACCCCAATCACTGTCTGCAAGTCCCATCTTCATTCATGAGCCTTTCCATCCTGCTCCCAACCCAGGTCTGCAAGCTCGGCTCGGGGAAGAACCTGCCCTGGAGACTCGGAGATATCACCAGCACTGGGGGGGAAACAGCAAAGCGAGGAGGGCTGACAGCACGACTGGCTTCGGGCACGGAGGGTAAATAAAGGAGCTTTTAAGCAGCTGCAGCTTGTGGACAGGGAGGAAAGGGAGCGGGAGCCAGGCTGCCACTGGAGGCACGGGCTGGGGAGCATCAGCTGCGCTGCTCGGCACGGAGCTGCATAGAGCTGTCCTGTAGCGGGGCCAGGACGGCAGGAAGCAAATGGGGAGAAAAAGAACATTTCCTGGTGTCAGATTTAGCTGGAAAGGAGCCTGCCTTGAATTGACTTCACATGGTACAAAGCAGCAACGGCTCAAAAACAGACTGAAAAATTTCTTCTCCTCAAGGCCAGTGAAGTTACAAGATGGATGTGTTTTATTTTGCCTTGGCTGCTTTTACGTGGAGCTCCTGGCACAGCGGACAAGTCCTCTCCTCAGAGGAGACTTTAAGCCCATCCCTGGTCACATCCCTACCCACGCACTGGTGCAGGAGGAAGGTGCAAACAGATCCACCACCCCAAGCCAGCCCTTTTCTCTCCATGGATGAGAACAGGCACACAAGGGGAGTCTGAAGCAAACAGGACCCAACGCACCAAGCAGAGGACCTGGCTTCCAAGTGCCTCTTGCTTGGGATGCAGAAGCACACTCCCAGCCTCGGTCCACCTACGTAGATCTTGACACAAAACCAATCGACCTGCGAGGTCTCTGGGATGAGGCAGTCCCTCATACATCCTCTGCACAACAAAGCTCCAAAGCACAGCTTCTGCCATCTCTGGAGCCTCCCACAGCCCTTTCATCTCAGCAATGGCACCGACAATAAGCTAAAGCACGCTGAAAACACTAGTGCTGTGCGAGAGGCTCTGGAGAGAGCTGCGAGTGTGACCCCAGCTTTCTGAAGAGAGATGAGGTCTCCCTGCTGTGGAAAACCAGCAGACTCCAAATGGGGAAAGAACAAGCAGAGCTAAAGAGTCAGGGAAGAGAGAGGGCAGCCTGCACCAAGGCAAAGGAGGTCCTTGCTAATGGTGAGTCCAGCAGAGACGCGAAGGAGCAAGGAACAGCCTCTGTGTGTCAGGCTCCACGGTGGCACGGGCAGGATGGGACTCCCTAGGATGTTGAGGGCAGCTCATCCCTGCCTGCAGGAGAAGCTCCTGACACAGGGCTCTTCCAGTTTGGTGGCTGGGCATGCAGAATCCAATGCAGCAAACAGCATCAAGGCAAAGCCTTCCCAGGCTGGGATCCGCAGATATTCTGAGGAAGGGCAGCCCAAGAGCCCAACCCCTCTCAGCAACAGCAGGGAATGAAGGCAGAGTTTAAAATTGTGGCAGAAATGTTAAAATTCCTCTCGGACAAAGAAGGAACTCGGTAAACAGCCCTTATCACCCACCAGCACTGCTTATCTCTGCTTCTCACTTGTTTCTTCTGGGATGGAAATAAATGGGCTGTATCAGGGAGCAGCTCCGTCTCCAGACAAAGCGAGAAGCAAGAATGCCACGGCCGTGCAGGGCCATGCGATGCCTCTGCTGTGCTCCCTAAGACAGGATTTGCATGCATTTGTGCACACATTAACATGCAAGATTTGGAATCCTTCAAAAAGCAATTGTCTGCTCCGCTCGGGTGGGGTGTGTAAATGCAGATGGACAATTCCCTTCCCACTTGGCTTAAGACATACACGACAGTCTGATCTCTTCCCAGAGTCGTGCCATCATTGTGACTGCAAAGAGGCTTTTGGGTCAGCCATCAGTCGGTAAATCACAAAATCCCAAAACTTCTTGGAAAAGGAAGAGGCTCAGGATTTGGGGCAGCTCATATGACCCCTGAGTCTCTTAACAAAGGCATCTTAATATCCCTGCCTGTTATCTCCTCCCCTCATTTGAGAGCTAATGAGGCATCTTCCCATCCCAAGTGAGCACCAGCCATACAGACCCATTTCTCCAGACCCCACAGGCAGGGCAAACATTTGCCTAGATGGAAAAAAAATAACAGAGTCCTTCACTGCCATTGGGAGAGCCCAGCAGCTCTTCTCCAGCATGGGGAAACTGAGGCATGGAGCAACCGCAAGCAGCACCCAGCTGTGGCCTCCCCACGGAGTTCCTAGAATCAGAAAAGTCCCAAGCTTTTGTGCTCCAAACAGACAGTTCAGGCTGAAATTCTGCCTCTTTCTCCATCTTGTCTAACTGTATTTTGGACCAAATGGTCCCAGCAGACCCCATCCAGCTGCTGCCCATTGCCTCAGGTCGCATGGGTTTCAGTGGCAAAGGGGCATCTCTCCAGATAAAATATTTCTGCAACTTTGCAGCTCTTCCAGTCACTGCAGCTGAAAAGAACCCCAGCCTATCAGTGGGAATGAACTGCAAAGACTTTGCGCTACCTGCGTTGAAAAGGAAGCTTATCAGAAGCTTTTTCCTGCCCAAGTGTGGTGCAGGAGGAGGAGGTGAATTAGCCACGGGTACCTACAGCAGCAAGAATTCAGAGTCTGAGAACAAGGTGCCCTTGGTGGCCTGCAAGGACAGTCAAGGGATGCCAACACTCACTTGACACCACATGCTGGGGGAACAGCTGGCTTGAGAGATCAACATCAGGTGGCAGCAGCAGAGCTGGCAGAACAGTAATGCCAGGAAACCAAGGAAGGAAGAAATAATCCCATAACTAAACGGGTTACATCCTACAGACACAAGGCCCCCAGATCCCAAAGGCCATAGGAAGAGCACATGTAGCCACCCATCTCCAAAAATGTCCACAGTAGGTGGGAAAACACTGAGAGGATGGAGGAGTTGCAAACCAGACTCTTCTCCCCCTTCCCCATCCATCTTCTCTTGTCCCCCCGCTCAATTTGCTCAAGGCAAGTCAACTGTGCAGTGTTGTTTTATTTGTAGCTCCCCCTTGACCCCTGCAGTGCCCACAGCAGCAGCTGTGAAGGTATCCAGGATAGCACTGAAGCTTTTATGACAAAGCTCATTTCCACTCCTGTAAAAATTCTCCTCTCTGGCTGATATTGTCCATGCTTGGCCTCAGGCTGGAGACTAATTTTATTTTTAAGACTCATCCTTTACAAATGCAAAAACCATTCTTGCTTCATTAAGGAGAAGAAGAATAAGAAAAGAACTATCCCCAGTACTGCCAAGTTGCAGTCAAATATAAGCAAAAACAACCTCTGTTTTCATGGTGAATCAGGACCATCCCTTTCAGAAGCAGCTAGAACATCTGCCTGTGGGTTCCCACTGCCCTGTCCCCAAACCACTGCTTCCCTGAGGCACAGCCTGGGGCAGCCTCCAGGCTGTTCCCAATCCTGCTGTCTGTGCTCTTAGGCACCACATGGCAGACAACAACCGTCAGCACACTGGGGGAGACCAAGAAATTAGGACAAAACACCACACAATGCACAAACCCCCCAAATTCCTCATCTGGTCTGTCTGGTGCCCTCTTAGGCAGACAAGGAATCACAGAACCGCAGACCAAAGCTGTGGCCAGACCTCGCAGCAACACCCCAGGACTGGAATGAAAACACGACCAACCTTTCCAGCCTGTGGCTAAACCACAGTGGAGGATCTGGGGTGCATCACAAGCCATTTTGGGGAGCCCAGGTGCACCCCAGAGCTCTGCAGTGAACACAGATCCCTGCTTGGGCTCCAGCTTTTCCTTGTGAGCTGGGTAAGAGCCCCAGGGTGTTTAAACACCCTCTTGACCTGAACCACAGTGCCAGGCTGCTCTCATGAGCCACAACCCCTGACACGAACTGTGAAAATCCTGATGCATAAAGATGAGATGGTTAAATTAAAGGATATTAATAACTCAGTGGCTCTCAGAAGAACTCTCAACTTGGAGGTCTCAGAGTATTTTGCAGAAGATTCAATATTTTTTTTTCATAATACAGGTTAGACAGAAGTGGGCAAAGTGCTACACCCATGTGAGCTGCAGATCAAGCAGAGGGGAGAGAAAGAAGAGGCAAAAGAAGCTGCAGTGAGCCCCAGCCTGCTGCCCAGCCATGCTACCAGGAGAAAAGGCATCCAACAGGCTCCCTCACATCCAAGACGACGGAGGCAGCCTGCCAGCTCACAGGCTTACCACTACTCTCAGCATATTTATGTTAGGTTTGGGTTTTTTTTTTTCCTTCCCTTAAAGGTTCAGCTCTTAGCCTACAGAAACAATAACAACCACATATTTTTCCCCGGTCATGGAAAAGAAATGCAAACCGCTAGTTTCCAAGTTGAAGAGAAGAACAGGCTCAGCAGCAGCAGTAATAACCCTGAAGCTGGTGGGCAAACAATGCTGGAGCCAAGCTCATGATTATGAAAGGCAGAAGAAAGCACAGGATGGGCAGATGCAGGAGCTGGGGACACCCGAGAGGGTCTGGTGTCCCCCACGGCAGGACAGCCACAACCCCAAGGATCCCAGAGACCCCTGGCTGACAGGGGTGGTGCAGGAGGGGTCTCAGGGGACAGGCACAGCAGGGCCCTGACAAACTCTCCCTCTGGAGTCCCCATCCAAGACCCAATGCGAGTCTGTGTGACAAAGCCCTGCCCTGAGGGTTATCTTGTCAGATTTTCATGATACCATTGGGTGGCTTTTCAGCCTAACAAGAGACAGAGCTGTATCCCAAGGGGCTCTTTCTGCTTTGTTCTTAACTGAATGAAGAAAATTCCAAGCCTGGGGTTCTAGCACCCTGGATCCAAACCCAGCTCTCCACTGAGAAACCTGTCTGTTCAGCAAGCGGATCTTCACTGTTTTCTCAAGTTTGAATAATCCTGGGCTCTCCACAGGCAGTATTTATCTTCCTGCCCCTCTCTTCCCCCCATCCCAATCCCAGGCTCGCAGCCCATCACTCCAAACTGGCTAAACTAAACGAGTTCCCAGTGACCTGCCCCGGGGCTGTACGTGCTATTTTCAGGGCCTTCACCAGTTTGTATTTGCAGCGTGACAAGCAGAAACCACGGGAAGCATAAACATGCTGCAATCCAAGCATCTCCCAGGCCACACGTCCTAAAGGAAAAAACCTGGCTGATAGGCAAAACGCTCAGGAGCAGGATGAGCTAGACTGAAAATTGTCATTATTTCCAAAGTTAAGGCTCAGACAGCATCCCCTGAGACAGGCAACACTGACCTGCTTGTGAAAGCAAACACTGCCAGCCTGATCTGTGCCTGTGCTGGCTGAGCCCGAGCCAGGCTGCCAACAGCAAATGCGCAAGGCTGGGTCATTCTGTTAAGCCGAGCCTGGCTGGCCGAGAACACGCAACGGGAGCAGATTAAAATACGAAGCAAAATATAATCTTGTTAGCTGCAGACAGTTTTACTTTACAAATCTTTATCGCGGGCTCAAGCCGGCACCCTTATAAACACAAGGCAGTGATGCGAGACATGTAAGTGCTCCCACAGCAGGCGAAATAATCGCCAAATGAAAATAAGTCAGATAAGTTATAAGATAAGAGAGCTAAAACTGAAAGGATGACACTGCATCTGGTGCAAATAATTATTTTGGCATTATTCTGTCCAGCGCTAATCCTCCACTGCTTGAAAAGATTCAATCACTGTTTAGCACCGCCAAGGAATCATGACCAGAAAACAAAGAGTAACTGGATTAAAATCTTTCCACGGTCACAGGTCACGTCTGTGTCACATCTGCTTAAAATGTTCCTTCAAGGGACAAGAGAAAAAAGGAAATTGGACTTGAAAAGATTGCACTGCAAAACATAACCCCCAGGTTGCAGTTCTAGGTGGGTTTACAGTTTGGCATTCTGGCATGAACAAGAAGGGCTTAGAAAGATTATTACTTTTAAACTTTCTATTCTCAGGAAGGCAAAACCACGAAAATAAACATCTGAACAGCAACGTCCTCATTCACAGCTCCAGCCTGCATGCAGTCTGCTCAGAAAATGTGCAGAGAACCCAGGCTTCTGGGGGCTGCATTTACCAGAGCAATACAATTAACACCGAGAAATGAGGATTTTTTAACTCCTATTAGAGCCAGCTGAGCCTTCCTGATTATTTTTGAAATGAAAGTCCATTACAACGGCATCAGCGTTTCTCCCTGTCGTCCTACAGCTGCAGAAATGCAATTTAACAATTAACCTTTTACATCCATAAACACAGAGAACAGCAAAGGCTGGAAAAACAGCGCAGCCCCTCGCAGCTCGCCAGCACCAGCACACTGAGCAAAGTTAGCACACAGCTGCGTGCATCCATGGAATGCTCCTTATTCCTCCTCCTCTTCCTCCCTTCTACTTTCCATCCCTCCTAAAAATCCGCCACAAATTTGAAGTCGCCGGCCAAAGGCAGCTGCTTACCTGTCCCCGCTGGCAGTGGCAGCGCGGGAGGGAAGGATCTCTGGTGCTGCCCGGCTGTCCTAGCGGTGCCCTGGGCTGGAGCGCTGCTCGCAGGACCAGCCGGAGCACCGCAGTGCCATAAAGCATCCCTCGCTCCCGGCTCTGCCCGGCGCCGCTCGGGGCTCGCTCGGAGCCGTTCAGAGCAGGCACGCACGGCGTTCCCGAAGGAAACCCGCCCTGGAAAAACGTGCCATTCCTGCCCCGCGCCCGAAGCTCTCGCGTCAATCGCCTGGCTCTGAAATCCGGCTCCGGAGGGTGCCTCCCTCCCTGCTCCCAATCCCAGCGAATCCGGCAGCTCCCCCCTCCAGCCTGCCTTTCACTGAGTGACCCTCGGACGTGGCGAGGGGATGTCCAATTTGCTGGCCGAGCGCAAGGCATTAACGAGGAGCGATGCAGCCCGCGGAGAATAATTGCCGGCGCGGGAGCGGCGCGGGGCTCTGCTGTTGCATTGCTCTCCTCTCCTGCATGTTAATGAGCAATGATGTCAGCAAGCCAAAGTCACCGCATCCCACCCGGACCGGCCACCCGCCCCTTTATTTACATGGAAATCAGCCCGCTCTCCCAAATCGATAAATCCTGTAGGCTGCTTAGGTAATGGGAGAGGAAAAACAGGAAAAAAATCCCCCTCGCTCGCTTGCGTGTTTCAAAGAGTTGGCTCCACACCAGCAGCCCAAATTGAATGGTGTGAAGATACTAATTATCCTTCCTTTCTCATTTGATGCTGACCGAACCTTAACTCGCTGTCAAACTTCAGGCACCGCTTCTTAGGTACGCGGGCTATTAACGCAGTGATCCGCTGCTCCGAGAAACGTATCATTTTTCTGCTGGCTTTCAATGCCCTCTTAATTATTTTCTACAGTCGTTTGCAATGTTTCCCTACTGGCTTTTAGACGCAGCATGTTTGTCACCAGCAGGTCTAAATATTCTGGGAAATACAAATCATTAGCTTGGCGTTTTGGTCACTGCATATTTTAATACATTTCCTCTCATACGGCCACGACAGATGAACGATTCACACCTTTTTATATGTGTCTCAGGTGACTACTGAGAGCGCCAGGAATACAGCACCTCAACGGGGATGCTAAGCCTCTTTCCCCTGTGTTTCCTTACCCTCGGAAAAGAAAATGCAGAGAAGGAGCTATGCTGCCAAAGCTCTTTGGCTGCTCCTAAAGTCCATCGCTTGGGAATTCGGTGGTCATAAAAATGAATGTCTAATTCGAGTCAACTGGAGGACAGCATACTTGTCAGTTTTCGCATTTGCAAGAACTGAGAAAAATTCGAAAACTAATTTCTGTGGACTCAAAAAACTCCCCACAGAACGCAAATAAAACTTTCCCAACACTTAGTGCTTCTTGTTGAGGAACACACCTGGTTCAGGTAGGTGGGCTGGAAAGCTGCAGATTGAGATGGAGATTAAAATGCACTTTTAAGCTCTGGGTGGAACCCCGAGACAAGAGGCCATGAACTGCCAACCTTTGGGACAATAAAAAGGACAGGAAGATGGGGGATGCCAGCCAGGTGAAGGACACTGAGAGGCACTGCAGGAGCTGGGAACTGCCCACCTTTGGGATAACAAAGGAGCTGAAGACAGGGATGCCAGGGAGGTGGATGGACAGGGAGAGGGGAGCAGGAGCCAGACTTGGGGGGAAGAGCAAGACTCACGCCTGGGTGGACTGTGAGGGGATAGAAGCCCAGGAGTTCCTTTCTTGGAGGGTCCTCCTCAGAGGCAGTAGCTCTGGGGCTACCTCTGTGTTGCTGCTCTGGGAATAAATGACTTTATGGAACAGGACATCTGACAGACACTGCCATGGGAAACTTGGGGCCGAACCACTGAGGAAACGTGGTCTGGCTGTGAGTGGGGTGTGTGGGGAAGCCAAATGGGGGCTCCTGTGGGCTCAGTGGGGCCACTGCCGTGAAGGGACTTCAGTCCCAGAGGTCAAAGTCTCTGGCCCTGTCAATGTGACTGCCGGAGAGTCTCGTGGATGGTCAGACTGGGAAATTTCCTTAACATTCTGCTGCACGCTGCTGACTTTTGAGGCCTGGCTCCAGATTTCAGAGCTCTTGATTTTGGCAATATTAGCTATGTTTACAGAACACAGGAGGATGCAGAAACTACAGCTGTGAGTCTTTCTGCAGCCTCAAATGCTTTAAATTATTATCATTAAGGCTCATAAATTAGGTTTAATTACATGGAATTATACTCAAAATCTCAAGGGCGAGATCTTCAGCTGGGACAAAGCAGCCCAGCTCCCACACAGAGCCTCCCCAAGTTACTCAGCAAAGTGGGACAAACCAAGAATGTGCAGACATCTGAACTGAACTCTCTTTTTTTCACATTTAAATTAAGTCTGAGCAGCAAGTTCAAGATCTGAGCACTGACTCTGGAAATGCATACAGCCAGATCAGACCTTCCTCTCATGGAGCAGGGGTTTCTGCTGGAGATGGCTGAAGTGCTGAGGATGGTCTCCTTCAACTCCTCCAACTACAAAGAGCAACAGAACTTGTAGGGAAAATCTTCCCTGATCCTTCAGCTTCCTAAACTGGCCCATTTTGCCCCTTCCACCCTGAATCAGCGCTGCAGGCAGGCTGTCAGCTTGCCTCTCTATGGTTAACGTGACACGGCCCCAAGATGATTTACTTTTCCTCTTAAACTCAGAACATGGTGATTACAACACAAAGGAAATGAGACAAAACTGGATTGGGCAAAAGCAAATAAAGAAGCCTGCTTATGAAATGATAATATTGAGCAGAAGTGCTGTAGAGCAGAAATTACCCACATTCCCTGGAAATGGATCGCTAAAAGCATGCAGCAGTGACTTGGGGCTACAAGCGGCACAAGAAACACGTCCCGCTCCACAGGGCACGTTTTGTAGGCACTAATTTTCACCCAACACACGCGTAAAAATGTCTGACTTTATCTTCATTAACTTTCAAGGAGGAAAGGCCCTTTAGCTGCAAACACTTTGGAGCAAAGTCTCTATTTGAGCTCCAAGTGCTGTAGGAGCAGGACCATCAGCTGGCCTCACCATCCCACACCAGCCTGACACAATCCCACCCCGGGGCATGTGGCAGTGTCATCCCCACACAACCAACCATCCTAAAGGCGAGCTCAGCTTGGCTTTCTTGGCCAACTGATCATCCTCACAAAGGGATCACACCAGGAACCGCAAGCTTTTCACTGTAAGTTCATCCACAGAGACAAAACGGAGGCGAGAATCACAAGCTGAAGTAAAAGATTAGTAAAAGAGCAACGTCTGTAACGCTTCAGCTGCAGGGCTAGCTGCGAGCAGAAGAGCTTTGTGTCTCCAAACAGCGACTATGATTGTCACCGCTCCTGACAGACTTCTTGTTCCAATACTTGCAAATCTAAATATCCACAAAACCCGATGAACAGCCTCTTCTGAGACAAGAAATCAGATTAGAAGCTGCCACGTTTGGACACGCAACTGTCTCAGGGAAATGGAAATGAGCCCTTCCTGCTTTGAAAGCTGCCGGATCGCTGGCAATTGCTCCATATTACCGTTACCTACTGCGAGGCTTGTGAAAAGGTCATGTGTTGGAAAAACTCCAGAAGGCACACAAGATTTCTTGACGGATTCCACACATTATGCAGGTAAAATGGGTGTTTCATTAGGCACCGAGGAGAATACTGAGCCGGTGGAGCACATTATCAAAGGTTAGGTGAAGGACTTGCACCATTACAAGGATGGATGCTGACAACTGCCAGCAATGAAGCAAACGAGCAGAAGTAAAAAGCCACTAAAATAAAGAAAGATCAAGAGCAGGCAGCCCCTGCTTCAATGCAGAGGTGTGAGATGGACAGCTCTGCCTGTAAATGCAGCACCATCTTTCTTCCCTTTGTTGCTAGTTTGAATGATGAAGACCCAGCCCAGTCAACTCTAAACTTTCTGCCATTTGCACAAACTCATACCTACGGCTAATTTAACAAATCATTGCAAGAGCCCATGTTTCATAACTGCTGCGTTTTATCACCTTGATGTATTGATTGTCTGTCAATCAATAGTGCCCCATGTGACAATGTTGACTCTCCTGATGACAATGACAATGGGCTGCACGGCACAGCCACGCGCAGCGACAGCAGACTGGTGCTCTCAAGGTCACCGGGCGACAAACCTGATGAATGTCAGATCAAGTTGCCTTTCTGAATTATTTAGTGAGCATCCTCTGCTGCAGCGTGCCAGGACACCGCACGGCACTGCTACCTTGGGATGCCACGAGAGGCTTCAGACTGTGCCACCCCAGAGGGACACAGACCATCCCCTGTACTGCATGCACCACCAGCCTGTCCAGACCAGGGGCATGGCAGGTCCCCACCACCAGCACCGAGCCCATCCTGGCTCACAGCCACAGGCACAATAACAGCTTACACTCCCATTGCTCTTTCTGACCACAGAAATGCAGAATTGGATACTACAGTGGTTTTTTCTGCTCCGTTCCCACACTCACCCTGTAATTTGCAGAGCAATCTCCACTGGCAGAGCCGGTGCTCCCACCCCAGTGCCAGCATAAGATGAGCCCAGTGAGGTCCCTGGGCACAAGGCGGTGATTAGCAGCAGAATGACAGGCTGGAGAGGGCACAGCTTTGCAAACACTGGTGGGAAAGGCAAGGTGACTGCAAAAAGCTGATAGTGACAGGGAAGGGAAATGACCCTACGTGGCAGGGGACAGCCCCCCTCCGCCCAGCCAAATGCCTGGCTCTTCAGGAGACACATGGGGATGTGCCCAAGCTATGGGGAGAGCTCCTTGGAGAATCTGAGTCATGAAATACAGGTCAGGACTTTAAATAAGGACGAGCTTCCTTTTTCCTTCATTCTTTTTGAGCAAGGCAGCAAATGCTTCCCCACAGCTCTGAATGTTAGAAGCAGGGATGTCTTATCTCAAAGGAAAACAGGACAGACAGAGAGGCAGAGAGACCAACATCAGATGCAGATCATTAATCCCAAAACTTGGCCTTCTCCTCTTTTCCTCTGGGCTGCCATTTGTACCTTTACACGGCTGCTGCCTGAGACCAACTGAGACAGAGCTGCTCCTCCTGCTGTCACCGCTGCTGCCTTCCACTCATTTTTGGCAGAGCCATGGGTAAGGATCCGTGCTGTTGGTCTGCGAGGAGGAATTTAGTTTTTAAAACACCATCGAGCCCAGCAGCAGCTGACGCAGAAAGGGAGGTACAGCCCATACGCACTGCGGCTGATTTTAGAGGCAATTTTCTGTATTTCCTCCCAACTCACCCAGCGAGGCCTGACCCCGGCTGGCACCCGAGCTGGACAGTGAGGTGTGGCCATGAGCTCATGCTGTGCTGCCCTTGTCCTCTGGCAGCACTGAACCACACAAATGATGCCTCAGGGGACCCAGAGCACTGCACTGATGCTCCCGAGCATCACTGCCCTGCATCTCAACCCCCTCCGTGTCAAGGCACCCCAAAAGGACCCTCACCCACTGACCATCCCCACCCCAGCACTGCACGCCCCGGTGTGACACACAGAGCACACCAACAAAGAGTTTCATCAATCACTATCTCTTCCTCTCTCTCTTTTTTTTTAATCACCTTAATGCAAGAAGCTTTAGAGAGCTTAACACAATAAGGCTTTCATAGCCTCCAGCTTCCACTTGGCACTAATATGTTTTTTACTTTTATATGTTGAAATCAAATTTGTAACTGAATGTGAACAATACAGATGCTCCTGTGGTTTTCTCCCCTTTGCTAGCCTGATAGACTTCTCATCTGAAGACTTTTGAATAGTGTCCTTTAATGATGTCTACAAAAGCCTCATTAAAGCACTCTAGTGTAATTTAAGCTAAATAAACTCAACACAGTTATTTTTGTAATCACATATTTTTCTTGGGTCCTTTCCACAAACAATGAAGTGTTCACTGAAAATACGTTGCAAAGAAAACGCATACATCTTCAGCTTATCTGGTGGTATGTTTTTCAAAGATCTAAACCTTTGATCAGCAACAAATTAATTTTCCATTTACACAAAACAGAAGATGTATTTTCAGGATAACCAACTAACCCTGCAAGTCTGCATTGACATGTGCCTTGGCAGCAGCTCAGGACTCCCTTGCTGCTGCCCTTCTCACTGCCTGACACTGTCAGGGTCGCTGTCACATCAGATGATTTTTATTTTATTTTTTGGCTTCAAACCTGTCTAGCAGAGTGTTTCGGGTCAGTGGTTATGTCCTAAGGATTTCTTAAGTCCCTGAGCTCCCCTCTGCTCTAGCCACGCACTGCCTGGTCCCCCCACCAAAGCTGTGCATCCCCCAGGAACGGGGGCTGGACCATCTCTGCTCAGAGGTGAGCTTTGAGCCAGCCCAGTCCTGGACAAGTGACACAAGCCTGGTTTTTACCTCCTTAATCCACACTGTGCACGTCTTTCCTGACTGCCAGGAGGGTTTTGGTGCTTCTCTTGCCCTGGCTGGCACCACAGGAGCCCCTGCTCCCCGTCAGATGCCACAGGCAGGTCCCAGGGTATATTGCAGCAGAGTTTTGCTGTTAAATACCACCCTTTTAATAGCTTCCAAGCAGTTAAAAACAGATGAGAATGAAGTAACTTGCATGCCAGAAGGCTTATCGCTAAAAAGGCTGTCCAAATTATACACTTAATTAATATTTATGCACAAACCTCTGGCCAAACTCCCCTGACACCACCAAAGGTCTGAGATGGCCATGCTCCTATTGCCACCCAGGAGACACAGTTGCCTGCTCTTTGCCCACTAGGAGAAAAGACTTGTTTGCTGCTTGCACCCAAATTGTGTTAAATGCACAGGGAGGTGGCAAATTCAGCACATTTTTGGATCCAGCCAATTCTCTCATGCCAAGGAGGAAATCATGCACCTTGGGTCATGAACAAAAAGGGGTTTTTGCAATGTCTTCAAGTCTTCTTCACGTCTTAAATTTCCCAGTGTATCTGCAGACACAGGGAGATCAGACGTGGTCAGGAATGCACCTGGCTCCTCACCTCCCAGCTGATCAGGGCAAAGAAAGGTGCCCAAGTGGGTTTTTATTTCATGCCTGAGAGCAAGAAGTGGCCCTGGACTGGCACGTGCTGTTTCACAACAGCCCACACTCCGCAAGGCTTCTACAATCAAACCAACCTTGATTTAAAAAAAAACCCTCCAAAACATAGAAAACAATAAAATCATGAAAAGTGGCATCTCTGTTTAAGCTTGGGCAGTTTCCCAGCCCCCTTCGCACCATGGCCCAGAGCCCCTCCTGGAATATACAGAGAGGGTCATCCTGTCTTAGGCAATGAGGTTCCCAGCCTGGCTGCCCCCCTGGTTGAAGCTGGATGGAGCTCCAGTGTCCTCCAGACAGCCTGGCACTGCACACACATGACAGGAGATGTTTGCTATTCTTCCCTTTATTTTAATTAGTAATAACAACTTGTTATCGTGGCTTGACATTTGTTCATACTCAGGAATAAATTGCTTCCTTGAATGATATGCTGAGATTACAACAGGCTTTCTGTGTTTGTGTTGGTTTTAGTAGCTCATAACAAACCATGAAATTCATTACTCTTGCCACAAGCACCCACGAGATGTGCCAACCAGGGTGTGATTTATACACAGCTCAACTCATGGAAATTAACAGGTTTTAATGTTGCCTGCAAGAAGTCCAGGGTTTGAAATTTAATACAGCTGAATTACAGAAAAAGAGAATCCCAGATGCAAGCCACTGCATTGTTTTATCTGCCTAAGGACTGAACATTAAAGTCAGGGTAAAAATAATTCACTAAATATTAATTAAGTGTATAATTTGGACAGCCTTTTTAGCGATAAGCCTTCTGGCATGCAAGTTACTTCATTCTCATCTGTTTTTAACTGCTTGGAAGCTATTAAAAGGGTGGTATTTAACAGCAAAACTTCTCTGCTACAATAAAATTCGTCAAAGCATTCTCACTGAAAGGAACCACTAGAGAAAAGCCTGTGCCTCACCATCCTTAATGGGAATGGGCTGTCAGTCATACTCCAGTCCCATTTCTCCATGCCGTGTCAAGCCTTGTACATCAAACCCAATACACAAATCGCCAGCTCCATCAAGATCATTAGAGCCGCTCAGCCCGTCAGGGAAAGGTCAGCGCGTCACTGCCTGCTCCAAACACAGCATCAATCACAGCCCTCATCAAAGGCGGCCCGGCGGCGGGAGCGTGCGGCTGGAAACCCGCATCCCTTCCTCCTGCAGCAGCCTGTCATCCCCTAAACCTTCTTCTCTTCTTGTAGAACACGGCCAGCCTTTTATCTTATCGTCATCTCTAGGGAAATGCGATGGCATGGTCTGCTCTGGGAACAGGGGGATCAGGACCTGCAGGGAGGGATTAAGGCTTGATCAGGGCAGGGCTGACACCGATTCCTGCACTGGCTCCCTCCTCCATGGGGTCCCAGCCTGCTCCCGCTGCCCTGGATGGGTCCAGTACAGGTGGTGTCATGGGAGCAATCCCTCCTCCCTGAGCCAGACCCACAGAGCTGGGAACAGCCCTGGGGAAGGCTCAAAGCCATCCTGGAGGATGCTGGTTCTTTCCGTCACAGCCACACCGAGACATGGCTTGCAGAGAGATCCCATTACTGTGCCAGGCTGCTGCTGGCCTTCCACCAGCCTGAGCCTCAGCCGTGGGGCTCCAGTGTGCCCACGAGGGCAACCTGCCCAGGAGGGGTGGAGAAACCCAAACGCTGGCATTAACAGGGGACACCAGAGCTATCGAATGCTATGGCTCCCACCAGCCACTGCTCATTAAACGTGCTGGAACCACAGGCCATTTCTTCCTCTTTTTTTCCTATCATGCTGTGCTGCACGCAGCATTATCTTCAAAGGGCGAAGCAAACATGTTTGCTAAACATGAGCAGACTAAATACATCAGCCTTTTAGAAGCAATTATTGCTGCTAGAGACTTAGTGAGTGCCATTGTTCTGTGGCTCAGCCAGCTTCTTTGGAGGGGGCTGCTCTGCAAAGCCAGCGCCCTGTGACAAGGCATAACCCCTCCCCAGGGAAATAAAAAACAGGTGGGCATCCCAAGGAGCGGTGCTTTCTTTTTGCTGAGCATTTAACTTACAGTGTCTCCTCGCAACAAAAGAACAGCAGTTTCGGGGGCAGCTCAGCTGCTGACTGAAGGCAGGGCCAGCCATGCTCCTGCAGCAGAGGGTTGAGGCTATTTCTGGAGAACTGTGGATTGCTTAAATCTGGGAACCTTCCTGTGGCGTGCCCAGACTGGAAGGGATTGCCCTGACCAGTAGTTAGCCTGGTTGCTCTGGTACAGGGCAAAAAAAAAAAAGGAAAAATGGAGGAAAAAGTCCTCTCCCTTCCATCCCAAACAAGCTGGGATGCTCCAGACCATGGTGGCCCATTTGGCTGAGATTTTTAGAAATGTGGAGATTTAGAAATGTGGAGTTGCAGAGTCAGGACCACATCTCCCCTTTCCATGACCTTAATTCAGGGTGAACAGGTCAATCCCCAAAATTCCTTCTCCGTACAAACCGCGATCCTTCCCCTGTGTCAGTACGGAGAAGCCGAGGGCAAGCGCCGTGGGGCTCCCTGGGGTAATAAACACTTCAAACGGATCTCAAAGAGATGAGCAGCCATGGATGGCCAAGCCGACAGATGGGGGAAGGAGAAGGGAAGCTCACGATACCAGCGAGACAATTGTAATTAGTGTAATAAGCAGCAATCGCAGCCCAACAGCTGCCTTGCCCTCCCCAAGCGTCTGCTGCACGCACCGGCGCAAACCACGGCCAAGGATTTTGACACTTGCTGTACAAAAAGTTCTGACTTTGGTAGTTTTCATTCCACACAAGACACAGATGTGCTGTCCCAGTGTCTCCACTGCCACCTGAGTGAGCAGCACCTTGAGCTCACAGGAGGGACGTGAAACTGGATTTAGATTTCATGTCAACTATGATTTTGACTGTGACTTTGAACCAAACCTCGTCTCTTCTGTGTTGAGGCAAACCTGCCCTACTCAACTTTCTGAAATGCCTGAATCCTCAGAGATGAGCCGTTGTACAGAAAATGCCAAAACATGACAAAAATAATTTACAACAGGCATATACAACCATCCCCCACTGACGGATGTGCCCACTGTCCTTCTATGAAGCATTTCTAAGCTAAATTCCCTTGAAACACAACAACAAAGTTGGCAGTGAGCATACAGCACAGAAAAAACTATGTTCTTCCATCAGTTTTAGGGGCTGGATCAACATCCCCAGTCAGCGCAAGGGTTGCAAAGCTGCTGATCTGACAAACTGTAAAAATTTGCTAAATTGCAAAAATATGCTGTGGCTTAGACCCAGACTAATTCTGAATAATTTCTGGTGCTCACGCTCCAGGAGGGAATGCTCTTCCCACTTCCTCTCTGCTGTCCCTTGGTCTAACGGAGGTGGTCAGGGGAAGCAGTCAGACCCTCAGGGCATCCGCATATTTTGGCAGTACTTAAGGACTCAGTTCCCCGTGATTTTTAGTGGGTGTTAGACACTCAGAAAGTGTCTGCTGTGAAGATGTTTGGAGGTGTGAGCTCTAAGCTCTTCAAGCAAGGGACTGTTTCCTGCAGTGCCTAACAAAATGAGAGTATGAAGACAACAAACAAGTACAAGCTCGGAGAGCAAAAAATGTTTATGTTGAGGAAATTCAACCCCTCATGAAAGAAGCCCAAGCTGGGTGGGAGAGTTCAGGAATAACTGCAACCAGGAGGTTTGCTGAACGTTTCCTGAATGACCAGTTAGGCAGCGAGAAGTCAGCGGCGAATTAATCAAAGCCATCGGCGTGGGCTGCCACAAGGCACCGCTTCATCACAGCCAAAAACAGGACAGAGCACAGGCTGAGGCCCACTGAGAAGCTCTCTGTGCTGCACGCCTGGCACAAATCAGACCCCTGTCCTGACGGCCATCAGGATCTCCTTTCTCACACAAAGGACAGGGGAAAGGCATCAGGAAGCCAAAAGCATGGCTACAGTCAAATCTTTCACTCGCTGCTCTGCTGAATGGTGCCAGTGGAAATCTTGGGGGTTTCAAGCACATAAATGCATCACGGAGACATCCACATCGAATCTCTTCGCCAATTAGTCAAGATTAGCATTTATTTTATCCAACAGGCATTCAGCTAAAGGAGGTAATTCTCTCTCTGTATACGTCCCTTTCACACTTGTTAAAAAGTAGGACAAAGCTGTCTGCTGATAACAGTAATACTAAGAGGAACTTTCTCTCTGCCAGGGGAGGTGTCTTTGGGCACAGCCTGATCTGGGCACATCACTTGCTGTGACTGGACAGGGTCAGCATCACGGACCTCCAGCCCCAAAACCCAAATCTGTCAGACCTGCACACCACTGCAGCTTTTGACACGGGCCTGAGGCCAGTCTTGGGCTCACAGAATTGGTCTAGAACAAGGCATCCTAAAATCTAACACAAGATCCCCCGTCACCTCAAAGGAAAATTTAAACTCTCAGGCTGCTACTGCGTCAGACCTTCCATTTTCACTGTGGGAAGTCTAATATACTCCACCAATCCAGTGTCTGAGGATGCAGTGGCCAGCAAATAAATGTATTTCAACTATTTAAGTAGCTTCACTTCACAAATAGAAGAAACACTTCTTATTTTTAGCACCAGAGTAATTTGATATCTTTTGTGCTGTTAATGAAGCAAGCACTAATACTATTTTATCATCAGTTCTGATCTTCCTGGCATCATTTCACGCCCACAGAAAATTCACTCAGTACCTACAGCTCATGCTGGATGAGGCCCCTGGCCACAGCTGGTTTCCAGCACTCTGAGAACTCAATCTCTGCTAATCCCAGCCCTTTACATCAACTCAGACCGGAGCAATCTAAAAAGGAGACACATGAAGTCACTTAGGCTTATCTCTCTAATTGCCTGCCTGCGAACCAGGGGTTCGGTGTCAGCCGCTTGCACTCTCATCAGACGCAGCAGCCAGAAAAAATCAGACCTAAAATATTTACCGCAAGCATTTTGAGAACGGTGAGTGAAACTACTCAAGTCCTGTTTACTGCTGCAACTCCAAATGCACTGCCAGTTCCGAGGGATGCCTCTGGTAACAAAGCCAGTGTTCATGGCTCTCCCCTGCTGCAGCCCTTTCCAGGGCTGTGGCTGTGCAACACAGACTCCAATTCTCTCGGCAGCTTTCTTCAACTGCCCAGTGCCAACGGAGTGAAAATGTTAATGAATACTGTCCCATAAATACTTAATGCACATTTTCCTGCGACTCCTGCTGTGATTAAATAGCCACCTCATTACTCAGGCCCATCTTTCTTTCTTTCTTTTTTATCTTTGCACAAAATACCAAGAGTTGGAACTGTACCCATGCAATCGAGCTGCTGGAAACATCACTGCGTAAACCAACACCAGCAGGGCAAAATCCAAACACAGGTTTCCAAGGAATGCAAAGAGAAATCGAACCCTGTTAAGAGCAAATATTTCCTCACAGCTACCTCCTCCCAGGACCAGCAAAGGAAGAAAAGCAGAGGGGACAAGCCTGCAATATATTTTCTTCTTGAGTCTAGTTTATTTGGGGTTTTTTTTGTCTTTTTCCGTTGCATTTGGAGGTCCTTGTCACAATGGGGTATGCCGCAGGTACCTCTGGGGGCGTAAATCCCTGGGTACCACCCCGGGGCCGGTTCTGCTCTGACACCAACCCCTGAACAGCTGCAACAGGAACTCTGCTGCTCTCCCCCATCTGCAGCTTGGAGGGTGTCCATGATTCATGCGAGGTTACACAAGCAATCCAGGACAGACCTGGAAGGGAACACAGATCACCCAGAGGCATTGCTCCATCAGTGATGCTCAGCTGTGGTGCCCAAAGCACAGCTGACCACAAGACCCACCACGCCTGCCTTCGCAACATCAAGGCAACCATTTAGGAATCACGGCATGGAACTATTAGGATTTTGTTTTCTGGACCATTAGAATTCACGTATTCGAGTCCTTCCCACCAATCCTCAGCTACTAAACCAACCCAAAAGCTGCAATTCCCCTGGGATACCCACGACCACAAGAGTATCGCTGAGAGCCCAGACCCAGCCGGGGTTGGCAGCCCTGGGCCTGGGGGTTTGTGTGCGTTGCCAAACGTGACACGTGGGATCTCCAGCACTGCCGTCCAAGCAGGTCCTGGCTGGAGCGAGTGCTGGTGCTGGAGACACGTTTGCGCTGCTCCCTGTGGTTTTGTTTTGCAGGGCGATGCTCTGCCTTTCACAGGGGCCACGGGAAGTGTTTCCTCTGAGAGGAACACTCCAAATTCATGCCAAACAGCTAAAAATGTAGAAGACTCAAAGGGCTAAAGCTCGTGTATGTCAGAATTTTTGGTAATTCCTCCCAAATACATAATTTTTTGGCACGGATGCTTCAAAGTAAGCGGAGGGCAAGCATTTAGTTCCATTTCAGCTGGGAGAGTCCCAGCTCCTGTCTCTCTGATTCCTGTATGGAAACAGGCTCATTACGCAATATGTGTTCCAGTGAGTTCTGCGCCAGGGAGGCTGTGAAGCTAAGGCTAACGAAGGGAATATCGTTAAGAGCAATAAAAAGTACAAAAGCAGGAACAAATAGGCTGGTCTGCATCAGGGGCTGCTGCCATGTATCACAAGGAATCTCCAAAGAGAAGCATTTGAGTCTCTTTGGGATCCAGAAAAAGCGCAGCAAAGGATGGCGTGTGGGGAACACTGGAGAGGAACTGGTGCCAGCTGGAGACGTGGCTTTTGAAGTGCTGGAGACACTGGGAGGTCAGCACAGTGCTGAGGAATGGGAAATGTAAAGACCACTGGAGATTAAAAGATGCTTTATCCCCTTCAGAACTGGTCCTGAGACACAAGCCCAGCCTCAGTCCAGTTAACACACACGAACAGGGCTTTCAAAGGACCACTTCAACTTATTTTGTTTGTCTGCATAACAGAGATGCCAGGAATAAATGTACATCTATATCTCATTTCAAATTCCTGCTGCCAAGAGAGTCAGCCCACGAGGAGCTCCAACACCCATCTTTCAGAATCAGAACCACATGCGCCGGCACATTTCCACCGCCAGCCTGAAAGGACTGCTTGGATTTACAGATCACCACCTCCACGGATAAAGTGATGGTGCCATTTTGCTCAGCCTCTGGAAGAAGCTCACTTCCAGCCCAGCATGTTTTTTTGCATTTTTGCTGGGAAGGACCTGGTGATGGCGGGCAGGATGCTCCAGCATCACCATGCTATCACCGTGCCCATCCCACAGAACCCTGAGGTGGCAGCACCAGGGAAGCCACCTCACCTGAGCTCCCTTACTGATTTAAGATGAGCTGCCTTCTGGAAAGGGGAAAAAAAAAAGTCCTTTAAAAGAGAAAAACCAGGAACTTCTTCCCACTTCTCGGGGTGAACACATAGACTCATTTAAGGTGTAAGTAGATGAAGTAGCTAATTAAGGAAATAACCGATAACTTAATCAAGATCATTAGAGGAAGCAGCATGTTGCTCCCATTACTTAAATGGTAGCTGAGCAAAAACATACTCGTGCAACCTGAGACTTCAAAATCTACAGAGAGCCTGATCCACACAGGGAGAGCCTCCCATGTCACCTCACTGCTGGTGCCAAAGCCACTGAGAAAATATCAAATCTCCTGGTAATTTCCTACAGTCTGAACATTTAATCATCCCCAGCCACCACTGTAAAAATCCCAAGTGAATGATTCACACGTTGAGAAGAATTCACTATTAGCAGCAGCACCGTCTTCTGTCCTAGGATGCAGCCCCTGCCTATTTTTGGCAGTGGGGAGAACAAACTCTTTGCAGAAATAAAGTCAAAATACGTTGGGCCATATGAATTTTGCTTCTGGCATCTTGTGCTGACTGTGCTCCTCAGCCAGCTGCTCCCGGGATGGACCCTGGGATTTTCTCTACCCACCCCCAAGGGCTGTTTGCACACCAGTGCCACATCTCTCTCTAATTAGTCCACCAGTTGCACAGACAAAACATCTGCTGAAGGGGAGAAGGAATCCTAAAGCACACAAATAATTTGCAGGGCCTAAACAAAGGCAAACAGAGGATGCTGTTAAACCCCTACCCCCCCGCCCAGCAAACAGACCCAGAAGCTCTGCCCACAGGCTGCCGGCTCCTCTGCCTTCTCCAGCAGGAATGAATCCTTGTTTCCAACCAAAACCGCAGTTAGTTACTAACACAGCCTCCTTCTGTTTAATTCCTAAATTATCCTAAAGCAATTGAATTCAGCAAGTTGATTAAGTACTTAAAAGACTTTGTTTCCTTCAAAAGAAGCTTTTGTTTTGCCTGAAAGAAAATTGGACATTTTTTTCCTGAATTCATACTAACAAAGGCATAAGAAATCCAACATCCCAAAGTTAAAATACGCCTTTATCCTGCATTAAACACAGCTGCCAAAGACCCAAAATTCGCATTTTGTCATTCCACACGTATCCTTGCAACAGCTGAGAAGACACACAGCACGTCTGGAAACCCAGAGCTGAGGATAAGCTCCAGCCTCCCGCGGGGCTTTACTCTTCATGGGTTTTAAATAGAGTGAAAAAGCAGAAGCAGCTCAGGGACTGGCGACAGAAGTCATATTTGCATCAAGGAAAAGTTTTACTGTGCCCAGATATTAGGTCAGATATTAGCAGAGGACACAGCACATCCCCGCTCCTGCTCCTGGCCCCCGGCAGCCCTCGCCTGCCCCTGGGCTCTGCCTGCAAAGGGAACCGGCGCTCGCAAAGGCAGGCAGGAATCAGGGCTGGAAAAGAAAACCATTTCCTAACGCAAACATTTGTACAGCATTAAAGCCGCTTATACTTTCCGATGCTATAAATGGGGCGCGATGACTTACCCCGACTAAACAGGCATTCACACGCTGGAAAACCCCCCTGGAACGGGTGAGGGCAGAGGGAAGGACGGGCAGGACAGAGCCCGGAGCATCCTCGGTGATGGCAGTGCCCGGGCTGGGGGCTGCCTGTGCCCCGCCAGCCGCTGTGGCATCTGGGGAGGGCAGGTCCTGCCGGCTGCCCCAGCTGCCGGAGTGACGCCCACCGCAGTTTTAGCTTATTGGTGAAAATCCTAAGCCCTGATCCAATCCTGTCCCTTTACCCAAATGTAGCTCTCGGCAGAGCCAACATCCCTTCCAGTTTTGACTAGCGGTATGAAAGCAAAGTTACCTTGCCGATGTGTAAATCACACAAAGAGAAGCAATAAAAAACCACCCCCACGCTCAATTTGTTTCACCTCTTTCTCCCTAAAAAAGTTTCTTATCTACCTACCTGGAGTAACAGCCATGTGAGAGCGCTGAAGAAAGCTGGCAACTCTCAGCCTGTATCACCAGATCAAAAATCAGTACGGTAACTATCAGGATGCCAATAAAAGCAGTGTGTGCAAGAAAGCCTACCAGCGCTGCTGTCACATCTGGGGCAGGACTGCAACACGTACAGAGAAGGTTTGCAGAAACCATCAGCACATGATTCCTGAAGTTATACTGAATTTCACAAAGGTAACTACTGAATCATAAAGTGCTGCTGGCAAACAGCCTGGCTGGCCAAAACACAGAGTTTTCCCTTCTTTTTTTTCTCCATCTTGATGAAGGCTGCAGAGATATGTCTTTCTCTGCTACACACAGATGGAGAAGCTTGACCCTGATGCTCACTTCTGACACTCGGGGGCTACACTGGGTCTGCTGGCAGCAGCTAAAAAGCACAGGGCTACCCCGTGGGCAGTGCCTGCTGCAGGCAGCGACCTGGAAACCGCGTTCATTCGCTAGCCACCGACGGGCAGGGATAAAAGCCTCTCATGCAACTGCACATTGCTGCACTCAGTTACAGATGTGCAGCCCTGGAGCAGCTCCAGAGCGTGGGCTGGCGTCTGGGGGAGCTCTGAATGGGCTCACACAGCTCCTCCGAGCGAGGGGGAAGCGAGTGGTCTGCGCTCCAGGTGTCCCGGTGGACAGGCAGCAGGATCCAGATGTGGGCAAGCTGCCCCAGCCCTCGCACAGGCTGCGGATTCAATGAGGGCTATTCATGGAGGAGCGAGCAGGGCTTCCCGGAATGCAGAGGAAGCATTTTGGAGGGGTATTCCCATTGTAAGTCCAATAAGCCTCTTTGCATGCTAACCCCCCCGCCCACCACGGCAAGCTTTAAATATAGAAGTAATCAAAACATACATTAAAAGAAGAATTTAGAACTTGGCAGTGTTGATCTAAGAACCATCCCACTCGGGAGCGGGGCTCGAAGAGCACTGGCAGCCTCGGGGAGGGCTGAGCCTGGCTCTCCAGGAACAAAAGCAGCTTACAAACCAGGTTTGCCACGTGAGAGCCTAATTAGAGACCGAAGCCCACACAGCAAACAGACAGACTACAGAGGAAATTGGAGTCTAATTTACATGGAGAACGATTACTTACTGCAACCAATTAGTGTCAAGCTGACTGACAGAATACCCAAAATATATTCTCCCCACCCTCCCCTGCAAGTCTGAGTTTTCCTTGCTGTGTTATTTAACCTGGGTTCGGTAGGTGAGCAGTAGCACCTCACCACCACTAGACATGGGACAGCAAGCAGAGACCTTCTTGAGCTTCCCCATAAAAAACACAGACTCAAAGCCACCTTTGTGCCACCCAGTGCCGGCCTCAGCCGAGCCAGACACAGCATCAGCACAGAGCAGTGCAATGTACTGTCTTAAATCCTTAAATGACACCCTGAAGATCCTAAAATTCATTATTTTGGGGAGGTGCTCACCCTTTCCTGAACATGTATTCTTCATGGGGACTTTCACTCCTCATTTGCAACCACGCAGTAGAACTCCAGGTAGATGCTGTGTCCACACAGCCTTTGCAATGTGCTCAGGCTTTGGGTTTTGGGTCCCAACCCACACTGCTGGTCTCTGCCACAGGAAAGCATCATCCCACAGCATCACTACTGCTGCTCAGAACACTCAGCTCCAGGTGCCTGCTCATGGAAAAACCCTTTCTTTGCAGACCAGTCCCCCTCTCTGGCCGTGCTGTTCCCCATGCAGTGGCAGAACCATCGACGTGTGGGGAAATGGGGAATCCCACTGCTGCTGGAGGGAGCCAATGTGGATAGAGGAACTCCTCCTTGGCTGGCACAGCAGAGGGGTCCCATCAGTGCCTGCACTGGACAAAGACATCACCTCCACTCAGGGCTTCTCTCTTCAGCTGCCCTGAATGGGAACAACTTCATCACATTTCCCAAAGTACAAGCCTGCTCCTAGTTCTGCATAAAACCTGCCCCTCCTCCCTATCAATTCGTCCTCAAACTGGTAAACAGACTTTGAAAAGCCCTGAAGTACACACATGGAACTGACCAAATGCCATTTACCTTCCTTTTACTATTACAAATGAAACAACTCATTCTATCATCATTTTTCCCTTCCCAGCACCACACTCATTATTGACTAATTGCTGTCCTCTCTTCCACACCCTGGCACATGCATTTGGAACACACAATGACAACAGCATTTCAATGCAACTTATTGCTTCACAAATTCCTGAGTACAGTCTGTCTGAGCAGCCTCTCTGACTACTCACCAGAGAGCTCTTGTGTACACATGCTCAGGCACACAATGACCCCATTTTGGACATTTGAGACCAGGTAATCAACCTTTCCTTTGAGAAGCACCAATTTAAACCATATTTAAAGACTTTATGGGTCTTCTGTACGGATGAGATAAACTATTCTTTTAGTCTCTGCAGGCAGCATGGATAGATGACATTTTAAAGGAAAGTTATCCTAGAAAGAAAACTTGGAGGAAATGATTGGTGAAGTTTATCTAGTGGCTATTTGGTAATATGTGGAGATAGCCAGGACCTCAGGTGGGGTAAAGCATCAGCAGGAATCCTTCGAATTTCAGCTCACTTCACATCAATGGTGCTAAATCAACTCACACCACAGAGGCCCCACCAAGAGAGGTAACAGCACCATCCCAACTGGATCTCCTTTGGGTATAGACACCAAAATTGCCAGGATTTCCAAGATTTGCAAATCCTGGCGGCTCTGGTTTCCCTCTTGGTAAAATTAAAAGTCTCCATTAATTACCAAGTGGATGCAATGAAAATGCATGTGTGCTCGTGCTCCTCAGAATGAGGCTGTTAATCTGGTGTTTGTGCTCCTGGAGTTTATCTCCTCCGCACCTCCCTTCTCCCCTGGGAGCTGCCTCACTGCCACCTTATCTGCAGCTCTAAGGACAACACACTCTGCTCCGTTTTTAAATTCCCCTCCAGTGCTACCCCTGAACCAGCTCTTCAGAGAGGGGGCCTCCACCAGCTGTAATTCCCATTAATTCCTCTTATGATTAAGAGGTCAGCTCACTCCACCCTGATGACTGTGGGCTTCGGAAGTCCAACTCTATCAAAATTATCTATGCATAAAATACAATCATTACAGGAGCACGCGCCTCGCTGAGACTTTTATCAGCTGTGTGCTTGCTGCTCGCTCTTGTGCCGCTAATGGCTTTAGAGAGAGTGAGGAAGGCTTCAGCCTCATTGCTCTGCAGTGGCTCCAGGCACAGGAGCCTCTCCTCTGTGCTGGGCGAGATGTTGATTATAAAGCTGTGGAGGCAATCACTCCTGGAGAGGGGCAAGGGCAGGTGGGAGCGGGGGGAAATTACAGAAACATTCTTCTGAGTGCATCCCATTAGGGCTGGTGGCAATTACGCACGCTGATCAAGGAGGTGGGCTTCCCAGAGCCCCCTCTGAAATTACCAGGAGGGGAGGGAAGGTGAGAGAAAGAAGGAAAAAGGGAGAAAAAATAGGAGCAGGAAAATAACCCTCAACAACAGCTACAGACATACCCTGGCTGCCTGGGAGTTGGGACAGCAGAGCTGCCTCCTCCTGCAGGCAACCCGTGCTGGTGGTCACCCAGGGGAGAGCCACAGCGATAAAAGGCAGTAAGACCAGCTAAAAAATGCTTGTAAAACTGCTAATGGTCTCAGGTCCTTTTTAAGCCACCTCAGGCACTGCTAAATCACTTTCACTTGCTTTCTGGTGGGATTTGTTTAGGTTTAAGCTCCCCATGTTTACACCGATGCACTGCACATCCCCGTGTGCAGGTCAGAGCCTGTGTGCATCCACCAGCCAACCATCACTGCCGGGCTCTGCAGGCCATGCTTCCTCTCATCTTTACACGTCTTTCACTAATTGCACACGAAGAAATGAAGAAACTAACTCAACAACATCCTCCTTTCAATATGCACTATTGGGAGCTGTTGTAATAATAAAAACCAGAAGGAAAGGCAAGAAGTTTCATTGCAACCACTGTGCAGCCTTGCAGTCCTGACCCTGGAACTCCTGACAAGGTGACACATTATTAATAAATATCCATATTAATCCCAACTGTAAAGCTCTACATTCAGCCAATTAAACTGCCTGAGCGGCTGAGAGCTCCTGGAGACCTTTGTACTCTCCTTTTCATTTTTTTAGAAAATGCTCTCTTAGGGAAAGGAATGGTTTCTGCAGAGATGAGCCACCCAGCTCCTTCCAGCCTCACTGTGTGTGTATAAAATGTTCTTGGCTGCTTTCGAACACTGCACATTAATCTGTGCGATGGAGCCTGTCTCCTTCAGTGTTCCATCATTTCTCTTCGAGGCGGGTAAGACAGAGCTGTTCCACTTGGCATCACATCCCCTCCCTGCCCCCTTCTCAGCCTTTTATTTTTATTTTTTTTTCTTTTGTATTGCCAGAATAGCTCACAAGCCATCACCCCTGGCACATGTGGACCTGGAGAAGAATATATTGCTGTAGCAGCCCACGGATATATGAGACAGCCAGGGCGCTCAGAAACAGAACTGGAAGATTATGGTTTTAGCACTTCAAATTAAGAAAAATACCAGCACTCCGTTCCTGCAGCTTAGAACACATCACTTCTTTCTCCCCAGCCAGTTCTTTGCCTGTATCTTAACCTGGAGGGACAGAAACTGTTTCTTGAGTTAAGGGCTGCCGGAAACAAACCCCAGAGAGGTCTTTGAGTGGCGATGACTGGGATTTGGTCACGAGCAATGTGAGCTCCACTGGCCCACCTTGACAAGCTCTTGCACCAATAAATCAGAGCATCTCCCACACGCATGGGGCTATCTGATACAAAGCCAAGTATTTTTACAAACCCCACTCCTGGGACATGGATTTTCACACCTTCCTGCCCAAAATTTACACAAGGGAGGACGCCTGTTGCTCAGGCTACTGCCAGCCGGGCACTTCACTGGCTGCTAGCACGTGTGACCACTGCCAAGCTCTGAATGTCCACATGCCACCGAAGCCCAGGCTGGCAAATCACAACATTTCTTCAAGTCTTTACTAAATACTACAACGTTCTGTAGCTGCAGCCAACAGGTTTCCCCAGACAGGAAGCTTCAGCTGCACCTTGTCCCCTGGGAAGCATAACCTTGGCTGTGCCACACAGAGGAGGTACCCTCAGGGCTGGACTGAGGATTCCCTGGCACAAGTTATGGTGGACATTTCCCTTCCTCCCCCCACTCCCATCACCTCCCTGGAGACACCCAGAGCCCGAGGAATGCAGCAGGACCCAAGGAGAAGCACCACAGACCTCCTTCGTGCCTGGTGCCAACCGCTTGATCACACCTGGGTTCACCACCAAAGGGATGAGTGCCTCTTCCATGGATCGGGAATCCCAGAAGGGCAAATGGATGTGAAGGATAAATGCTGCCTAAGGATGTGTGAGCATCCTAAACCCTGCCAGTTGCTGGAAATCCAGCAGCCGCAGGCGTCTGCAGCGCATCTCGTGTTTTGGAAGCTGCAGTGGGAACGCCATGCACTTTCCCTTATTTCCAAGCATCCCTAAATCCTTGGCTCCTGGCATTTCTACAGTGATTAAACACACAGTTTTCAACAGTGAAACCCCATAAAACCAAAAATCCATATGGGGAGTGTCCCCATAAACCAGCTGATACCTCCCAGCAGCTGTAATCTTGGTGCCATCAGATCTGCAGAATAAACGAGTTCATTTTACTGGGGCAGGGTTTTTCTACAAAATGGAAATAAAAATTGGCTGGTGAAGATGAACGATGCCTGTGAAAGTTTTTTGCTGCACTTGATTAAATACACACAACAAACCCATTTTTTTTCTCCTTGAACGATAAACTCAATAGTCTAAAATTAAGCCCAGCAGGGTAAGTAAGATCCTGTATAGATTTCAAAAGATACTATCATTTTTTTTTTGAAAACCTGACTGCAATGTATACACACTGCAAAATCACTTGAGTACCTCTGGCACTGAACATAAACACAGGGAAAGCTAAAAATCATGTTGTGTTTTTATCTCGATACATCCTGCACCGCAAAGTACAGCCGTGGTTTGCCATTTCATGATAAACCAACCCCTTGCTTTTGATCACTTAAGTGTGTAACCATGGATGGGAATGTACATTAGTGTCAGAAAAAGAAAACGGGAAGGGAAAGCGCAATCACAGAAGCACACCAACCTGAACCACATGCTTCCCAACCAAAGGGTATTTGTAGATACCAGAATTACCATTTCTCTTCAAGACAACTGATCCTTTTCATGAAAATATAAGAAGCCCTAGAGAAATTCTGGTTGATCATTATTAAATGCACAGGCCTCATGCAATTTTTTTTCCAGGAAAATGACTGAAGCTTGGCTTTAGCATAATCCTGAAGATTATCTACATCTTCTGTATTTTTTTTCCACCGCTGCTGAATAATCAGGGCTCCTTAGAAAACCACTGCCAGAGAAACGTAAGTCTTTTTTTTCCCCTTCCTTTCCTCTCTCTTTTACCTGCTTTTATACAGTCTTTCTTGCACAGGAGCAGTGAGGAGGCAGGCAGACATGAGAGAAATCCCTGGGGAGCAGCTAGGAAGGGGCAGTGTGCACATTGTCTCAATCCCCCTCCTCAACCCCCAGCTTCCAGACATTTGATGAAGGGAAGTTTGGGCTGCTTTTCAAACACTTTTTTTTTTTTTTCCGTAGAAAAACCTAAGAAAGGAAAAAATGGTGGCTCCTCAGAAGGCAATGGAAGGAGCTGTCTCTCCTCTTCAGAGGAACGGGCTCCAAAACACTGCAGGTTCTTAGAGCATTGGGATGCTTTGGGGAGGGAATCTTGCAGAGATGCTTCAAGACAAGCACTCTGCTTTCTGCCTCAGCATTCTTTATTATTTCCCATCACACACCCTCCCTTCCCCTCCTGCTTCTGCCCTATCCACTCCAACGGCTGTGCACAGGGAATGAAAACAATTAAATACTCTTAAACAGGCAGGGCTGCAACTGGCATGGTAATGAGGTCATTATGCGCCTAAACGTGCTTTCTAAAAATAAATTACATCCAGGTACAGAGATTTCCTGGCTGCACTGTGCCCAGGGAATTACCTTAATGCAAAATCTCTAACAGCCTGGCTTGGCTTGGTTCCTTCAAAGCAAACCTGGTCCTGTCAGGACAACAAGAAGGGCTTGGCTGATATGCTGGGTCACAAATTTCAGCTCCTCTCAGGTCCAGGGGAAGCCAAGAGAGCTGGAGCTCTGCAGGGCCAGAGCCTGCGTCAGAGCCAAGGGTCACCTCCCAACACACCAGGGCACAGCCAGGCTTGGGGACCTCTGCTCCACAGCCAGGTGCCACCATGGGTCAGGACCAATATCTTGTCCCGCTCGTGTGACATGCTCCCTGTCACCAGCGTGGGGACAGCCACTGCCAAGGTCTTGCCTAGGAAGGATCCCATCTGGCAAGCAGACCTGGTTAGAATTACACAGCAGCCGGGGCTGCAGGAGGCTCATTTGCAATAATTAGAAGCATGATGTGGGCACATGGGAGGACATCAAAGGACACCGGTAGCTTCGATGGCACGATTCTCTTCTTTTAGTGGTCAAGAGGCATAAACTCCCCTGTGCCCTTGAGCTTCTCTTAATAAACCAAAATTATACAAAATTCTTTTTTTTTTGGGGGGTGGTAACCATACAGGTCACTGCAAAACCCACTTCAGGGGAAAACTAAAAACCAAAATTTTTATTTTAACATCTGCAATTCCTAGAATCATTTAGGCTGGAAAAGACCTCTAAGACCACTGAGTTCACTCATTAACTAGTACTACCACGTCCACCACTGAGCCCTGTCCCTAAGCGCCATGAGAGACCCGTGCATGTGCATTCACAGACAGACACATTCCCCGCTCCAGTGCACAGCCATATGGGCTGCGCTGCTTCCCATGTCTCCCAAACTGAATACAAACAAGGCTTCATGGATATTGGGATCTGTAGGAAGCTTAACATTTACTTGGCTTTTGTGTAAACACTTACGTGAATTACACAAGTTTCAGCCAAGAGCCTCTGCACCCCGCCGTGCTGAGCCAGATAATTCATTACAATTAAAAGCAGAGAGGGAGGCAATCAGGCTCTCCTGACACTGGGCTGGTATGGATTTGCTCTCCCAAATGGTTTCCAATTTGTCTTCACAGCGGCTCAGCCTCTCTGGAGGAAGCCCCACTGGCATTTGCATGGGAATGCTGCTCCTGCACCCAGGGCCAGGCTGTGTGCAGCAGGGACCAGGGACACAGAGGTGTCCCAGCCACCCAGGGAGGATGTTTTGGGCTGTGCCTTTGTCTGCTTCATTGGAGTGAGGCAGTGCCTGCTGAAACTCACCTTGCAGGCAGGTGAGCACTGCCCTGGGTACAAATTTTGTATACACAGAGCACCACATCCTGACAAAAGTACTTTAACAATGATAATAATAATAATAACCAATTAAAAGGCATGTGGATGTGGTTGGGGATATGGTTTCATGCTGGACTTGGCAGTGCTGAATTAACCATTTTACTCATGATCTTAGAGGTCTTTTCCAACCTTAAGGATTTTATGATAAAGAACCCTCCAGCCATAAGCACATGCATCACCCCAGACTGCAAGGCAGCATCTATTCCCCAAGTCTCTGCCTTTCTCACTCAGTATTCATAATATGCTAAGCTATTAAAACTATCCTAAGGAAAGTGCCGTGGCTTACAGTGCTGAAGACAAGTGGTGTTATCATTTGGTATTTCTTCTTTTGTTATTACAGTGAATCTTCCTACATCTCTGAAAATAATCCAATTATTGCTTACCACTGGTAAGGTCACTGTTGCTTTGAACAGAGATTTGGGTAATACTCTGATTACTCTTAAGCAAATATTGCTGAGACTTGAGCAGAAATTTCAGAGAGATTGAAAATCCATTTAACTGGAAACCATGGATGGGAAAATAGTCACACTCTAGTGGATATAAACAACAAAAAGAAGGTATCATTTCTCTGCCTTATTAGAAAAATATTGGTTTATCTGAAATCAACAGCACAGATATATTCAGCTATTAAAACAATACATGATTTCTCATATCATATAACCTTCAAAATACAGCAATCATCGAGTCTTTATTAAATGTTCCCATATGGGCTTCCAAAGGCATTCAACTACTTAAGTGCAATATATGGAAAACAGCAAAAGGTTTGTATCACTTGTGGGAATAAAAGAGCTGCTGATATCAAAGATCAATCTGTAATAAGGAAAGGAAGTTAAAATCCCTTACAGCAGTCTTGGAGATAATTTTTCTGCATGGAGCCAACGAGATAAGAGCAAAATCATACAAAATAGAGATGGTGCCAAAAAAAGGTGTCTATTATAATTCCTTTGGTGCAATTAATCATGAGGTCTTTACTGTCAGACCAGTTCCAGGTAATGGCAAAAAAAAGGGAAAAAAATCCCCAACCCTTTTTGCTATTTTTCCTTAAGAAGGAATTAATCATATTGTCACTGGAAGATGCTTTTTTCTGACATTGCTTTACTTGTATTGCCCAACTGATAATAAAAACAAAACACAGCAAGGACTTGCTGTCCTTCTGCTGAAGGAGTGGAGAAATGCTCAGGTTAACCCCTGAGTGTCCTGAGAGCCGGGAACAGCCCATCTCAGCAATACCACCACAAAACCCAAACCAGTGTCTCTGGACAGGGGGAAGGATGACAAATTCCAACAGCTCCAGGGGTGGCCAGGGCTGTCTGACCCATGGGTGGCTTCTCCTCCTTCTCTCTTTCTTGCAATCACATCATCTGCTGGAGAGTTTCCTCCCAACACCCCCAAAGCACATCTCCATCCCCCCGCAGGGATCTGTACCAGGGTCCTGGCTGAACCCTGCTCAGTCCTGGTGGGTTTGGCACAGTGACACCCCCGTGCCCTTTCCAGAACTGCATCTTTTTTGTCTCCACACTCTCCAGCACCGCAGGCGGATAACACCAGGGCGGGATGTCACAGCGCCGTGCCAGGAGTGACACAGCCAGTGACATGGCCCTGGGGACACAGACGGGTGAGCAGGCACAGTGCTGCACCGTCTCTCTCCTAGGAAACTCGCCCCGCCTGCCTCACACGCCAAAATCCCAAGGGGATAGTGAAGAGTGGAAATCGCATCAAGAAAACCTATTTAAAGTGATACCCCACTGACATTCAGCAAAGGCAAACCGTGAGCGCGCCTCAGCTCTCCAGATGATGACTCTATTCCCTCCAGAGAGCTGCCTGCCCAGCACCAGCGATATGGCAGCACCATCACAAAGCCTAACCCTGCCTTTGGCCTGCCACTCTTTGCCTCCTGACTTCCCACCTTGGACCAAGAAGGGGACAAAGAAGGCTTGGAGAGGAGAGAAACATGGCAGCGCAGCCACTGCCTAGGAAAGACACCAGGGGCAAGGATGCTCAGGGAATGAGGATGCCCAGGGAATGAGCGAGACCCCAGACAAGGCTAATTCCTGCTAACGAGTTCCATGGGGTGCCCACTCATCTCCCAGCACTGGCCTCTCCCCTCTCTCCCCTCAGCCAGAGGCAGCGAGTGGCTGCGCAGGGGTTCAGGCACGTGTGGCAGTGGGGGCGATGCTCTCATCCACACACTGAAAATGTTTTCTATTTTGAACCTCAGCCCCAATGCCTTTCCCCCGTTTGCATCTTAATGCTTTCCTCATCAATGCCTGCACCCACTCTGTGGCACAGACACCTGCAGGCTTTTAATTGCTCCTGGATTGCCTTGATTAGATGCTTTCGGGGACCTCTGACTTTTCTCTCAAGAGATATCCAAGAGACAGGCCACAAACAGTGCCAATCCAAAGTGCTGGGCTCGGTTTCCTCTTGTTCGTACACAGCAGCCAGGGCTTGGGCTTGGCTTACACCATCCCTGGGCACCTACAGTGCTATGAAATCCGCATGCAAAGGGTACAAAATACTGTCTAGCAGCAGCTACACTTCCACTGGGCTAAGGACTCATGCCTCATGGGCTTATTTCTACAAAAACCTAAGTATACTGCCAACTAATCCCCTCTTTCCAACGTAATAACTATATCTGGAATTTTTTCACAGGACAAGTCCTGTTTTTTCAGAGAAAAAGCAGCAGCCTAAAAAACTGAATACTGACTATTTAAGAAATAAATTGCATTGGTGCCTTAGGAAGAACATGGGCTATTTTAAGCACATTAGACTCTTATGTTAAATATTAGCAAACAGAGGAAGAAAAAACCACATAGTTTTGTGCTTCTTGTTAATGGCACTAAGCCCCAGCACACAGCAAAGCCCACGGGACAGGATTTTTAAAACCATTCCGGGAGCTGCAGAATAACCTCAAGGTTAAAAGTGCATTAAGACAATTATAATCAAAACATCTCTGTCAAGGGTGGATCTCAAATCCATGTCCAGGGACAGGTTTAACTTCTCAGCAAGTGAACACAACCCAGCCACACCACTGTTTTGCTGCTAGTGGCAGCAATAAGTTATCCTGGACCCAGGAACTGCTGCTGCGGGATGCAGGCACTGTGGGGGAGCTTGGCACGCCAAGGGAGCCCAGAATGCCAAAATGCTCAGGCTTCTCACAGCATCCCCCTTCCAAAAAGTAGTCTGGGTGAGATAGGGTGTGACCTAAGAAATGATGGACGGGTCTGAGATAGATGAACTGATGCACCATCCGAGGAGACGCAGGGCAAAATGCAGAGCTAGGCAGCAAGCGCTGGCTGTGACTATGCTGGCACAGTCCAGCCTTGATGCTGGCAGGATTTTCAAGAAAGAAATAAAATAAAATAAAATAAAATAAAATAAAATAAAATAAAATAATAATAATAATAATACCCCCCAAACTCAGCTGGCAGACCCCTTTTTAAAGACATTTACACAGATGCCGGAGGAATATCCAAAGTATGTAAGTTTACAAACAGCACCTGATAACTCTGAGTGGGCAGAGCACTTCCCAAATAAACTTCTGAGTCAGAAGGACCAAGAGAGAATCACTCTAATCTGCTTTTAGCCAGGGCTGCCTAAATGTGAGGAGCCTGGGGAGGCTGCTAGCAGGAAAAGAAAACAGTGAGGGTGGATTTAATGCAGAAACCTGAGCTGGCTCATTAGTGTGGAAGCAGTTGTCAAAGAGCTCAGGTCTGCACCAAAGCACCCACCAGGCCAAGGAGCTCAGCCATTAACCCAGAGTGAACAACACTGCACTGGTGGTGCCGTGCCCCCACGCAGAGCAGGGCAGCTGAAACAGCCAGCAAACACCATGCATTGGGGGATTTCATAAACCCAGTCAAATAGCGAATTGTGCAGAGTAAATGCATGTTGAAATAATGCCAGTTGCAATATCAAGGCTCTCATCAGGGACGAGAGTGTAATGAATCACTGCTGAAGCCAAATTTAAAAGGATATTGATGCCCAGGCATCCCATTTGGTGCTCATATAACATATGGCACATGTGAATTTTATAGCCTTTGTATTAATCTGCCCAGAATGCCATCACTTTGTGAGATTTCATGAAATATTAAAATTAATGAGGATAATTTATTTTACAACTCTAGGCAAAGGCCCTGGGAATGATGAGAACCTCCCCATTAAATTCAGTCGGGTCTGCGACTCGCAGCCCTAATATCTGGCATCTGTTTGCAGAGTGAGAGAAAGACACGATGCCTTTCAAGCTGGTTATTTGATGGATTGGCCTGAATTTGTTTATTAAGGTTTCTACAATCCATTATCACTGCAGGAAACAGAGAGGGAGGAATGATAGACTAAGCATGTTTATCAAACCATGTGAAATCTAGAGAGACACTCAAAACAAATCTCTACAGCCACTACAGGAAAGTGTCGGGCACCTTTATCGACAGCCCAACTGCGCATTGCACAGTTGGCTTTCAAAAACCCAACAGAAGGCCATGATGTATAAGGACAACATAGGAAAAAGGCTGAATTTTCATGCCTTGTGATGAATACAACAGTGCCAGAGGCATTTCTAAAGGACTGTGCCCACCTGTGTGCAAAACAGTATTTGAGCTATCAGCAGGTGGCAAAACGCTCGTGGCACCAACGCACAAAGCCCAGCAGTGACAGACAGCACTGGAAAGCAGCCGGGGCCAGAATATTCCCTGCTATAACGATTAGTGGGGAAGAAACTGGTTCCTGCAATGTGTATCCGGAAGATTCAAAGCCAACAGCTGCTGCAAACTTTGAACAACCACAGAATTCAATAGTAAATCTCTGATGAATGGTTAACACCTTGCAAATCTTTTCAAGAGCAGGGAATGGTATCGAACTGGCAGCCCGCTGCAAAACTAGGTGCGCACAAGGTACAAAGTCAATGTTTCGACCAACTAATCACAAAAAAGAAGGGTTCACGCAAGGTTCCTTAGTCCAGCCACGTGCCCCGAGGGGAAAGAGAATTGATTGTGTGAGTAATTATGTGCGTCTTGGACCTTGGCTAGGTCTGTGCACGCAGGAAGAGGCGGCGGAAGAAATCAGTGCAGCAGAATATTGTTGTTGTAACAGCCTTGGCAGTGCTCACGTCTGAAAAAACAGTTAGTAATTCCTCTACCTGAAACAGATCATGCACCAACTGCTGGAAAATTTATTATTCCCTTATTTCGTACTGCAAATTGGTCGACTGAAACCCTCCAAGCTTTGCAACAAAACAAATCATCCTAATAAACACGAACCGAAAGGAATGGGTGGAGATACATCTGCTTAAATGAGCACACAACTGGTAGTTGCTGAACACACGGCTATGAAAACTTGAGTCTGTGTCTACAGAGATGTTTCCCATTAAAAAACATCTTGTTAATACCAAATACTCCTGGACTACTTCTCTACAATGTAAAAAATCATGTGCAAAATTACATTCTACTTCCAAGATGCCATACATATGAACAGCAGAGAAACAATATTATGAAAAAGGAATCTCATAGTTCATGCTATTGTGCCAGAACAGCTGCACTGCAACCAAACACACCAACAGTACCACCCACAAAAGAGCCAGTATCTGCCCAACAGCAGCCTGCAGTCAGAATCACAATTGATAAGGACAATGATGATGATAAATGAAGTTGGACTGACAACTGGCTCTGAATTACACTTAGATTCTATTATTTCCATCTCCCAAGACACATACGCTCAATACACTGAGAACATATCATGGTGACACGTGGATTTGCATCTATTTCCAAAGGTACGTGGAGTCACATAAACAGAGTGGGAGCATGCGCTCACTCCAGCCAAAACACTCATTTATTCTTCATATGCATTTATGTGTGGGAATGGGCTCATCAGCATCGCTGCTTGCTTCATCCGTAATTAACATCTGGATGCCAATGAGAATGAAAGCTGACACAAGATCCAAGTATTCCAAAACTCTGCAAGCTCTCTGGACCCTTGAAAATGAAATAAATATCTTGACCTGAAAAGGGGACTTTTCATTTCCAGTTTAAACATGTGCTGAATTGTACAGACATGTTGGTCCAGGGTGTTGACCCCATGTCTCAGCTGATGAGGGATGACCTTGCAAGATGGAGTGAACGCACAGCACTGTAGGAACAAGGAGAGATTTTGCTTTAACAACTCTTTTCTGGGAAATGATCAAGTGGAAACAGTCCCATTAAATTAAGGTCGGCTGGAGAGCAAGAAACAGGGCGGGAGGAAAAGCCAATACAGAAGATCTTCCCGGCACCACCAAAACGTGACACGGATGCAGACGGCCATGCCTTGCTCCCACTGGTGCTCCCACAAGGGAGGTTTGCTGGAGAAACATCCCTCGAGAGATACTGCAAATCCCTGTTCATCACACCCCAGCCTGGGGCCCTGTTCTCTCCTCAGGGCAATCACACTGCTCAACTGGCTGGGATGCAAAATTTTAACTGGAACCAAAGAATCCTGAATTGGCTTTGCAATTCTGTTTCTGGAAACCTCACAGCAGCTCTGTCCTTCACTTTTAGACAGCTCCATGCTGCTCATGTATGTTTTCACTGAGTCTCCTCGTTTTTACAGGTCCATTGGACATAATCAGGATCAGGAAATGGACAAACACACTTGGAAAAAATAATTAAAATACTTGTAATGTTCCCTTAAGCATTAACTGTTGTGCTTTACTGGAGGATACCACATGCCCTCTGCATGCTGTGATCTCTGCCAAAGTAAATAATCCTGGTTCTTCCAAGCTTTAACCCACACCAGATCAATCTGGATCACCATGTTTTACCTGTCCCTAGAAAAAAGGAAGCATTTCTCTGGGCTACTACCTTCTCCAAACACAATTACCAACCATGAAAATCCAAAGTTTCCTACAAGAGGGGTTTCAGCAAAAGAGGAAAACAAAGCCTCACTTGCTGTTAGCAGAAGGATGATCCATCTTTACCTTCCCAGATGCTCTGGGCATTTGGCATCACAACGACGACACAGTAAATCAATATAAATATTATGTATATTACATATGTTGTCTATCAGTGCTCTGGGTCTCCAAAGGACTATAGACCACTCAGAGACAGCAAAGCTCATGTGTGCTATTCTCTACGCAGTTCATGCTTCCAATCTGCCTAGTGTAACTGTCTGGGGTGATTTAAACAAGAACTGAAAACCCTCCCACAAGACTGAAGGAGAACCATTGCATTTGTAAATACCTCGGGCTCCACAGAAGGATGTTAATGCTAATACAGGGAATCCGATGCAAATGAAAAATGAAAAAAACCCCTCATCACAGAGTTTCTTGTAATGACAGTGCTCAAATATAACCACAACAGTCTGCTTTTGATTAGAGCAAGACATTTAGTGCTGCCGTTATTATTTGTTGTTTCTATGGTTCCTTGGGCACACATCACTCTTCCCAGACAAACACAGGGAGAAGCTCAAAAGCTTCTTCACTGAGATAAGAAATCCTGCTGGATTTCAGCAAGGTTGAGCCCATGCACACCTCTGCCCTCCTCCCAGTTCCAACAGTGCTTTCCATATGAATCTGATTTGTCTTTTCTCCTTTTTGGAGGAGTGGGGTTCCCTTACACACCGACCCCCACTGGGAACTTCCCACGTCCTCCTGTCCATCAGCAGAAAAAAGTTCTCTCTTTTATTACATCTTAGAAAAGTCATTCCCACCTTAGGGAGAACTGTTTGGGATTCATTTAAATCTGCGTAGTGCCGCGGATGCAAAAAAAAAGGCCCCAGGTGAGCACCTCAAATTAAGCACACGATCCCCATCCAGTTGCCTCCAAGGTACATCTACACAGACAGTACCCAGTGACCCTCAGCCAACACAGAAATGCCCTTTTCTTCAGACTTCTCAACCAGAAGCTTGTTTGATATTTTCTTTAAAAAAAAAAAAAAAACACAGCAAAACAAAAAACCTCCAGCAATCTGTCGGGTCAGAGGGTTAGAAAATGGAAGCCCTACTCTAATTAGGCTGTGCTGGTTAAGGGCCCCATAAGCCCGGATTTTTATCTGGGCTCCCTGGCACGTGCCTTCGTCTGGCTGCAGGAGGTGACACCAGGCACACAAAAGCGGCTGCAGAGCTCCAGGGTCAGTCGGTGCAGCATTAATGAGGCAATATAGATGATAAGAAATGCATCCAGTGCCTGCCTGTACCGAATGCTCGGGGGAACTGGGCTCATATTAAACAACAAAATAGCGATCTGTTGTGTAGGGATGAACGTCTGAAAGAATGGTTTCCAGATGGGACCACACCACTGGTAAACAGAGATTGAGAAAAACCTCTCTTTTTAAGTAAAACAGAATTAAAAGAATAGTGTCTGCACATACAGTATTGATGCCGGTGATTTTTGTATTTTCTTTTTATACATTTTTTATATATTTTTGTACCCTTTCCCTTCCCTGTTACCCTCTATACACACTCCCTGTACTCTGCACAAACACTCCTTGTACTTTAGCCCTACATGTTTACAACCCTTGTAGTCTGATATTTAGCTTAGTTTGGGGTCCTGCAAAGCGAGGAAGACCAAACATTCAGACTATCTCAGAACTAGAGGCTCCAACCTGTTCTCCCTTGGAACGTGTTTTTGTAAACTAGGCTGTAGTCTCATTTGGGGGGGGCAGTTCATTAGAATAGGGGGCAATTATTCATTTATTAAGTTTCTTATTGGGGGATTTTAGGTAGATATGCTAATTTTGTGAACTCCATAAAAATCTGGTACGCGTTGTACGGGGGGGTCCGGCTCATCGTTCGCTCCATGGCATGTTTTCCACCTTTGATGAGTTTGGGCACCTAGGATCCTATTAAACTGAGGTAAATTCCCTTTTCCCTGTACTGCTGTGTCTGCTTCATATTTTTACCAGCCTGTTTAAGGCATCAGTATATCCATAGCACACATATATATTGCTGACATTTTTCCAGGGAGACTTTATGACAGCTCTCCTTTAATTCATGCCTCTTTTTACCTAGATTCCTCTTTTGAGCATAAAATACCTTATGGACACAGAACAGGGCTTTCTGCCCTCAGAAGAGGAGAATTTAAACGAGACTTGCCACACCTTGCTTTTGCCCCACCAAATTCTCCCAGCTCTGGAAGGCTGGGATGAATTGTGAGGCTGGAGCTCAGACAGCAAGAAAAATAAATGCAAAGTTGTTTCGATTTTTATAGTACTTCCATGTGCAGTACATAAACCTCTATTCAGGGTAAAGAAACCCATTGTGGAGCTGGAGGGAGTGATAACCAAAGTACAGAGATCTCAATAGATACATCAAACTATCAAGCTGTCAGATTTGGCTCTTTCCTTTCCTTTTTCAAAGGGACCAAACAAACACTTGGAATGATTTAGAAATATTTTAGAAATAATTTAGAAAGGCCATATAATAACTAGGCTGGTAATAAATCACGTTAGCAAAGCATCCCAGGACAAACTTGGGTGTTAGAGGAACAGATACTAGGAGTAAAACACTGTTCTCTACTCCTCTTCCTATTATTGTTAAAAACTTGCTTTGTTGCCATTGACATGTTGTTTTCAAAGCCGTTGAAAAATTTCCTAATTGTCAGTGATACTAAAGAAATGTTCACCATGGGTTGTAATTCCTACCAGAAGCTGCTCGGGTTGCTGTGGGGCAGGTCACCCCATCCCTGCTCCTCCTGCCTGCCTGGATGCTGGACCAGAGGAGGAGGGGAACTAGGACACGGAATCCTGACAATATTTTACCTATTGTTACAATCCCACGATTTCATTTCCACGCCGTTTCTCACACCTGTTTGCCAAATCCAGCTATTTGCTTATCCATTTCATTTAAACACTATTTTCCTCTTTGACATAAACAGTTTATCAGTGGAGAGCTACTCTACACCGAACGAGGGCTGTGAGCAATATTCCACCCTCTTACTTATGTAAATTCTGTTTATTAATGACAGACACAGAGTGCGACACCTGAACCAAGGCCTGCAAAGCTTTGCGCCCACGCTTCGGCAGAAAATCTGAGAAATGTGGGAAGGTTTGATGGGGTGAAAATCAGAGGGAACCCCAGCTTGCTACCAGGGAGCTGCTGGAGCTCCAAGCACCTTGCCATGCCACACAAGGCTCTTCCTGCACCATAAGCTACCTCATTTTCTGCAAGTCCCCAAAAGTTCCTAAAAAGGCACATTTTTCTGAGTGGAAATGTCAGACTGTGGCAAGGTCAGGACAGCTATTTGCTTTGTTGTCACCATTTTACCCCACAGTTGAACGGAACCCTGCCAGAGGAATCGATTGAAATGACAGTTAAAATACTATGGCAAGAGATTTGCACTGTGGATCTGCAGTTGAGGCAGTGAAAAACAATATTCTCCAGTAAAATGGTACTCCCTGAATGACTGACCAGGCCAATCGAACCAGTTTAGTACAAAAGAAAAAAAGAAATCTATAGGTCGAATTATTTAAAATCACATCTAACCCTTGTTTACTTCGCTAATGACACCAAACTCATTTTTCATCTACATTACTTCAGCTGTTTATCAGAATTTCAATAAAGAGCTTTCTTCTTTTTCTTACTCTTGTTTATTTCCATTTTCTATTTCGAGATTTCAGACCTCAGCTTTGAACATTGGCTCCACTCTGCTGCTTTTCATCTTGCATCAGCAGAGGACTGAAATAAGGTAACCTCTTCTCCACCTGCCCCTGGGCAGAGCCCAGAGCAAGGTGCAACTCCCTGGATAAAAACCCTGTGAGTCACTTTGTTACTGAAGCTGGGTTCGAGCTAATTAATTAACTGCATCTGTTCCTCTGTACTGCACTTATTCAACGTAGCCTCCCCAAAAAGGCTGGCTGCCTCGCAGTTACAGCATTCAGATGTTGTAAGTTCTTGAGCCAGAATCAGTAAACATGATGCAATTATAAAAATAAGTTGACGTGGAAAATCAATTTAAAGGGTCCTCGAGAGAAAAAGCACTTCTAGATAAAATGCCTCATAAAAATGCACATAATAGCACCTTGGCTGCAGCACAACCAACAATAATCCAGGATCATGTTTTATTTTGTACTGGGTGAGTTATACCCCAAGATAGACATCTGATTCTGCCTTTCTCATCCAGCCATGTATCCAAATTCTGCAGCCCTGGATCTGCTCCTGCTTCCCAAGCCACTTTGACTGGACCACACCAAGCACTCAGCCATTTGGAAGACGGACAGGATGGGTCTCCTCCTGTTGTGCTTCTTACAGCTTCCCAGGGCTTCTTTTTGATTTTACTGTCATGTTAATTCTCCTGAAATCCTGTGATAATCACCCTTAATCCAGCTGTCAGCATCCCAGCACTTGTTACCTTGCATTTACTCCATGCAAGGTGTGAAGGTGTTTTCTGTGACCGAGTCACAGCGAGATGAGCTCCTAATTGCAGAACTGTTTCTACTTGCAAACCAATTTCCATGAGGGAGATGAGAAAGCCTTTGCACAACCCTGTGCTTTCACATGGTCAGCACATTCTATCGGCTCTCCTGGCAGCTCACAAAACCACTGTCCACCAGCTTTAGTGCCTGCCTGCAGGACTGGACAAGAGAGGACAAGTTTGGTCACCAGTGGCTTCTTCCTTCTCTGGAGGTCTCAAGAAATTCAAGTGGTTAAATCTCTAATCCCATCAGAAAACTCCTGTGAATCACAGCCTCACACTCAGCACAAGTTTCAGGATCTCCTTGTAGGGAATCATCCCTGTGCCCCGTGCTGGGCTCCAAGCAATGAAACAAACAGTCTGAGCATTTGGGCAGAGTGTAAATCGTGTGCCAGATGCCATGGCAACTGGTGCACTGAGCTAATGATGTCCGGCCACACTTACACCACACTTCATTAGGAAGGCTTTGCCTGGCACTGTCCTCTCTCGCAAGGGGAGGGGACCACTCCAGCCATGGCACTGCAGGGCCCTTCCAGCAAAAATGACAGGCTCCCACCGAGGTGATGGAGCTGGACCTGGCAAAATCTCCACTGCTCTTCCAGGAAAACCTCCATTCCATGAGGAAAATAGCTGGGGGAGGTGATGCTATCCTTGTATCCAGCATGGCCCCTTCCCTTTGCCTCTCCCCACATGGTGTTTGAGGCAGCTCAGCAAAGCATCCTGGACTCGGGGCTGGCTCCCACCCAGCACTGTCCGCACAGGACCCTGCTTGGCTGGACTGGTCAGCACCATTTCTGTGGTCTCTGTGTGTGGTCCCTGCTGGAGCACCATCTGTCTTGAGTTTAGCACAACAACGTTGCAGCCCCACCAATTAAAACAGGCTGCGGAGTGAAATCCTGAATAAATGCGAAGTTAAGTAAATGATCAGCCGTGAAGATAAATAGCACAGAGATGGGTCTGGCATGGAGGTGGAAGCTGGAGGGGCCAGGACACCACAGAAGGTGAGAGCATGGACCCCAAACCAACCCCAGCTAGAGCCAGTCCCCTTCCCGACCCTTAGACTGGTGACAGTAACACCAGGACACCGCTTGCTATCTTTAATGCAGAATTAACTGTTCATTTTCTGCTGCATGGCACCTCACTACTCCAGTGTCAGGTGGAAATGCAATTATTATCCAGCCTGCCTGGCATCCTCCCCATTCCAACCATGGGCCACATCACACTGGAGAGCAGGGTGGGATGCTCCCAATGCCTGATTGAGGCACGGAGCCCTGCAGCCCTGCCTGCTGTCCCAGCACTGCATCCACCGAGGATTTTAGGAGATGCAGGATCTCCATGATGCTCTCAGAGGAGCAGCTCTGCACCATGCCCAGCTCTATCCCAGCTCCATCCACCCCACAGGCACGACAGGATACCCTTGCACGTCCTAGCAATCCTACTGGAGAGGTCCTGCTGGCTCCAGTGGGAATGGGACCATTTCTTAACCCAGATGATGCAGGTGGGAGCCACTCAGAGGAGATAGTTTAGATAAGCATCACATAAAATAGCTGAATCCCAATTCCTGTGCAGAAATGCATCTGCTTGTATTTACCACACACATACTATTTTATTAAGACACAATCTCAATCAAGAATTGCTGCTGTTGCTGAAGTTTATTTTAACACATGGCCAACTGAGCCTAAGAAAAACACGTAAAATACATTTTAACATGCTATTCTTGCCTAATGGTTTTCATAATTTTTTTAATGTGCAATATATATTTATACATTCCAAACATTTGGGGGGGTGTACATTAAAAAATTATATCAGTCACAAGTTGACTGTTAAATGAAAAAAGTACTGTGATTCTTTTGTATTAGTCCAAAACCACAAGCATTGCATTATTTTTCAATAGGTAAAAGGTAATTTGTGGTTTCATAAATTCTGTTCAAGACATGGTAATTCTTACCTGGTCACAGCTGTCAGACATTGATAGGCTATACCATGGTGATGGGTTTTTAAAACCAGAAATAGATGTCTTGTGAAAATCCTGAGGTATTTAAAAGACTGAAAAATTATTTCAGTCCAGTAAAAGCCTAGCTGAAGTCCTGTCTGGGGTTAGCTGCTTTCTCAACAGTTCAGCAAGGCACTGAAACACACACCTAATACTGAGTACAGGAGTCAGTTCTGCTGCCTTTGATAAACCACCCATGCACGCAACTTTAAGCACACAATTTGCCACATAATCACTGATATCAGGACCCCATTAACTGAAAACCATTTGCAGAACGAACATCCTTGGGGTTTCCAGCTCCCTCATCCCATTTGCACAGAGGTACCCACCCCACTCCTGCAAACAGGGAATGCTGCTTGCCTCCTCATTCCCAAATTATTCCCCCAGGCCTTAAAAGAGTGTCCGGTGGCACTGATCATCCCCACAAAAGTGCAATAACACCTCAAAGCACCCTTGGGCTGGCCTGGAGAGAGCATTCCCTCTATCCAGGTTGTTCAGTGTTGTTCTGTTTTTCTGATATTCGTGGAGGTTTGCAGGAGCTCGCAGGAAAGTTTAGCAGACAGCACTCAAGATGGCAATTGAGAGGACTTTATGTACAAAAGTTTCTTTATATAAGCATTAATAATCTAGCAACTATTGGTCAAGAGTTTTCCACCCCCCAAAATGATAGGTTAAAATCCTACAACATCCAATACCAAAACAATGAGATTAAAAGAGTACAGGAATGCAACTTATCTCTATTCTCCACAAGAAAGAAAAGAAAGATTTCTAAAACAGCGCAACTACAGTTCAGAGTTGCTTGCTCCAAAGGAGGAGCATCCTGATGGAGAGCAGTGTGTGCCACCCAGCCAGAGGGACGCTGGAGCCTCGGGGGGTGCAGCCCATGAAGAGAGACCCCAGGGCAGCCCAGACTTCTCCAGGGAAGCCCCGAGCTGCTGTGGCACTCCAGCCCATTCCCACATTGGTTTCTTATCCATATGATGCAGACCCAGCCAACGGTGGCGATCACAGAATCGTTTAGGTTGGAGGAGACCCTAAAGATCAAGTCCAACCATAAATTTAACACATTGAGTCTTGCTCCTTCCATGATGCTGTAGATCCAGAACACGCCAGGCATTCCCTGGTGATAGGCAGGCTCCCAACTCATCAGCAACCACACCCAGGGCTGGAAAAGTCCTTGTCAAAAGCATGGATGAAGTTACAGCTACACACCTCTTCATCAGTCCCTTCTCATGCTTGAAGGGACGTGGCCCTAAACGTATTTATCCTCACATGAAAGCCCACTATGCGGAATTTAATTGGATACATTCTAAAATATCAGCTTTGTTTCTTCACCAATAAACCAGAAAGCTGCTCTCTCACATGTTTATTTGAAATAGGGATTTAGCAAGTATTAAATGCTCTCCTCTTAGCTACAGTTCCAGGCCAGGATTTAAATATCTGTGTTACAAGACAAATTTTAGCTTTAAACCGCAGTAAGCACATTCTAAAAATGGAATAAAATAATCAATTCCATGTGCAAATCTCTGCCCTCCTGGTAACCTTCCTGACCCAAATACAACCAAGGCTCTGACCGGCATGGGATGGTCCCCTTGCTGTATGCTTGAAGTAAAGGAAGCCGGAAAGCCAAGACAGAAAACACTCCCTAATTTTTGCAGTTTTCAGCTATTACCCTCAAAGGACAGACGGATGGGGAGGATGAACCCTGAGACCACTTGCAAAGGCCACTCTGCACACACACACAGCATTCTTTATTCGCCATTTGCATCCTGTTTTGCTGTAAACCGTAATGTTACTTCACTGTTGTCTGAAAAACGCAAATTCCAGCAGATCTGGCAAAACACTTTAGCCACTGCATAGCTTCCAGCCCAGCAGTTGCTCAATGGGGCTATTCATGAGCCCTGTACAGCTTTTAATCCTTTCTGCACCAAGCGGTGCTGAGCTCTTTTCCTGGCTGCAATCTGGAGTTCCCGGCAGGAGATATTTTCACCTCTGCTCTCTGGCTTTATCTCCTCTCTTCGTGCTGCACATGATGCAACAGCAAAAAAAAAAAAAAAAAAAAAAAAAAAAAAAAAAAAAAAAAAAAGAAAGAAAAAAAAAACAACCAAAAAATCACAGAGAACAGAGAACGCAATGACTTTGATTTGTTTTCAGTGCTGGCCTGAAGGCAGCCATGGTTCAGCACAAGTAATGGGCAGCAAAGGATGGTATTGCTGATCCCAGCCTGGCTCACCCTTACACACACAGCAGAACGGTTATTTTCTATATTTCTAGGACACCACTCACACAGAAAACACTCAAGATTAACCTTACATCAGGTACAGGGTTATCATTTTACGACATGCATTTTTAATTTCTATTTTTTAAAGAGAAAAAGGAGAATCATATAGCTTTTTACATCCACTGAATCAAACTCCTTATAATTAGGGCTGCTGGTTTCCACGGTAACAAGGATCCAACTCTCTTTTACGTGAAGTAAAAATAAAGAACAGCTCCATCCGGCTCTCGGTGTGGTGTGGGCACTTTCAGCCAGCGATGGGATGGTGCTGCAGACGTGGGGGAGATTGGAGCACCCAGGGCAGCTCTGCTCTGCTGCCAGTGCCACCACACCGCAGGAGGGACACATGGCACAGCACTGTCTCCTACCCAGCCAAAATCATGGGCATGGTGCAGACAGGGATTTCTCCAGCCTTCCCACTGGTGTCCCCTTGGCCCAGGACTCTACCGCCACCACCATCCCTCTTTCTGCAAGAGCAGCATCGCCCACACCCTTCCCCAAGGGCTACAGCCTCCTCTGTGATGACTTCACCTCTAATAATAACTTCCAGAGCCCCATGGACTCCAGAGGAAAATAAACTCAAGTTACTTTTCCCTTTTACACTCCTCTTATTTTAGGAATTTGATGTGGGTGTAAAAGCAAAAAGACACACCTATCATAGCTGGAAAAAAGCACTGCGGGTATGATGTGACTCTGGCAAGCACAAAAGTGAATCACAGGAGGATCTGCACCGACTTTCTAAAGCAGTAATTTGCTTGGGCTAGGCTTCTGTAACAGATGTTGCCATTTATATACGTAATTTTGTATTGCTTTTTTGAATATATAAAGGGAGTGTGTCTGAGTTGGGTGTGTCTGAGTGTGCGTAAGGGTATGCAAGGGGGTGTGTGTGAGTGTGTAAAGAGTGTGTAAAAGTGTGCAAGAGTGTGTAAAGCCCACCAGTCACTTGTATAAAATACAAACCTGGTTATTTTCTGGATGGTTTCTCTCTCTTCCCCTGCTTCTAGCAACCCAGAGCCATAGCCTGTCTCGAGAGCAGCTGAGGGGACATGGCCAGTGGGACAGCCCCTCTCACAGCCAGCCAGACTTCCTGCACCCCATATAACGTGGGGGGAGCTCCTGGCCTGCCTCTGTCACCAAAGTCTGGGAGATCATTTCCAATCAAAGCACCACGGACTTCTGCAGCCCTTGATATGTCGTATTCCACTGCCAGAGGTCAGGTCAGAGTCACTCACGCAGTCAAAAAACCTGGTTACATCCACAAACCATCCAAGCATCTGAGCTACCAGGACGTCTCTTGAGCACAACAAACCCAATTATTTGCACAACACTGGACAGGCAGGTGTTCATTTCTGCCTGTGAGGTTTAAATGCTTTCCAAGGAAAAGCTTTTCCTTCTTTTGCTTTACATCCAACCACAAAGCTTTTTCCTTATATATCAGGAATCTTAATCACAGATAAACTGATGAGAGAACGAGATTGGCTGATCCCATTTGCAACTGCTGCTATGCTATAAGCCAATAGGGAAGGAGACACAACTTGCCCTCTCTCTTCTCGCCTTCCCCACCTGGCTGGGGGAACCTTGCTGAAGGAAGTGACCTGGGTTTAGAGTAACCCAAGCAAGGTGGCTCCCCACAGCAAGTGATGCTGGGGATGCCACAAGTCCATCTGGGCTCAAAGGAAGATAACTCATGGGACAGAAAGGCACCCAGGGACACCTAATACCTGGAAATCACCCTGGCTTAGAAAGTCCCCAAACTGGAAATACTTTGGGTGTGGGAGTGAATGACAGACTGTCACGCTGTTCTCTGCCCAGCACTGTCACAAACCCTCCCAATGACCTGACTCGACCCCTCCCCTCCACTCTCAGACTGTGTTCACCTTCGCATTCCAAGAACCAGAGCATCTTATAAACCATCAATTTACTGTTTGTTTGGCTGCTTTTTACTTGAAAACATCAAAATGCTACATTTGACAAGGCACTCCTTTTGCTTCCGGACACTTTTCAGACCTGTTTACCCTCTTCTTCCCCACAAGCTTGGGCTGGTTACAGCACCAAGGAAGTTTTACCAAGGAAGTTTTTCAACCCAAGCCTAATGTTAAATAAAGCTCAGATTCACGGGACACTCTACATAAACCCAGCAGAGACATAATGTGGCACAAGGCGTTTGCAGAATCCGCTTTGGAAATCCACAGAGGTGCTTACAAAGACATCTACCCTGATCAAAGTGATTTATATTTTTCACGAGTGAGCAATTTGCTTACTAGGAAAGAGACAAATTTAATTTTTAATTTGATCCCCATCAAAACAATATTTCCTTGTTGCTATGACAGCTGAAAGGAAAACCTCTTCCCTCGGCAAGAGCCAGCTAACAGCACTGCCGCACGTCCCCCAGCAGCAGCGCGGGGAGGGAACACAGCCATGTGCATCATTTTTGGCTCTCGGTGGCTTTGATTTGATGGGATTTTTTAAAAGGACATTCTGAAGCCAAGAAGCAGAAAGCCTTTGGAGAGGCTGAGGGGAAAGAGCTACAAAGCATGGGAGCCTCGTAACGCCTGTGGGACCGCGGACTGTCCAAAGCCCCACGGATCATTCCAGGGACCCTGTGGGTTTGACCCCAGGCTCTGGGGACCAGCTGCCCTGCACCATAACCCAAACTGCACCTCTAATCCACGATGCACAATGCTGGGAGGGGAGAAAAAAGACATCTGCTGACCATCAGTAGATATGGCAAGAGTCCAACAACAAAAACAGAAAGGGCTTAAACACATAACCACTCTTTTCCTTCCACTCCTCCTCCATGGCTACCATCCTTGCAGTACTGAAGAAGTGCCCTGATGAATAAATATCTTCTTTCCCTTAGCAACAGTTAGCAACAGAGTCAAGGTTTTTCTGCCTTGCTCAAAAGAAACACATCTCAAACTAACATAGATGATTTAAACGGCAATAAATATAGGACGTGGGTGTAATCAAAAATCGCTGAAACGCAAATCCCACTTTTTAGCCTGGGTTATTTTAAAGCACGAGCAAAACTGCCAAAGATCTGTAGAAAGAGCATGGAGAGGGCTAAAGGGGAAAGGAAAATCACGGCAAGATTTGAGGAGGACAGAGAGATACTGTCCATTCCTTCTGAGCAAAGCTGAGGCCAGGAACAACAACGGTTTGCCTTCAGCCTTGAGTACAATTTGAGTTTCTGCAGCAGATTTTGGTTTTTACAAACTGCAGAGGTCGCATATAGTCAAAAATCTGTTAAATGCATAACCCCAGTGCACAGCAAACGTATTCTTTTCACGGCTCTATTCCTTTAACAGTTCATTTAAGACGTCTGCCTTGCATTTTTCCATTTGGTGTTGGGAAAATGTTTTCTTTCATCTGGCACAGAGCCCAACTCAACAGAAAAAGAAAGCCCTCCCCGTTTCCATGGGGCCCTGCAGTATAAGACATGGGACTGATTTTACCCTTAACCAGGCTACTTTTGGCTCTGTCATCATTATTTTGGCTCCTTCCCTTTGGCCCAGGCTCTTTTCCTCCCCTGTCATTTAGAGGACGAGTAAATCTTGTCCTGGTTCCTTGATGCTAGCTAGCAGCAAGGAAAATTCCCTACCAACACCTCTGCTCCTCTAGGCATGAGAGCCATCTCCGCTCCCCATCCCACATCCTCAAGCCTCGGCCCCAAAAAATGCAAAGCTCTGCTGCCACCAGCATCCCAAGGCACGGGTCTAGCTGGGGTTTTGGTAACACCTCCCTGCTCTTTCCCCATCAAGAGAAATTTTCCGGATTTCCATACAAACCACAACAGAAATCACAGCTGGGCCACAGAACACAGCCTGGTTCTACCCACTAGCGAACAATGCCAGATATCACTAACTGCAACACAAAACCACGGCACGGTCCTGCTGATAAGGCACTGCTAGAGGGTAGCCTGAGGGTCAAGCAGTTGTGGGGAAAAGTGGCTCTTTGGGATGCCTGTGGATACAGGGGGAAACGGCAACGGGAGCCAGACACTTCCAACGTGTCCTGATTTTATTTCTCCAGAGAGAAATAAAATATATCACAGGTTAAAAAAAAATCTCAGCGAGATAACAGCGTTTGGCTCCTGCTGAGTTTTTCAGGATAAAAAATTGGTTCAATTTTTTTATTTTATTGATTTCAAAGTGACGCTGGAGATGGCAGAAGGCAGCTCTGCAGCCCAGAAAGCCGAGCTCCCTGTCTGACACTGTGCAACGCCACATCCCTTCTTCACCCTGCTCTATTCCAACAGTGAAAACCTCTTAGGTGCTTTTCTCTAATTACCTATTGACTTCAGAGAAGCAGTGCCCTACTCGGCGATGAAGTGAGGAACGATTCCCATGTCACACTCCATGTCACACTCCGTCAGGACACGGCGCTGTAACGCACGTCACAGGGCAGTGCCGTGCGGATCTGGAGCCAAAATGACTCAGAAGAATGATGCCAGCTGTGCCGACTGAGAATTGAGCTGCTACGTGGTTTTCTATTGTACGTAGACGTCTAAATCCCTAAGCCTGAAGTAAAATAATTTATAAGCTTCAGGTAGAAAAGATCTGCTCCCAAATCCTCGTCGCTTTTCAATCCTAGTCTCTAACACTTTATATTCTTTCCACATTTAATGTGCCCTTAAGGTGGGGATTAGGCAGGCATTTGATTACATCTTTTATGTTTATGGCAATTCATTTCCAAACCTTTACAAACTTTAATTAAATGCTACATTTTCACCACCTCATCCTGAATTGAGAGAGAACAGCAGAGGAAAATCTGCCCTCAAACAGAATTTACATTTCTAAAGCACCTTTTTCTGTGCAAGCACCTTGGGGCTACCGCATAAAATCATCCTGAGCTGCCTTAAGACGTATCAGTGCAGACATCAAAGCAGCTCTAATACCCAGCCTCACGCAGACCCGCACACAGCTGAGATCACTGTGTTCGCAAGCACGAAATAAAACAGCTCCTACCAAAACCAACCATCGATCCCCTCAAGAGGTAGCTGTGGGGAAAGTGAGAGCAGCAGCAAAACTCCACCAGTAAAAGCCAACCTTGGCCTTTGAAAAGGCTCACAGGAAGGGGTCTGGTAGCCAAAAGCATGGCCACTTCATCCAGTCCCACAGCCCCTTTTTTTGAGCAACGCTGTCCGCGAGGGGAAACACCGCTGTGTTCCCATGAAGCTAAAGGGGAGCTGAGCATTCCCAGTGAGGAGGAGAGCTCAGCAAAGTCAGCTCTCCAGAGCTGGGAATGACCAAACCATCTCCAAAGGTAATACCCCCTCGGCTGTAAAGACCTCCAGTGACTGGGAAATGTAATGCCATTTCCTTAAAATCTGGACTCTTCTCTTAGGTTGCACTTGGGGTCACCCCATCCCTGGCCACACACGTGCATGTATCCTCTCTGTGGTCATTTTGCAGAGGGACACAACCCAAAATTTCTTTCTGTTCAGCATTTAGGATCCAAGACATTGGTTTTTAAGCTAAATTTTAATTGCATGTTGCAAATGGGGAATTTGTCCTATTTTAAGGTCTGGGTGCAGCAGAAACCATTCTCGGGAGCTGTCAGATCAAAAAGACAGGGAATCTCAGAAGATTAGCTGAGCTTTGCCCTTTGGGGCCAAGACAGAAGAATGATATCAAATTTTTATCAGTTAAGAAACTCAAGCCTGGCTAGAACACCACCACATCTCTGCAGTCCATCGGAATAAATTCACACTACACAAGCAGAATACTAAAAATGGTTTAGTTGAAAATCTCACAGGTCAGGTAGCATCAAGGTCGAAGCTACAGAGACTCCTGTGCACAGACATAGAAAACAACGAACCAGTAGCCAGATCCTTGTTTTCTGTTTCCCTGCAACTCTGCCTATCCCTTGAATGACACATCCAGCGATGCTGTGCCTCATTTGCTGCCTCCCCATGCCACAGGCTCCAGGGTGGCATGGGGAGATGAGATCTCTGCAGCTACGGATGGTGCCACTCAAGCTGGCAGGGCACCCCAGCTCCCTGTGCCATGCCAGCTTCAAACCATTTAAACAGCTTGGGAGGGTTGGGATTTAAATCATTGATCAGCCTCGCGTGTGCCCTCTGTGCTGGGCTGAAATTTCACTCCTTGGGTTGCTGTGCCTGCACAGAGCGTCCCACTCTGCAAACTCACTCCTCGCTCACATCCAAACAGCTTCGCTTTTCCTGGATCACACAAAATTTCCCTTCCATAACCACGGTCAGGCCAAATTTTGGCCTTCAAGCTGCTGTTCATGCCATCAAAGAGCTTTAAGAAGATGTAAAGCTGTGTTTTACTTTGCCTAAAACGTCCTGCAAAGGCCAGACAGATTTTATTCAAAGACTGTTATCACAGGTCTCGCACTGACCACCACTTTCCTGGTCCCTGGGAAATTCATGACATGACTTCCCCGCGGTCAGGATTTCACTCCAAACTTGGAAGAGTGCAGGCCAGAAGGAAAGTTTCGGCAGTTGCTGTGCGCGCTCGGAGGAGCGGCTGGAGCAGGAAGCCAGCGTTTAACAGCACTCGCAGCCCTGCAAAATTTTACAAGACACAACCCTCGTGTTAGAGGATCCATTTCTTTCTTCATAAAATATATTGGGCCTTTCCACAAACTCCTTTTATTGGTCCATTTGGCTACTCACTCCTTTTATGAACTGCTCAAGCTCCCGGATCATCTGGAAAAGCCAAGGGAGAGGCCGAGCTGAACCACAATGATGTGCCAGCCATCGCCAACAACCCTCTCTGCTCGGGCACTGTGTGCCAGCACGCAGGGCAGACGGATTGCATCCCCTGAAAGGAAGCATGTAGCATCTTTTTAACCCATTTCTTCTCACTGCCTACAAGGTTTTGGAGTCCCAAAGCCAAGGTAAATCCCCCAAAACCATGTGCCTTTATGCCTTTCACTTCAAACCAAAATTCACTTGGCAGCAAACAAGCAGTTAAGACCAGGAGGATTTTTTTTTTAACCAGCCTCCTACATCTCTTCCATGAGGGTCCTTTAAACGATCTAGTTAAAGAGCAAGCTCGCATGGAGGTCCGCATGCTAACATAACAACGTATTTTAACAGTGTATTTAAATAGTTTCATTTCTATTGACATTGGCTAAGGTGCGTCCTAAGGCTTGCTGGTCTCCAGCACAAGGCCGGACAACTCTCGAGTGCAGCCTTTCAAGCTCTGCATTGCCACATCTCCTTTAACAACAACAAAACATTGCACAATCACTGTTTCCCAAGGAGATGAGTGCCCGGGGCACTCTGTGTGCTAAGTCCAGCGCTTTGTGGCATGGTCAGCACAGAAAAAAGACCAGCAAAGCCTTACAAGAAAGGAAAAGCCAAGCAGCATGAGCAGATACGTGCCTGGCTCTACACATGTGTTCCTGCCCAAAAATCTGTGGGGCAGAACAAGGGTCCTGTGCTCCTGGCTGTGGGGCTGCAATGTGCTTTTGGTCCCAATCCCAGAGCTCCACAGCTCATTCCCAGAAGCGTTCTCCCAGTACTTCCCAGCCCACCAGCCCAGGCAGGAGCACCACAGTGCTCTCACAGCCCCAAAAGCACACAGTCCAGGAATCATCACAATGGGACAAAATGCCCGTTCCTTCCCAGGGCCCAGCTCCAGCGACACCTCCAGAAATTTTTATTAATAATTACCCCGGCACAATGATATAACAACATCTTTATCCTGGTGAGAAGGTGCTTTGCAGCACACGGGCCAGCTTGTATCCTTGAAATTATTCACGTATGTCATGTCTGAGCTGCACCAAGCCCTTGTGAAATAACCAGCCAAGGGTGAATGCAACAATCCCACTGAGAGGCTGTTTTAAGCCCTATAACAAGGAGCTCTGCTGCCCTCCCAAATAGCAGGAGCCACTTTAAAAAAACCTTACTATTGTAATCTTGGATTACTCCCTACCACCCAAATCCATTTCATCATAATTAGCACCCATTATTATAAAGCCCCTCTGGCATTTCCATATTTCTCTGATCGTTACACTCCACGGATACTCTGCAGCAAAATCCACCCAGCTGTGTATTTTGCATAAACTGGTTATCTTGAACCACATGCCCTCTCATTCTTGTTACCAGCCCCATATTTTATACAACAGCGTTGACACTTCCAGCCTCTTGCAGGAGCCCTGCTTTGAGAGATTTAGATTAAGCCCAATGCAAGCAGCTCACTGGGGGAGACAGGAGAAAATTTGAATTCCTCTTGAATTAATGCCTGAAATCTGAAAATTCAGCATGGCATGGTATGGTTTTACCAAAGCATGGCACAAAATCCAGCTGCCCAGAATATTTTAACAGCACTACAAAGCAGCCAAAAGCTGATAATGGACTTGGCTTTGGGGTTCTTTATTCCCTCTTTAAAGAAAAACACAAGGTGCACTAAGAGTTCAACTAGAAACACACCTTGGCAGTCTCTGAGCAATTAGCTAAAGGGAAGACAAGAAAAGAAAAAAGTCTATTTTTGTTGGGAAAAAAGTTATTACAGAAGATGAGGCAGCCCTAGGCTCTGTGATCAGCTCTGAACAATTAAGCACACACCTCTGTACCTCCAGGATGGGGTCCCCCACTAGCAAGCAGGTGCTTCATCTTCCAACTAACAATGCTCCAGCCAGCATCCAGCCCTGCCACAGCATCCTCGGGGCTAGGGCTGCTTCCTGCTCCAGCCACAAACCCCTGTAATTTAAATTTCCTTACATAATTGATAACTTCTACAGTAGGGGATAAGAACCATCTCGAGGCCTTTCACAAGAGCCCTTCAACTCCAGCAGCTTTGGTGCTGCTGGGAACAAGACCACAACACTTCAACACAGCACAGAACCTCCAAGCCCCCAGATCTGCTGCTTTTCTAGCCAGAAGAATTGGTAATGCTGCACCCTCAGATATTATCCATCTTTCAAGATCTTTCCTCCGCTTGGGTAGCTCCCAGCACCCTAAGATGTCCCCAGACTCTGTGCCTTCAAGAAGATGAAGGTTGCAACCCTTCACTAGCCAGGGCCTCTTCATTTTCCCCTCTCAGCACACTTCAGTCGCCTCTGAAGCTCAGCGTAACACCAGGCTGAGCATTAATCAACACAACATGCGCTTCACCTAACTTCAGCAACCACTACGAATATTTAAGTTTTATATTATGTGCTGGGATTATTTTTATATGTATGCCACCCTGTGTCTTTTTATATACACACTCACACCCCTATATAAGCAAACACACACACAGAGTATTTCATTCCTGCAAACTATAATTTAAGCACAGGGATTTTTTTTTTCCCCCTTCAGGCAGCCGGAGCAGCAGAGTAGCACAGCAGCGATGCCGACTGCCCTCTGCTGTATATGAGACAAATGCTTCTTTGTTTAAAAATATTATTTAAATGCTCATAACTTTTCCCAGGAAAACATTTATTAAAATTACATTTGATCATTTTGAGTGCAACATGCCATACCGATGCCACCAGATTTCTCCTGTCAGACTGAAAGATTCATGTCCCTTACAAGTTGCATCAGCAGAAAGTAAATAAGTCTGGGCTGGAACTGCACGGGGTACAATGTGAAAATGTTTTATTTATACACTTGAAAACGGCAAAGGGAGATCAGAACAAACAATATAGCTTTATTATTCAGGCATTTATCAGATAGCCTTCACACTTCAGCAAATCGCACATCTATTAGAGGTACAAGCTGAAACTGTCACGTGCCAATGTGAAATCATTTTTCTATTGTAAAGAAGCATTGTTCCCGCTACTAGAAGGAAAGATATTAAAACATATTCAAATGTATGTATTTGAAACCACTACACCTTGTAATAAATTATGCACTTGATATTAAAAATCCAAGCTACGCAGCACAAACCTGACTTTAGAATATTAACTTTTATTGTCTTCTCACGTCCCAGTTCTTCTCACATCTGACATTTAAAGGGGCTGCACTTTAAACACGTGGCCTTTGTGGCACCAAAGGCAGTTAATATGGCCCAGCCACAGCCCTGTGATGAGTGCTCCCACTGTCTCGCAGGTGAGAAGAGAAAGGCAATCAGCCTTGTCCCCACCCTGCTGCCACTTCTTCAAATGTTAATTTCAAACAAAAGTCTGATAGAGCAGGGGTTTTGCAAAAACAGGGATTAAATTATCTGCAAAGAGCCAGGGCGAGATAAGGGACACAGCATCTCTGCACAGGGATCCACTCCACCCAGGGCAGAGGGGCCCAAGAGCAGCCAGGTCTTCCTCTCTGAGCAAACCCGGGCTGGACAAGCACCCGATGGCCTGGAGAGGTCAGAGCAACACTGTCTGCTCTGCGAGCACCAAAATCCCAGTTCCTGGCACCACGATGTATTTTCTGCCTCTCCGTGTCACGCTCCCACAGAAGGAGACATCTTTTTTTAACCTGTCTCTGTGCAACACCTCAGCTCTGCAAGCAGCGCCCATCTGTTCCGTAGAGCTCCGTGGGGACACCTCCACACCACCCTGGGAGGGTGGGAGGGGGACCGAGGGGTCAGAGCACCCCTGGGGGCTGTGCTCCAGGTGCCCTAGCCCCCACGGGCTACCCACAGCCACCCTGGCCCCGTTGGTGACCAGCAGAGTCACACCAGCACAACTGGTTCCTCATCCCTCCCAGTGACTCACTGCAAAACCTCTCCGTTTCCAGCATTTGTATTCACCTCGCAGCTTGGATTTCCTAGAGGAGGCACTACCCAGGAAAACAAGCCTCCTCTTACGCCCTCCTGTAAATGTGTCCACATGAAGCTGATCGAAAATATTCCAGTTTATTTTTTAAAACGAAATATTTTACCGGCATTCTTTTCCTCCCGACAAAACGCTGTGGCTTTTTATAACTTTTCATCTTGCTCTTCTCAGGGATTCTTGTCCTAGATTCCCCGTCTTGGTTGAAGGCCAAGCATCACTAGCTGAGCCAGAGGGAATATAAAAGCATCTTTCTAAGACGCTATAGAAAAGAAGAAGAATCGGACCCTAGAAGCCAATTCGCTTTTATGCCTTGGGTATTTAAGGATCAAACACACATTTGTGAGCTGACACCAGGTTAAAAGGTGGCTTTGAGACTTCATGGCGTCTAAAGAAGCCTCTGAAAGCATCTTTTTACCAACTAGAGCAAAAGAGAAAACAAGGAGCAGGGACACAACCCCTAGAGTGGCTGCCAAGCCCCAGGGGACAGCTGGGCTCTGGGGCCACTCCTGGTGACACCAGGGGCACAAGGCACTTGCAACCACTGCTCTGCTTGCAAAGCAAACAGCTGAAGGCAGGGAAACAGGAACCACCCAAGACACGCTGAGGAGGTTTCCTATGGTTACTGCTGCCATGGAAATATTTTTTTGTTGGCTTGATCTAAATAATCTCTGGATCCTTGGCTGGTACTATGCTTCCTGCAAGGTTGGGTTGGATCCTTAGACCTGCACCCTGCGACTGGGGTGTGACCGCACTGAGCACCAGCCACCTTCGTGCTGTTCCAGGAGCATCTCAAACCTGAGCTGCTTGGGCTTTCCTCAGGACTCCCCGGAGCCTGGGACTTGCTTTCAAGCAGAAGAGGAGCAAAGAAAGTGGAGGGAGGGGAAAAGACATCCTTTACTAATTGCTCACAGCTGTGTCCGAGCAGCTCCCACTCCAGCTGCCAGGAGCTCCAGGCTCGTGCTCTCCCAACAAGGCTCCAGAGCAACAGAAACCCCTCACAGGGAGAGAGATTCTCCATCCATCCGCAGGCTCTGCATGCGGATTTCAATAATTATATTTATACACTCCCCTTATCAGCAAGAGCAGCCATTATGTTTTTTATCACCGCAGCAGCAGCATCCACACGACGGCAATGGATAGGGGATGAAATATTTGCAGCGATGGCTGAGTACAAAGTACTTCCCTCTGCAGTGAGCATAATAATTGTCACAATGAGCTCTCCAAGTGTTAAGCTCTGGCATCAGGGGCCCGTGAAGAGCAGAGCCACACCTGGGAAGAAACAGCCTCTCCAGCAGCAGAGAGGAGCACCCTGAATTTTCTGTATACCTCTTGGCCCAAGCAGAGGTGAACTGAGAAAGGTTCTGGCCATTGGGGCTGCACTGATGCATGTCCAGAGTCTGCGAACATGAGAAAAACGTTCTTTATAGCCATGCTCACGAGGCTTACCCTGAAATTATTTTTCCTCACATCAGACAATTCTGCTAATGTTACAAATTCCTCCAACATTAGATAGTGACCGCAGAGATGCTACGAGCACAGGAAGAGTCCGGCTTTCCACCGCCACGGCTGGGAGATTATTCATTGGAGAAAAAAAGCAAATATCCAAATGAGCACCACAAATTGCAAAGCCAGCTGCCAAAGGTCTCGGCTGATACTATCGGCCATCCTTAAACTCGGTGATAGACTTACAAGCCAGACAATGAAAACGCAATTGATTATTTGAAGAGTGACTCACTGGTGTAATAAGGATGGATTACTGGGCGGGGGGGGGGGGGAG
>VZRL01001780.1:104467-193262 GCA_013397895.1 Origma solitaria
CCTCGGCCCCGCACCGCCCCGCACCGCCCCTCGGCCCGCCAGGCACCGCCCCGGGAGGGACCGGCTCCCCCAGCCCCGCTGCCGCCGCTCGCTGCCGGATTACTCACGCTCCCCGAGCCCTTCCCGTGCTGGTGCGCTCCCGCCGCGCTCGGCCGGGCGGGGAGGGCAGCGCAGTGTGCCCTCAATGTCCCCGTTACGCTCCGGAGCTCGGCGGTCATGGAGAAGCTGAGCTGCCGGGGGGCAGAGGTGGGATCGGTGGGGCTGGAGGGCGCACGCCGAGGTTACCTGCGCTGGGCAGGAGGGTTTCACTGGCCCGGGCAGGGAGCGAACATCCAGGGCTCCTGCCGGGCTGCTGATCCCCTCCGCAAGGAGAACAGATTCCGTCCGCGACCACGAGCAGGGTGCAGCAAAAACACCGTCACGGGAAATACATTTGCAGCCCGAGATGCTTGGCCGGGACACAAAGCACCTGTTAGAGCCCGGAGCTCATGGTGCTCCCGGAGCTACCTGTGGGCCAGCAGGGCTGGGAGCTTGGGATTCATAGGGCTGGGAGCCGTGGGGCTGGGATCCATGGGGCAAAGCCTGAGATCTATGGGGCTGGGAGCCATGGGGCTGGGAGCCTGGGATCCATGGGGCTGGGAGCCGTGGGGCTGGAAGCCTGGGATCTATAGGGCTGGGAGCCTGGGATCCATGGGGCTGGGATCCATGGGGCTGGGAGCCTGGGATCCATAGGGCTGGGAGCCGTGGGGCTGGAAGCCTGGGATCCATGGGGCTGGGATCCATGGGGCTGGGAGCCTGGGATCCATGGGGCTGGGAGCCTGGGATCCGTGGGGCTGGACGCCTGGGGTCCATAGGGCTGGAAACTGGGGATCCATGGGGCTGGGAGCCTGGGATCTATGGGGCTGAGTCCATGGGGCTGGGAACCTGGGATCCGTGGGGCTGAGTTCATAGGGCTGGGAGCCTGGGGTCCATGGGGCTGGGAGCTGTGGGGCTGCCCATGCATCAGCCCACTCTTGTCATATCTACAGCGCACTACAAAGCGATGCCCACTGCCANTATAGGGCTGGGAGCCTGGGATCCATGGGGCTGGGAGCCGTGGGGCTGGAAGCCTGGGATCTATAGGGCTGGGAGCCTGGGATCCATAGGGCTGGGAGCCGTGGGGCTGGAAGCCTGGGATCTATAGGGCTGGGAGCCTGGGATCCATAGGGCTGGGAGCCGTGGGGCTGGAAGCCTGGGATCTATAGGGCTGGGAGCCTGGGATCCATAGGGCTGGGAGCCGTGGGGCTGGAAGCCTGGGATCTATAGGGCTGGGAGCCTGGGATCCATAGGGCTGGGAGCCGTGGGGCTGGAAGCCTGGGATCCATGGGGCTGGGAGCCTGGGATCTATGGGGCTGAGTCCATAGGGCTGGGAGCCTGGGGTCCATGGGGCTGGGAGCTGTGGGGCTGCCCATGCATCAGCCCACTCTTGTCATATCTACAGCGCACTACAAAGCGATGCCCACTGCCAACAACCAGCCCGTACCCCTGGGGTTTGCAATCAAACAGCACATCTGGTGCAAGGCAGAGCAAAATGAACCGTGGGGAGAGGGGGAGCAGCAAACACGCTTCACAGAGCACAGGGCTCCTCGGAAACTCGTCCCAGTGGGGCTGGAGCAGCTTTGCCATTAGCATTTCACAGCTTCACCCAGGGTTGTGGTTGTTTGCAGATCCTGTCAGCTCCTTCCCCTCCTTCCCTGCCTCTTTGTTCCCTTGTCTTGCTGCTTCACAGCTGGTTAAAATGGTAAAGCTTTGATATTTTTTTTTTCATTTAATCAGTTCTCATTTTTGTAAATTCTTCAGTTGTATCTTCCTCTCTGGGAGGCTGAAATGAGGCTGGGAGCTGTGTAGCTGAGGTGGCCTTTTGAAGAGTGTCAGGCAAAAAGTTTACGGAGATTTTCATTCTTTCTTGCCATAAATACTGTGCTTCCTAAAAAAAAAAAAAAATCCAAATAAAACAAACAAACCCAACCTAAGAAAAAAAAATACCCACACAGAGAATTTTATCATGGAGAAAATTTTCTTTTTCACAGGCTTTCTTCATGGCACTGGGAAAATATTGAATGCTCCCTGCTCTGTTTTTCTGTGGTTGCTATTTTTACCTTTCCAAAACCCTCCAAGCTTCCCTCTATTGCTCCCTTCTGCTAAATTTCCTCATCATTTTCCTTCTTGGTTTCTCTCCCAGTTTCCAACTCATACAGTGGTGCATGAATATATTATAAACTCTCAAGGGAGGAGGCAATCTCTCCAAGTACACATTTCATCACACAGTGGGCAACTGGTTGCAGGCTGGGGTTTGACCTCATATTGAAACATCACTTATAACCTGTATCCAGTGTAGAATACATTAATATCGGGGTGCTGATTTACTGTTATCTCTATTGAAAGACAATTGGATTTTAGGGAGAGGGCGTCATGCAAGAGAGGGCATGAAAATCTCCAGCACTTTGGGTGCCTTGCATAAGATCCAGAATATTTAAAACTCCAATTAAAACTGCTGAAATAAAAGCAGTATTGGGTACAGGACTTCTAGCAAGATTCAACGTGCTGTGGGAAATGCTTTAAAGGTGACCTGCAAATCCTCTTTAATTGCTCTGCTGTTGCAAGAGATGCTGGGCGCCCTCAATAACAGGGCTGGTGAGGACATCTGCTATGAGTTTAAAACAGCAAAAGTAAGTCAAAGTTGGAGGGTAAATTCCTTGGAGGTGTGGCTGTGCTGAATCACAGCTCCAGTCTTCTGATGAAGACGCAGGTCCTAAATTGCTACCTGAAACAAGGCAGGCTGGTCCCCTCCCTCCGTCCCAAGCTGTCCATGAAGCTACCAAACTTCCCTGTCACCCTGCCTGCTTGTATCCTCCAGGCTCGTGCCAGCAGCACTGGGGGTGACCCCTCGATACACACGCCAAAGGCAGGGGAGGTTCTGAGCATCAAGACTTGCGTCAGTGTGTTCAGGAGAAGAGGGAAGGTGAGGGCTCAGCCTGCAAGTGCAGAAGGTGCAGACAAGAGGGGTGAGGGTGCTCACTGTTCCTGCCCTGGTGTGGCTGCGGACGCATCTGGGGAAATTGTGTCCACATAGGGCCAGAAAAATATTCAGATAGCACAGACCGCAGCAAAATCAGGTCCTTGGGGACTCCTGGACACCTAAATATCTCAGGGGAACAGCAGTTTCTCTCTGTCCTGAGACATCCAGGACGAATGAAGGGCTACTCAGGGGGACTCCATCCACATTTTAGGGATGCTCAGATGCTACACCTACATAAGGAAACAGCCAGGCCAGAACACTATCTCTGGGATACATTTGGGAAAGGGAGGGGATACATTATCTCATTGGCCTGAATGCTCCTCTTTTCTTTCCTCCCCCAGAAAAGCTGCCAAGAGTAAAGATGTCTCAGGAAATAAACTCCCACTCCCTTGTTCTCACCATGTGCAAAGGGGATGATGCACCATGCTGGCATGGCTGGGTGGGCAGGGGACAGCAGCACAGCTCCAGCCCTACCTGTGCCGCCACGAGAGCTGCTTTCAAAAGGGGATTTTGCATTATTGTTTTTATAAACATGGAGATCTTCCTCTCGAGTGGAGGCAGACTCAGCTTGGAGGTGGGGGGTGTCAGATACTGCTGTCAAATAGGCTCAGAAACAGACACACACGGATAATACATGCCAGACAGTTTGTCTGACAAATTATTGTTTCTGCTGTCACTTAAATTGTTCCATACGTCATCTTCCCCTCCCATTTCTGTTTCAAACAAACCTGCTTAGGGATGACTCTTCTCCCAGCCCTTCTCATGACTAAACTAATTTAAAACCCAGTTTGTTCCATTTGTGCACGGTGGGTTGGACCCATTTCCCTTTTGAAGTTATGGGTAGCCAAGAGGAGGGAAATGACAGGGATGCTCTTCATTTCCTGCTCCCTGTTGTACCTGATATTACAGAAATAATTATGATTAAAATCAAAGAGCTCAGGGAAAGGTAAAATGCAGCTCCTGTGTTAGCTTTTGGTCACAAGGTAGGTGGAGCTGGCACTGGAATGGGATGGATCCATGCAGGAGAGGAGCCCGGGATGAAGGCAGAGCTGTCAATAGGGCTCTGCTCTGGTGACCTCCATCCCATCTGGGGCGCCAGCACGTGCCATAGCAGCAGCGACTTGTGTCTGAGCCCAGTGGGCAGCCCTCACCCCCAGAAAGAGGAGCTGCAGGTCCACAGCAACCAGGGGCTGGGAAATATGGGGACAGCTTGTGCCACCAAAGGCCGTGGAAAGTCTGCCTCCAGCTCTGGTCCAGCAGCTCTGGATGGGAGTTAGCTGGCAGACACAACACTTTGGTGTATGAAGCCAGGAAAATTTCCTAGTCTTTCCAGGAAAGTGCCCCTGGCTCTTCTATCCTGCAAACCACGCCTCGTGTCGGGAAATCACCTCCAAAGTACTCACATGCAGACAGCTCTCAGCATCCCTCCATCAGCTCTGACACCCCTGTGCCTCTTGTGGTCCAGCACTGACCATCAGCACCAACAGAAAGCACTGCAAAAAGACAGAAGGCAGCTCTCATTTTGATGCTGGACCCATCCATTTTTCCCCTCTGTGATGTCAAGGTGAATTTGGCTGTTACAGACCGAGTCAGTCCCCTTGTGGTTCCTCCTGCCAGCAGCCTGTGCGGGTGAATTACAGCTCAACACGAATCCTGTCTCCATTAAGTACCCTGAAGGTAGTAAATGTCTGACTGTTATTAGGAAGTTATTGTCTGAAGCCTTTCAAACAGCAAAAGGAGGGCTTAAAAATACCTCTAAGTGTCACAGCTGCTGAAGGAGTGTGCTGGGGACCAGGCATCTAATTTACTGCATCGCTCCTCCACCAAGCCTCCTTCTTCCTGGGTAAACGTGCCCCCATGAGGGTCTTTCTGGAGGGAAACAATTCAGTGTTTCTGCTCATTTCAGCTCCAAGATTTGCAATTACTGCAGGCAGAAAAGGCTGTGCATAAACCCCACTTTGAGGTGGGGATATGGAATTTCAATCTGTGCTGTGCATAACAGGAACCCAGGCCGGGATGAATCATGCTATGTTAGTTCGGTTTTAAATTTTTTTTGCACTGCGTAGGTTTTTCTGGGGCACATTCCATCAGGCACGTAACGGTCAGATTCACTCTGAACATTGATTACACGGTTACTCTGCAGTACACACACTTCAGATGTCACAAATGGCACCAAAGTGGGCTTAGCAACTTAACAAACTCTTCTACAAGTTCTGCGGATCACCATACGTTTTCTGAGTGCTCTTTATCACAGCTATTTGACCGCTACTTTTTTTGTTAGGTTTCTCTGTTCTGAGGTATTTTGATTAAAACCGTACTGAGTAATTTCACCTTCTTTCTTTCATCAATACAGTCATTTGTAAATATCCCAGGAATTTTTTTTTCTGTGTCCTCCCACCCAGGAATGCAAATGGCCATTATGTGCTCCCCAAGGTATCTCCAAATAACCCTTCTCCTTTTAACCTTAGGATTTTATTGTGTTAGTTGCTAGGTAACTGAGTAAGATTTATAGCCATCTATTGTTAATTTTGAAGGCGGTCTTCAATTTCCCTGTAAATAGCATTTGGGAGTTGGAGCCCACACCAATAAAAACTTGGAGCCCAGTCCCACTCTGCGGAGAGGAGCACCTGCTATGAAATGCAGAGCCAAGCGGACACATGAAACTTCCCCCGCCCCAAAAGGGACCTGCCCCTCTCCAACTGGGCAGGCTGGGCATTGCTGAGGTGCCAGAGGGACCCTGGGCACCCTGGCCTCTGGTGTTAGGGTGGCAGAGTGTCACAGGCTGTGCCCTTCCCTCCCTCCTGCTCCTTTCTGAGCCCCTCCTCACCCTTCAGCTGTTACTCCTGAAATGAAATGGCAGTGCTGCAGCTTTTCCCAGAGCTGGGTTTCTCTGCTGTCAGGCTCAGGAGTTAGTTCCTCGGTGCAGCTCTCCCAGCCTCTCTGACAGGGCTGAGGGAGATGGCCCCAGTTCATGTGCTTGCTTCATGCCTTTCAATTTGAGGCTAAACAAAGCAATCAGGTGGGGCTCTGCCAATTTGCACACAACACCCTTGCGCTATAGCAACAAGTAATTTTCTGCTATTCCCCCCTCACTCCCTGGAGCGCTCTTTTGGTCCAGGAGAACTATTTGCTTTAGGCTGTTAATCCACACTTCTGCCATGCGGCTTTTACTTTTCAGGACCATATATGAAGATAAGGAAAACAAACCAGTTTGGGGTAACTGGTGGAGAGGCAGGCGCAGCACGAGGTGAGCTGGCAGGAGTGAAGCCATCCTGCCCTTCCCTTGCCACAGCACTGGAAGTGTCACAGATATCCTGCAATCCCACACATGAATCGTTCATTTGCCACCCTGCAGGTGGAAAGGTCCTTTTAGCCATATTTTTAAATCTGCTTTATTGACTCTTTTTGGAAAAAAGAAAAAAGAGTCTTTTACTTACCATTTTACAGGACCGAAATGTGCTTGGAAATAGGGGAGCAAAATACCTGGCAAAACCAGGCTGCTGGTGGTAGCCCAGATCACCAGAAGTTAGATGGCTTGTCCGAAGGAAAATGTAGAAAACTTTGTCTGTGGTCCCTGAGATGCCAGAACTTGTTTCTGTTCTGGCCACCAATGTTGTCAGGTTTTATATTGGTGCTATTTTGGCCTGCTGGAGACACCAGCTCTTCAGCCAAGGCAAACAGGCCAGGACCTACCTGCTGTGGAAAGCTTCTGATTCTCCGAAGTTAAATGCTGCCATACATTTACGTTCCTGAAAGGCTCAAGCCATTGGGAACGATCAGATGGGGAAATGCCATTAGTGAAATCTGAATGCCGGTTGTACCTGGAAAGCCTCACGTACCACTTGCACAATGTGGAGGAAAGCTGAGGAGGAGGATCTACTCAGGTTATCTTGGGCACCAGGCTCTCCCGGGCAGGCAGGCAGCCCTCAGGGGTTATTCCAGGTGAGCTCTGCACCAGCTCAAGGCACACCCACTGCATTCTTCCACACAGAGCAGGATGAAGCTGTCAGTGTTGACAAGAGCTGTTGAAATGACTTGAGGACACCCCACTTTATGCAATTCAGTCAGCAGAATTTAGAAATATCTCTAAAAAATGGATCTGAAGGGTATCATGTCTCCATTTGCCCTACCTGAATGGAGCAGCAGCTCAAGGGAGAGTCAGCAGAGTGATCTGCTGGGGTTTCCTTGGATCGCCTGCACCGCTGATCGGGGCGGACTGTCCCCGTTAGACACGTGGATTTGAGGAGACATGGCACGTTCAGGGATACCCTGGGAGACCAGTGAAGGAGAGACAAAGACGGCAAAGCGTTTCAGCTGCTGAGCCCCAGCACAGATAAGAAGAAAGGCCACTGCCTGCTGCTCCCACAGACGAGGCTCAGACTCACCGTGCTGCTCCTGTGCTGCCTGGAATCAAACCTCCATGGCCAATGCTGCCCTGCACCTCTTTTCAGCAGCTCGTGGTTTGTTATTCCACATCTCAGCTGTTGCCACTTCAGCCATGCTGCACTTTCTGAAGCAGGGAAAGATTGCCACTGGTGCGTACCTGCTTGTTCTCAGCTCTGGCACGGCTTTGCCTCAGTGGGAAGTGCAGAGCTGCATTCTCCCGCCACTACACACCTGGATCCTGCTCCAAAGGGCTGCTCCAGCCTGGGACTAAGCTGGGAAACTTCATCTGGGGAGTCCAAGCCATGCATGAGGCCACAGCTCCAGCCTCTGGCAGCATCTGGTACCTGCTCGCATCCTCTGCTGCAGGCGGTCTCGCTCCCACCTGCCGGGGTGGGGCTTGGAGGGACCACTTGTATTTACCCGGACTCGTATTTACCCAGACTCGTATTTAGCAGTCACAGCAACTAACCTGGACATGTCTTTTCTTGCCATCAGTTTGCAGGGAGCCATTCCCACTTCCCTGCTGCTGGAATGGGAGCAGTGAAATCATTTCACAGCCCAGGCTCCTTTCCGTGTGCGGCTGGGGAAGGCAGGCAGCGAGGAGCAGTGAATAGCTTCAAAGAGGAAGGTCAGCAAGGCAGCGAGCATGGATTAGAAAAGGACAATGCAGAAAAGACCTGATTAATTTAATTGCTCGTCTGAAATGTAGTCACAGATTAAGGAAGGATGAAGAAATTATAAGCATATGAATGGAGCCAAGTAATGACTTTGAGGGAGAATATGCAGGGCCCTGCCTCCCCCTGCACCCTCTGTCCCACATACAAAGGGTTTTGTATTCGGAGATTACTCCAGACTTCTGGCTCTTCTCCTCACACTGCCTCCTCAGAAATGGAGACACTGACTACCAACAAATGTTTAAGTAGCTGCAGCTTGATCTCGCTGCTGGCAGCTCAGACTGAGCATGGAGCCAGGCATGTGCCAAAGCCTGCGAGGAGATGTAATGTGGAAACCATTCTGCTCCCAGCAGAACTGAGGTTTTCCTGGTGGAAATGGATTAATGGGCATAGCCTCAGCCTCTGCACTTCATATCCTGCCCTGAAGGACCTGGAGCAGCTTCACAAAGGAGAAATGCATTTCTACCTTCCCTTGCTTAAAATGGTGCCTATATCAGATCTTCCTGTACTTACAGTCAACAAATCACATCTCCAAACACTTCAGAACCAATATGTATAACCACAGAGAGGCAGAAGTAATTTAACAGAAAATTTCACAGGTTTGTTGTTTTTGTTTGGTTTTTTTTTTTTTTTAATTGGAACAAACAAACAAAAGAAACCTCCCCAGGAACTGAAGTATAAAAGGCATTTGGGTTAGGTCAAAACACTATTATTGTTTTGGTTTTTATTTCAAAATCTGTGCCTTATGTTTGTTAATATAAAAGAGCTGAAAAATTAAGCCAACTTTGAAGTGGAAACTCAGACTCTTCTGTGAAGGCTGAAAATAACTTCTTAGCATTTTTCATCTCGCTATTGCAAAGAGAGGTCAGAAACTTGTCAACTAAATCTGCTTCTGGAAGGCTACAATTCCGATTGCCTGGATCACTTCACAGGCAAAAATACTTGGAAAATATCGGAGCGAGACTGACAGGCACCACTTTTGGTCATCAGCTCCTTCCTCCTGCTCAGAGCAAGCTGGAGAGCTGCCTCCAGGAATTTGTACCGCAAAGGGACTCTCCCCCTCCCACTACGTGACCAGCACTACAAAGGTTTGTGACTTCTGGATGAACTCAAACACATCTCTCACAACGACCTGATTGAAAGAGTTCGCCATTTGAAGAGTTCAAGTGATGGGAGAACTGAGCACATGGGCTGAGCCTCTTCAGCTGTTAATGACTCGTGGGTTGGGTTGGATTGCTGTGCCTTTGCCTGGTAATGGGAGCAGTGTCTCACCTCTGTGCTCTTCCCCTGACTGAACGCTTTCTTCTGAGTCAGCCCTCAATCATCTGTTTGAGAAAAGGAGTTGTGTTGGAAAGACACACTAGACCAATTCTGGAAGTGCTTCAGTGAGAATTACCTTTTTTTTTTTTTTTTCTTTCTCCCCTCCTTGGTCTTTTCTGCCTCTCTGCACTCTTCAATACAATTTTCAAAGCGGCTGAGGAAAAGAAGGTTTTCTAGCAAATGTCCTGATTTAGGACTAGTTCCTTGAGATGTGCCTTTCCAACAGCCTTCAACAAAATGCGTTTTATTTTTCTATAGAGGAAAAATGCCCATCATTGGGGCAGAAGGCCAGAGAGATAAAGCAATCTCTCCTGTCTCTGAAACCGTAGGAGACTGAAGAAGAGCACTGCAATCTTTATAGAACCTCAGCGCTAGGCACACAGAACCTAAGCACAAATAGTGTTAAAATGACCTTCGCATTACACAGGACTGGAAGGTTAAATACGATTCAGGGTCTGTGTGTTAATTCCACACACCCCAAGTTTAAAGTCTTTGTAATCACTTATTAAGGATAACTGATAGAAAATTGGTCATTTAAACTAAGAATTAAGCTTTTGATATACTGTATGTTCTGTTTTCTGCATCTGACCGTTTCAGACAGCACAACGGAGGAATCCTCTCTCCTTTGGGCTGAAAACACAGAAGCTGGAAAAGGCTGGAGCTGCCAGCACTAAGAGATCTGCAGCATTTTCTGAGACAAAGCATGAGCAACATAAAAGGGAGGACAGTAATTGCAACTTCTTCATTCTTACCTGTAGTCTCTGGGGCAGTGGTGATGTAACTGGTCGCACTTTGTCACTTGATTGCTGTCCTGGGAGGCTACATTTGCTTCTTTTTAAGTCAAATTTCTCTTACCTGAATTTTCTCACATATTTGATACTATCTTTTCCAATTTAGAAAAGTTAATTTTTTTTGCACATTTCTTTCCATAGCACTGTAAGTGGTGTGGACCAGGCCCATTATCCCAGCTCACCCTTCAAAAACATTTGCAAAATGAACTGTTTGTCTCCCTTACATCCCTGGATGTCCCTAATCACTGAAGGCAGCTCCAGGCAGTCACCATCCATGTCTGAACAATGCAGGGGGCACCTCTGAGATGTGCTTGTGCATGTTTTGCACCTTGGGGCAGTCCTCTCTGGACAGAAATTGGGGAGCATCAATCTCTCCAAGCAGCAGGACATGAGGGGATGGTCATGGCCATTCTCCAAGACAGTCCGTGGTCCACAGACTCCAATGTGGGTTTGGGGCAGGGCTCCATATAAACAATATTCTTCCCATCCTTCGTTCTTTTTGCATGGGACAATCAAACAAGGAACCCTTGGAAATAAACACCAGCACAGAAATGAACGTTTACCATTCAATGTATTATTCCCTTGTGTACAAAGTATTTTGCATCTATAGTAGCACACAGGTATTGAAATACGATGGCAAATGCAGCAAGACCATACAGACATGTCTTACAGGTCTTTTCATTTCCTTTTGAGTATAAGCAGAAAGAAAAGAAACACTGTACAGGAAAGTGCTTGCAAAAAAATACCCCAGTTTGTAGAAAAATAATGGCATTGATATACAAAACCCAGAGTTGTTTCCTGAAAAAGAAATGTCTATAGTCTCTGGTCCTCAAAATCTGCTCTGTTTAATGATGACCATTAATGAACCACAGGATCAGTGCTCTGTCATTTTTTTCCCTTATAGTTTATTTCATATTATTTTAGGTTCTTCTAGCTCTGTTAATAGCTGTAGAAATGAATGCGTACAGGTCAAAATAGTATTTCTTTTTATAAATAGCCATTCACTTCATTAGAGAAAATATAATATGCCTGTACTTTCTAAGCACCACTGTTTCTTTCTAAAGTTCATAGTGCAATTTTCCCTTTTCCCCTACAGAAGTTATACATAAGCAACTATCATTAGAAAATCACTATTCCATTATTACTCCTTTCTCCTTTCCCTTTTTCCTCTTCCTCTTTCCCTTTTTCCCCTTTTCCTTCACCACTTCTTCAGCTGCCGGGCTGTAACACAGCCCTGCTCGCCTGTGAGATGTCTCCCAGCTGACAGGAACGTGTCAATCCCTGACTGTCAGGCTGACAGCTTTCACTCCAAAGGCTGAACACAGCCCGGCACACACATGGGTTGTGAATCCAGGATTGGATCGTTTACCCCCATTGATCTGACTGTTTTGTACCAGACTGATGACACATCCTTTGGGGAGCTCTGTAAAGACTCACACAAGATCCCGAGGTTGCTTTTGGTAACTGCTTTGCATCCAAAATGGAAAGAGTTATCTGGAGTAGCAGATAAGCCTCTTTGGTTTTCCAAACTGTTGGCAATTTTGTGCTGAAAAGCTTCCTTTCCTTGTACTTTGTGCTCCTGGCTGCCCCGACATATAAGGTGAAAGGGCAGCATCTTCTTATTGCTAAGTAAAGTTGTGGAGAAAGAGATAAGGGACATAGTCATAGACTACAACAATAATCTGGTCACATCACCCCCGTTCAATGTGCTACAAGCTCTGCGAAAGCGCGGCGTGCCACAGGCAGAGAGCTATGTACAGGCAGAGCCACCACCCCTAAGGGACATGGCTCCTTGGTTTGATTAAAAAAACCAACAGTAAATGTCTGGCTGTACATGGGAATGAGGAGAGGCAAGGAGCACGGATGCCTTACCAGGAAGATCCGAAGCAACACAGCAGTAGGCGTAAAGCAGCTTGTTTTTGAAGGGGGGGGCAGAATCATCTGTAGGTACAGAGTGATCTCGTTGAAATGAGGCAGTGAAGCCTCCCTTTGCAGATGGTCTGGGAGTGAGTAGGAAGCTGGGGAAATGCTGCAAGTGCCTGCAGAGGAGTCCTCTGGCCAAGAGAAGGGGTGGCTTGGCTGGGGTGCTGTCCCCATCCCTGGGCGTGCTGTCCCCTTGGTCCTCACCAGCCCCATGGGGAGGGACCACCACAGGGATGCTTTTGGCTTCGTGCTAGGATTTTGTAACAAAGTCTGTAAGAAACTGCATCTCTTCTGTGCACACAGCCCAGGGAAACATATGGCCTGATCAGCCTGTCTGGGATGAGTTAATACCCCGCTTCCAGATGGAGCCAGGAAGCACAGTGGCACATGCAATTAGGAGACAAAGATATGTTTTTTTTTAAAAGTGAGTTCACTTCAGAACCCTATGAAAAAGGGGCTTGAGCTGAAAATCCATCTGCAGGAATTTTCCTGAACCCAGGGTAGATCTTGATTGATTTGAATCGCCTGACAATTTTTCTGCCTTATCCCCTTCTTCAATGATAAAGGCACTGGATTAACTAAAACTACAGAGCATTAATAAATATCATGTTAGCACCAAACCAGTGTTTTAGCACTGGCCACAGAGGTCATGTGAAATTCAAAACATACCTAAAAGATAAAGATTGCTAATGCAACTAGTACTGTATTCATTGTCATGTTTTCCTTGAGTGCTGTCAGCCTAATCCCTAAAAATAAAAATTTAAGCACATCTTGTCTATTTTCCTTACATAAAGACAGATTGAAATGCCAAAAATACCCCTATGCAGATTGTGTAGCACCGTGGAGGGCCAAAGCAGCCCATAACTGAAGGAAAATTACTGATTGAAAGTAAACAACTGAATACAGTGACAATAAAGTATCACTTGTCATAATGCTACATATAATGTAGAGTACGCAAAATGCAGTGGTTTGACTGCAGGATTTAACAATAAAAAATAAAAATAGTAAAAGCAGCCTTAATATAATGATTTTACGTACAAAAATATTAAATCAAAATAAATAATCCCAAACATAAATATTATACTGTACATTAGGAATATGCAATCTATATACACATATACACAGATATAAAAGTGGAAGGCAGAGGTATTGCATCACTATCCTTCATCCATCTCTCATCTCCGCTGGCTGCTCCCAGAGAACCTGGAAAACACAGAAGAGGTGCACAAAAGTGTCATCCTGGCCTCTGGAACATGTCACTAGAGAAACTGGCACAAGAGCAGAGCAAAAGTGGGTGCCAGCGAGGTGGGAAGTGCATCTCCAGGAGACAGTGGAGATGTCCATAATCCATAAGGGTTACTGGGGGAGCAGGGGATCCCACTGGGATGCTTTGTGGGGTGGGTGGCCGTCACCAACGCACTCAATGTGTTTTTGCAAGCCTGGTCTGCTCCTTCAGGGCATTTTGGGGAAGGTTTCCCTTCATGCAGAAACAGCTGGGAACTCACCGTTGCTATAACACCTGAACGCTGAGGCCTGTTCCAGATGATGGAGTGCACTTCCCGCAGTAACCACCACATCTTCCTACTACTTTGGTACCATCCTGCAGGCAAAATCAGAAATAACAGCTCACTAAGAATTCCACACTGCAGAAGGGCCAGATTTGGGTTATTCTAGCCAGGGTTTTTAATAGAAAATGTCTTGGAAAGAAAACAAATGATGCCTAAATCAATCTACAGAATCACAGCGGTGTTCAAATATCCTCAAATGTAATTCTCTTTAGTGCTATCAGGTCAGATGGTGGATGCAAAGAGGAAAGGGCAGTTTTGATTTATGAAATTGAAAGCTGCCCAAGGTGAAGGTCATTTGGAGAGTATCTCGAGGGAATCTGCTTTGTCCAGTTTGCCCCACAGTGAATAACCTTAATGAGTGGAAAACGCGGCTCATGCAAGAGCAAAACCACACGGGGACAATAACAGCTCCTGAGCTATGCCTGAGCATGGGAAAGGCATGGAGAGGGTATTTGCAGGCAATACCAGGAAACATCCGTTTGGAAGGGAAAGGCCTGGAGTAGCTCTAGAGACAAGAGAGGAGGGAAAGTGATGGGGTGAGGTGATGCCACTTGCTCAGGTGTCAACCTTCCTCCCCTTCCCACAGCCAGAGGAGGAAAATGTGGAGTGGGCCTGAGGGTGACCTGGTCTCCAGGTGAGCACAGCAAGCAGGGTGCCACTCCAGGCTTGAGTCAGGAGATTAATACCTCCATCTGGCCTTCCTTATCTCGCCTCTGCAGAGTCTTTCTCCTCTTGGTCATTACAATGGACAGACAGTCCTTGAGGGGAATTCAACCCTCAATTACCAGAAAATTGGACTTAAGCACAGAACAAGCTTGCACAAAGCATTTATTTTTAAACGAGCTCCACCCTGCCCTTGACATTATTGATCTGTGACTGCAGCAGGCTGCTATCATCTCTTCTCACTACACTGTTCTTTCTTTTGCTCCTGCAGGCAATTACGCCCCTGGAACAGCACTTGACAGTTGCCACCAGGTGATGGAGGATTTTTGAGCACCTCTGTTCCTTAAAGTTTGTTTTAATTCTGCCAGCCATTCTGCCAGTTCTCTGCAACCCCAAAGCTGACTGCTCTCCTTTTAGAATGGGAGAATAGAAAAGCACCTGCGAGAACTGACATACAGGGCCTGTGTTGGTTCTCTTCCACCTGTAGCATGGTCAGACCAGGAGCATTAATTCACCTCTAGAGCACCAGCACAGAGGAGACTCAGGCTGGAGATCCAGGGAGCAGTACAGGAATACAGGAAAGCAGTACAGGAAAGGATATTTTAAAAATTGCTGTTAAATGATTATGGTGACCTCCTTTGGAGAGTTTTAACAGGGGCAGTTGGGATGACTCACATGAAGTAACAGCCAAAAAAGCAATCCTGGGTTTCCACCATTTCAGAATATGACACAGAAGCAACAGAGTGAAGGCACACAGTGACTGCAGGAGGTGTTAACAGGCAGGCAAATTAAGCAGTACAAGTACAGATTTGGCTGTGAGTGATTGTGAAGGGCTGCCTGGCTTACCCTGAGGCTCCAGCCAGCAGAGCCACAGGCAGTGACAGGGCATGGTGACAGTGACAGGATTAGGGTCCTCCAGTCACCAGCACCTGGGTGACTCTGGACTCTCCCAAGGAGATAAAGCCAGACTAGAACTGGTCTGGAAGGACCACATCCCTCACACTGTATTGCTCTGCAGTCCTGACCCTGTCCTGCTGCCCTGCCCTGTGACGCACACTCCATGCTGGACATCTCAGGCAACTAATTAAGGATATGTCTGCCCCACAGCACTCGACACTTTCAGCTTCACGGTTAATCAGGCTCGCTAATTAATTGCAATAACTCTGATCAAGTTAAACCCGCAAGGGCCTCCCCCCACTACAATTACGCACAACACTTTAATGTCAGATATTAATTTTTGGTTAGTCTCTATTGGAAGATGTCGCCATGAATGACAATGTGGCAATTAAAGACTTCTGATGAGCAGGTATAGCCATAATTAAAGTTACAACTTACCGGGGATTTCTGAATTTCCGACACTGCATAATTCCCTTGTGAGAGCCACTTGGCTGTCCCCATTAGGGACAGGCCTGTCCCATACAGGTCTATGCTGAAGCGACCCTAAAAAACAAGAAGAGCCTCGTTATCCCAAAATGCTGTGTTCCAGACTCCCGGCATGCCACGGTGTCACTTTTCTAACAGGATCTTGCCAGCAATGTTTGCCTTGTTTTCCATTGCTCTGACCGTGATCGGCCCATTGTACAAATCACAGCATGGCTCAGATTAGGAATTTCCTTCTCCTTGGTGGCTGCTGAGAAGGAGGGGCTTCAGATTGCTTTTGAACTGCCTTTTTTCCCCGGGTTTTCACTGCTTTACCCCGGTTGGGCACTGTTTTTTTCCTGGTTTTGCACTGCTTCTTTTCTGCCGGCTGAGGGCATTCTTGGCTTTTCCATGGCAAACTGCAGAACCTGACGTGCTCGAGCAGCTGATGGGAAGGGACCTCAGGGATGTGCTGCAGCTGCTGTCACTGCTCCTTCCTCAACTGGAGAGGGCACACTTGTCCTTGTTTTCCTTATTTTCCACTGTTTAGTTTTTTTTTCTTCCCCAGACTAGTGAAATAAAAACTCTTCCATTTGCTCATTTCTTTAAAATGCTTAATTCCACCCTTTCTCAAAATGCAAAAGATGGATGGAAAATTAAGCACTCTGCCAGCATCCAGTGCTCAGCCCCACAGCCCTCCCTCACCCCCATGGCAGACCCCAATCCTGCCCATTTCTGGACCCATGGAGGGATCGTTGGGACACTTCCCCAGGCTGACCCACAGCCCAGCACGGCCGGGCAGTACAGATGGCTGTCAGCTTTGCTCTTGCTGCCTTGGGAATGCTGATTTTCTGTGAGGAGCAAACTGTCCGGGTCAGGTGGATGGACATTAACATTCATGAGCATTCTTGAGGTAAGGAGTCAATCCCTAAGCCGCTGAGCTGTGCAGGAAAGTGTCAGCTCTGAAAGCAGGGAGGGAAGGAGATGGAGAGGTTTGCCCTCTGCCGTCTGCTGCTGCGACTCCCTGTTAATGCCCTGTGCCAATATGGCCCACCCAATACTTTGGACTATCCACACAGATCACTGATCATCCCCCAGCCCCACCAAAAGCTAGGTGTGCTGGAGCCAGCAGTCCATCTCTAACACAGTGCTATTTGTCTCCTACAGATGTTTAAATGCTCTTCCTGCCCAGCATTTCCACCAAGCCCTTTCACAGACTGATCCCCCTGGCATCAGCTATGCTGGCAAAACCCAGTTCTCCCTCGCAATCTGTTTCTTCTTCCTTTTCTCCTTTACCGAGGCCCTAGGGAATGTCCCTTAGCCAGCCACTAGCCTGATAACATGGAAAATGGAAACTACTTTCTTCACAAAGGGAACTTTCTCCATCACTTTCTCCATCTTCACAAAGGGAAAAGTTTCAGATGGCTGAGATAAGAATGTGCCACTCACTGAAGTTGGGCTGCTGTGATCAGCAGTAATTAATAGAGGGCCTGAACGTAACAAATGGCACCAATTCCTACTAAATGCTCTTGTCAAATACCTGCGGGCATTTGGCAGCACTGTAGCAGTCCCCAGCAGTGGCATAAGGAACAGGTCTTCCATCATGTGTCCGTGCAAACTGTAAATCAGTCGCTGTGGAGAAGAGTTGGTGAGTAAAAAGGAAAGAAAGATGCGGGGAGAGAGACAAAATAAATATAAGCATGCTCTTTACTAATGTTTAAATTCACCAAAGCTGGTTTCATACATTAATCTTGAGAGTCAAGACTACTGTATTTTTTAATATTAAACCTCCTGATTCATCCCACATGTGATTCCCAACACATGAGCACTGAATTTAACAGGACACTTACACTCAGTATTTACAGCTCAGTTTAAGTCCGTTGGTGATTTAGGAACAAGGTATAAACAACAAAACTCGAACCCATGACTAGGGGTTTATTTCTCTATCAAAAAACTCCCCACTTCTAAGAAAGCTACAGCACCCTCTAAATCTCTCTTCTAAACAAAGGCAAACAATGTCTCTGCTTTCCTGGCTGCCCCAGCCCAGGAGTCGAGTTTTCAAAGGGAATTGGGGTATTTTGCTCTGGAGGGATCTGAAGTAACTGAGACTCATTTAGATGGGGATGTGAGATAGCTCCTGCCTGATAGAGGTAGGTGCCCAGCTCCTTTTGAAATTCAAAGGGAGCTGGTATCAAATTCCCTGAGGGTGATTCCTTTGAGATCTTTACCTAGGAGCTTTTACAGATTATTAGTAGCTTTTTACAGATTGATAGACTGGGAGGTCTTGAAAATTAAGTGATAAAAACCACTTATCAGATAAAGAGTCATTTTACACGGAAGGATTTTGATTTGCTAAAAAACCACTTAGCTATTTACTGAATGAACTCCCAACAATATGTTGTATTTTTAAAACATTTGCTGGAAACTGATAGCAGTGGAGTCAGGGGGACTGAAAGCATAACCTATGGGATGCCACAGGCTCTCTGGTGGTGGGATGGCCCCCAGCTCACAGCAATGACAAAAGAGAGTGTGTTACTCTTATTGCATAGCTACACTCTCTTTCTCCACCGCAGATCCATGTCCCCAGCTCTCAACACAAGTTATTTCCCGTGGTCTGGCTCTGCCAAGAGCCTCCTCTGCCCTGGCCACAGGGAGCAGCATCCCTACCCCACTGGGATCTCCTGGCACCTCTCTGAGTAAATTGGGGAGGGTGCAGCTCCTCCCTGGTTAGGCTTTGTGTCTGAGTCCAGTCTGAAAATAGGGGACGAAATGAAATAAAATCCTTCACAAAGTGGACTGGCTGCTGGGAGCACACAAATACTCATCCTGCAGAGCAGATACACCAGCACTGCCTTAATCTTTTCCTGTTTTACAGAGAAATAACATGACCATGTCTGATGTACTCAAGCTGCAGCCTCCAAGTGCAAAGCAGCAAACAGGTGACCAAATTTCAAAGCAGCTTTTAACAAGAATGCTCAGGAATATTGCTCACTACTACTGCTTGCTTGTAGTTACAGCTATATTTGTGTAAAATAAACATTTTTTTTTTAATGGCAAGGCCCTGTTTTTACTCACTTATTATTTGCATAGTGTTCAGGTCCAGCCTTACTTTGCTGAAGGTGGAAAACCCAGCTGCTGTGTAATCTTTCCTACACTGGCAGTCTTCTCGTCTGCTCCCGTTATACGGACACTCGGTCGGGTTATGCAATCTAAATCAAAAGAAAACCCTTTCTACTCATGACTGGGAAATATTGCCATGGAAAACAAAAACACTGCGAGGCTCATGATTACAGGATTTCTTACCTGTATCCATACACTTCTGAAAAATTCTCTGCATCCCCGTTTACAAGGGTCACATACTCCTTTGGGCTGTCAGTCTGCATCTCAGAGCAATACACCTGAGAGAGAAGCCAGAATTGTGTCATGTGCAAAGGCATCACTGGGACAACCAAAGGCAGAAAATCCAAGAGTGGGTGTGAAGACCACACACAGGGTCCTCTTGAACCTTTAGAAAATGCTTTAACTATCATGCTGTTGCTGAAATGCACCTTTAATGTCTTTCCTTTGACTTGCAGGAAATATTCACCATCTTCAGTGACACCTTTGAGATTTTTAACGTCTTGGCAACTCCTTGGTAATTCACCTGAAACAAAACAAAAATACTTGTAGTCACTGAACAACTGCACGTCAAAATTTCTTTTGGAACACTGTGAGGCTTCCAAAGCATCAAAACATCTTGTTTATTTTTAAGAGGTTTCCCTGAAGTGCCTTAGTGCTTACTTGGATGGCTCCCAATGCTTGGAAATACTGCAGATCTCTAGGAGTTTGATGGGAAAAGATGCTGAAGCCATGAGAAAGGCAAAGGAAGGTGTAAATCAGCAGACTTACAGTCATGGACATTGTGGCATGTCCTCCTTTCTTCGGGTTTCAAGTCCACATGGCACAAGCTGCTGACCTGGTCATCGTTGGTCAAACACTGCACCGAGCGGTGCATGACCCCAACTCCACAGGTGACAGAGCACTGCAGGACACAAGACAGAGACTCCTGTTTTATCTCAAGGGTTTCTGGGCTCCAGAAGAAAGAACAGAGACAGATGGTTTCCCTTGTATCAAGAAGAGACAGCAGCAAAGACTCCAATCCTGAGAAGTGTCCAAACACAGGCTTAATTTTAATCAAATGAGTAGTCCCTTTGATTATTATTCTCTTCATTATTATCATTGTCATTGATTACTTCAAGACTACCATACTTTGCTCAGCGTTTGCACACTTTGCTGCATGAGGCAGTTTGTTAAAGTGAACCATGTGTTCAAGTGAAATTGTTTATTTTCACATTAGGAAGGTCATACAAGAGAAAAATGTTCACCAGAAGGCCTAAGTAGAAATCCTCTCTTGGTGGCTGGGAGACTGACAGCTTGGTCACTGACAGGGTTATCTGAGCAAACATGACATAGAGTGTTGTTTTCTCAGCCAATTGCACCAAAAAAGGAGCCTCAAAATCTTCCTTCCCCTCACCTGCTGGAAAAATGGCTAAATTTGTGCAACCACTGGGTCATCCTCAAACCACCCAGATCAAGGGCAATCCTAAGGCTGAAAATGCATAAATTACTGGAGCTACCAAGCAGCAGCTCATCCAGCTGAGTGTGGGCTATGAGAGGTGGAAGCGTCTTGCTCCCCCATCCACAATGTGTTCATACAAGTACTTGATGAATGGAAATCAACTCCTTCTGCAGGTAGAAGGTTAGGCTATAAAGAAAATGAAGTTGTTCCTCTATTTAGAAATTATTATTCTAAAGGAACACACCATGAAGAAGATGGTCTTCAATGGCTCATGGTATTCACAGCTTGGGCATTTACTCTTTAACAAGTCCAGTTCCACAAACTTAGCTAAAGCACTGAGCAGGACTCTTTCTGTCCATCAAAGGTGATGGCATTTTACATTAAATCCCTTTGAAAATCAGAGCTGAGCAGGGTCATGGCATTCGGTAGTCACTGGGACATTCAGCAGCCCAAAGTGAGGAGAAAGGTCTTGCTCTCTGAAATGAATGCTCTTTGCAGTGAAGTTGGATTAACAAGTTGGGTATTTCGCACTTGAATTCTGAGGGAAAATAGCAATTAATTGAGACTGTGCTCTTTGCTGTAACTCCTCAGTGCTGATTCACAGGGAGGATCTGAAGCTTCCTATGGGGCAGGGGGAACTTAGGTTTCAAATGGCTTTGCCAGTTACTGTGACAACTTCCACTACATTTTACTTGGCTTGACACTCATTGCCTTGTAAAGGTTTGACAAATTCCTACAAATGCCTGAGCTGGGTTAATAAATCAAGTTTATGGGAGAAACATCACATTTCAAAGAATGTCAGAAGCCCAAAGAAGTGAAATGTTACCACCTGAACTAAAATTTGATCTTGTAGTTCAGGCCCCAGAAGAGGCTCAACACAAATAACTTTAGCAGAAAGGCCAAGTTCTTTCCCCTGACCTGTCCCCTGTAAGAAGGACAGGAAGGAATAAGAAGAAAAAATCCTTTTAAGGCTCAAATGACTGGTGTTTTGGTCTAATGGTGGCTCCCAAGACTTTCTCATACACCTGGCCAAGAGGGATTAACTGCAGTTGCCAGTGACCCATCAATCCTTCTAGCACAAGGCTTCCAAACCCTTGTTTTCTGCAATGACCACTCTTCCTAAGCATTCAGCATGGCCATCAACATGGCCACAAACGTTGGCTACATCCCAATTTTCATGGAGGACTCTTCTTGTAGCTGCTGGGACTTGCCCATAGGAAGGGGTTCAGTCTGAAGTATGGAGCCCTAAACACACCAGGGTATTCAATGCATTCAATTAAGCAGCTCTAAAACATTCCCCTGCCAAAACTTCAGTCTATGTCCAAAAAAACCCCAGATTGTTCCAATCTTTTTGGCTAGAAAAAGAAGTTTGCCCAACTTACGCTTCCCCAGTTGCCGACGCGCCAGGAGGCCGAGACGGGGCACTCCCCGAGGTAGCAGGGCTGGATGTTGGGGGGCTGTGTGCCAGGACAGTTGACTATGTTCTGGTAGCCATACTCGTAGTGGTCCTTCCCGGTGTAAATCTCACTGCAGGACACGAGGCGCTGCCTGTATCCCTTCCCACACGTGACGGAGCACTGTGGGCAGAGGAAACACCAGTGAGCACCACGTGCTTCAGAAAGGCTGCCCAAAATCGGGGGGAAACCAGGCTTGTCAGCTTTTAACACAAGACACTGCTTCAAGGGATCACTGTATCTATTTAAGCCACTCATGAATATTGTAAGTGGTTACTACAAGTGGGCTGGTGCCTGACACTGTCTTTGAGCACCCAGTTCCTCTCTGGGCTGGATCTACAGCTGCTCCAGGACTCCCTACTCCAGGCTGGCTCCTAGGCACATGTTATTCTTCCCAAGCACAAAGAATAGAGCAGAAGATCCTTGGGAACTCGCAAATGCCTCTGTTATTTAGTTGTTTTGGTGGTGGTTTTTTTGCCATGGGATACACAGAGATAGAAAATGGTCAAGGCTGACCCTGAATTGAAAGTACTTGTCTGCAATGCGAAGAATGAGAAATTTTTCGTTGTAATTAGAGGATAAACAGTGCTTTTGCTCTCCACATCAAAAGGCTGACTGGGACCTGGGGAGAGCCAAGCTCTGCTGTGTAAGCCCTCTCCACCTCTCTGTCTTCATGGGCTGAGTGCTCCCAGGTGGTCTCCCAGGCACTGGGAGTGGGTAGAGGGTGCCTGAGCAAGGAGCAGCCAGGGCCCCAACCTGACAGGCACCTCAGTACTTTAAGAAACCACCCAGGAGACCAGGCTGCTCTGAGATATTCCCATCTCTCCATGTTTCTCCCTCCTGCACTATCTCAGGTGGCTTGTCTCTCCTCCCCCTCAGTCCTGGCATGTTTTCTTTTTTCCCTTTCCTTGTTCTTTCTTTTTAATCAGTGCTGTGTCAGCAGCTGCCTTGTCACTTCCCTCTGCTGTTTCTCCAACTGGAAAGTAATCCTTCACTGGCTGCAGAAGGAAACAGGCTGAGATTAGCCCGGGTCCTCCCGCATGCAGCGCCCGCTGCAAGGAAAACTCATCTATTTTCCTTGCCGAGCCCTCTCCCAGCTGTGAGGGTGAATGTCCTGCCTTCGCTCACTCTGGCTCCTTGCCCCTGCCAAAGACAGCACTGAGGAAGGATGTGCCCCCATGGTCACATCCAGGCTTGCCTTTTCCCCACGATGCTCACCTGGACCCTTGTACAACTCACAGGGCCCCAGAGCTCCCCAGGATGCATGGGAATAAAACCAAATAAATAAATGAATGGAACAAACCAGCACAAAAGCAAAGAGGGTGCCTGCTGAATGCACTGGGCTTTGCCTCCAGATAGTATTAGCTAGGACCCTGAGCACACTGCTTTTAGTCTTTAATATCCTGGTTGTCTCCTACAGTACTGCCCCTTTCTATCCAACAGGGAAACAGAAAAAACCCAAAAAATAATAATTAAAGCCCTCAGCGCTGCCCTGCCACTGCTGATTTGGGTTGCAATAGCTCAGCAAGGGCAGTACTGAGAGGAGGAGAGCACAGCTGGGGGTGCAGGGACAGGGATGGGGACTCACCTCTGACCACTCTCCCGTGATCCAGATGTACTCGCAGGGAGGCAGCCCGCAGCTCTCCATCTCGGGGGGGCGTTTGCTGGCCTCGCAGTAGGCGCTGTTCTGCAGCTGCTTGTTCTCATCCACACAGAACACCTTGCGGAACCGTGACGCCTCCCCGCACGTCTTCGTGCACTGTGTGCGAGAAACAACGGCTCATGCAATCACCGAGGGACTCCAGTGAATGAATCCACATCCAGAGCCAGCCCTCCTCCCAGCAACCCCTCTGAGCTGCCACTGGTAACACCTGGGGGCAGATTTTTGACCAGGGCCCTGCTGTGCTGGATGCTGCCCGTGACAAACTGCTCCTGACCTCCGGAGGTACCAACCCAAATCACAGGTGTAGGGAGAGAGGAGAAACCAAAGTAGCAGGTATTGGGATGGGGCAGATGTGGGGTCCAGCTGTGATGGGATTAAAAGATGTAGGATTGGGCATGGTGGGCTACGAGACGGGGCAAGGGGAGAAGAAAGGGGCTAACCCCCATTATTTCAGCCCCTAGTAAATATAACTGTTTGGAAAATGACAGCTCAACCATCCCCCTTTCAAAAATCACACTGCTGCACCTTTGGCTGGGGCTGGTGGGGGGGAACCCACTTCCCCAGCTCTCTGCCCTGGCGTGGGGCACACAGAATCATAGAATCATCATAGAATAGTTTGGGTTGAAAAAGAACTTAGAGATCATCTAATTCCAACCCCCTGCCACAGGCAGGGACACCTTCCACGGGACCAGGTTGCTCAGAGCTTCACCCAGCCTGGCTTGAACACAACTCTGCAACAAATGCAGTTGACGCAGCCCTGCAGGTTCATTCTCTTTTAAACACTGCCCTGCCTGGTACTAAGAGCAATCCATGCCAGCCAAGCACAACTGCTCCCCAGGGCCTTCTGGAGACTTTAAGGACTCAGTTCTTTCTTTGCTTGTCTTGGAAAAACCAGCCTGACTGTGAGGCTGTGTTCCTGGGAGTAAGCTGTCCTTGGAGAGCATCTTACAACAAACCCATATAAAACTAAATAAATCAGCGTAAGAGCAGCTGTCTAGAAAAACTCCTATTTTCTTAAAGTTATTGCCTGTAATGGACTTCTAACACTTTCAACTAACTGGATTAACAAGGAGAAAAATGCATGAAAATAATAATTTTACAGAACATGTAGGATATGTCTTCCCCGTAAGGAAAAGGATAAAACATTCAATCAGACCACCCCTATCTGTACAGAAACACTGTTTGAAGTCACCTAGGCTCGGAACACTGTGCCAGTTTAATCTAGTTAAGAGTCTCACCCTCCAAACATCATTTCCAGCCTCCCTGAAGCAGCTCCTGCTCCCTTGGCTGGCCCACAATTAGCAAGATCTTAGTGGGTTCAGCTAATTGCAAAACACAGGCACTGTCATGGCCCTGTTTCTGTAATTAGCTGTCAGAATCAGGACTGTAAAGTATTTGAGAACATTGAAAAATCAGATCAATCTGTGGCAGGAGCAGCAAACCAGAAGAGCAGCAGTGAGCACAACATCATCTTGGGTGTAAATATTTAGAACTGGGGCAAAGTGGAAAGGCATGGGGAAGGAGAAGCAGCTCCACAAAGCAGAATTTATTCCAAAGGAATAACTCAGGAGCTCTTAGGCAACAGTCAACATTGCAAAATCTGCAGTCTGCCAGAAGACCCCAAGGGCTTTGTGTGCTTTCAACCTTATTTACTCTCTTGCTTTGAGTCCTTGGAGTGGAAGCTCCTTCTAGGTCTGTGCTGAAACATGGCGATCCTACAGGGGCTGGAGGGATTTGCTGGAGTGTGATTTCCCCAGAAAGCAAACAAAGTGAGCTGTATTTTCCCATCTCTGATTATTTCCCTATTACATAAGTAAAAACAGAAAGGGGGTCATTGTGTGCGAATATGGCACCACTAGAGCTCCATGATCATGGAGCTTCCCTGAGAGCTCTCCAGGGACATTTTGGGGCAGCCTGAACCCTGACCTTCCTGCTCCTCCCTAATAGGGGACTCCTGCACAGTGGGAGTGGGTCACAGGATGCTCAAAGCTTCCCTCCTCTCTGGTTTGGCATTTGCCAGCCCAGCAAGGGGTCAGCAATACAGGGTGAATTTTCCTATGGTCCCTCACAGCCAAAGGAGGCACCCTAAAAGGAGTGGGAAGAAACAAGTCTGATGCTGACTCCTCCCCTTAATGTATATTTCGGCCTAAATTTGCAAAGCACATAAGAGGGTGACCCATCTCTGCCATCTCCTGACATTGGCAGTGAAGAGCTATCACATTAAAAGCCCACCCTCGTTTAAAGTCATTGCTTCCTGATGAGAGATTGACACTCCCAAGCACAGGCAGCCTGATTTGGGTTTGTCTGCAAATAATAGTTCTGTGGCCAAAAAACCCTGAGCCTGCTCTGTGCATTTTGCCACCAACATTAATGGAAGTTTGATTATTTCTGTTTTTTAGGGGTAACTGGCAATTAAAATAATCCCACTGAAATATTTAATATGGCTCGAAGACAGTGAGACTATCATAAACTAAATCAAAGAGAAACACTGCAGAGGTTCCAATCAGCCACCCCAAGGTTATAAAACATTATTCATGTAGAAAGCAGACAGTTCAGCTAGCATGAAAAGGCTATTTTTCCTTTTAATGCAGTGACAGATTTTGTATGAAATCTCATGTTCAAGACTGATTTAAATCTCACATAAAACAGTGGGGCCAGGGTATAACAGCTATTGATAGCAAAATCTGAAAAACAGGTCAGGCATTTGACAATATTTGTCTCTTTCGCTTCATTTCCCAAATTCTGAACTATTTTCCTGGCAGTTCAAATTAAGGACCATTTCAAGCACTTCTGCAACTGTTTTAGAAGAGTAATAACAATAATTAAAATAACCCCAAAGGCATTGCTTTGCAAAAGCATTCATTGTTTTCTTCTTTTTTTTAAATAACAGTCTGACACGGAGATGAAATGTACCCCCCATGCCATGAACACTTGAAACATGCCTTGGGTAACTCAGCAATTCAAATCAGGCAAGGATGGCACAATTTCCTCCCAAATGGCAAATGTCAAAGATTCAAGAGTTGCATGGCAGCTTCCAGAGCTGTGCATTGTCCTTCCACAGACGCTCATATTACTGGAAAAAACCCTTCTTTCTCCCAATTTTCCCTTTTTCCTTGTGACTCAGGTCTGAGTTTTATTTTGACATTAGCGAGGCTCTTTCTATTGACTTTCTTCTCCCTGGTGAGGGCACTGAGAACAGGTAATTAATGGTAATCCACCAACAGAGCAATAAATGGTTTCCAGTAAATTTCATATTCTTTCTCATTCAAGTCAAGACCAACTTTTTTTCTAAACAACAACAACAAAAAGAAACAATTAAAAAAGCCCAAACCCTCTTGACAGATTCCCTTTAAAGATAACAAACCAAGAACAAGACAGCACTGGGATGCTATTTACATCACACCTTCCATGTCAGTTAGGGTTCATTGCTGCTCCCTGCTCAGAGAATACCAAAGCAATCTGTGCCTCCTCATGCACAGTGCCTATGGCTGGGGAGGAGGTGCTATTCCTTTTTTTCACTGTGTACACCAGAACAAAATAAGAAGTGCTCGGAAGAAATGCTTGGAGTCAGCCAAAGGCGCAAGCTCACGCTGGGCAGCTCCTGCATTTTCCTGTTCATGGTTACTTATGGGTGAGGAAACCTCCAGCCCATCCCCCTAGTAAAACTCCCTTGGAGGGGAAAAAAAAACCCGCTCCATAATATGTTAAAAATTTCCCCAGTGCAACGGGGAGTCCTGGAAAACTTCAGAAAACATCAGCGTTTGCATCCCATCAGGGGCTTGGAAGGGTGGAGGCAGGCAGGGGCCTCTCCCAACTGGTTTGAAAAGTTGCAAAGGTAAGGGAGAGAGGGCAAAACTTGGTTGAAAGTTTGAGTTGATTATCTTGGAGATCTTTTCCAACTTAATGATTCTAAGATTCTACGAGAGGATAGGGCAGGAGCTGTTGCTTTTCAGGGCTGATTACACCACAAGGTAAGGAATGGCACTACATGCTGCTCGGTGACCTACTTTGCTGCCTTTAAATTTATTAGCTGAAGAAATTAATGGGCTCTGTGAAACCAAAAATTTGTTGGAAGGAATTTGCTGGAGCCCCCTCAGCCGTTCCTACATTTCCTTTTCTGGCTGGGATGTTTCCATCGGGTACCACTGTGTGACCAGCCTGGCTTTACCTCCTGCTGCTTCCCATCACACCTCCCTGAGTGCTGGGAAGCAGCTGGGAAAGGGCACAGCCCCTTCTGGCCTCCTGCACTCATGGCCGGGTTACACAGGATTATAAACCCAACTTCCCAGCACTGCTGACATCGGGGAAATGAAGCTGAACTTGTGTGTCCTGTCCCCATCAGGCTGAGGTACCACAGGCAGGGGCTAAAAATGGAACAAAACCAGAGTGGAAAGAATAATTTTGGTGCTTGGTCTGAACTGTCTCTGCCAAAACCTGCCATGCACTTGAAGGCTAACACAGCACCCTCTTGGCAGTGCACGGGAGGGCTCCTCCTGCTCAGAGTCCCCTCGTTCTCTTAACACCCACCAGTCTTGAGGCCACCCATTGCCCACACTGCAGGACACTCCCTGAACCACTGAAGCAGCATCTTTATCCCCAGCTCCAGTCTCAGGAGCTGGTTTTGATGGGGACAGATCCTGGTCGCTCAGAAAAGCAGCATCTCGTGGGAGACTTGGTGCCACCACTGCTCATGGCTTGATAAAACAGCACAGACCCAGAGCTCAGTGAAAGGAGAGGGATGTCAGATGGAGCTGGGGTAATGGGGCAGGAAAGAGGGAATTACCACTGCTCCTTAATTCCTCCAGGCACAGGGCTCAGGCTGCAGCAGCGCAGCAGGGCTCTGTCTCCTGGAAGAGACCCAAATCTGCCCTACCCAAAACCTGCTCAATATTTGCATAGGTCCCAGCCAAACACAGGGCAGCACAAAGCAATAAATTAACCCTACGGAGGCATTTCTCCGCTCCCCCTTCCAGCCAGCACGCATGAGCCTTCCCTCTGCCTCCTTTGTTTTTTGGCAAGCCCAGGTTACAATCCCAACACCCCGACCCTCCAGCAGAGCTCCCCAGCCTCGGCATCCAGCATCATCCCACGGCTGAGAGCACAGGAGCCGTGACCCCAGGGCCGGGCGAAGGGGGGTCCCCGCTTACCGCCTGCCATTCTCCGGCCGCCCAGCGGTGCGTGGGGCACGCGGGGAGGTGACAGTCCCGCTGCGGAGGTGGCCGGCTGGCCGGGTCACACTCGGCCTCCTCGGCTGCCTTCGGGGTGCCGCTGTGGCACTGCACGGAGCGGCGCTGGACGCCCCGGCCGCAGGACACGGAGCACTGCGGGAAGGGACAGAAGGTGAGTGGAGATCCCCATCACGCCCGCCACGGTAAGTTCAGGGGTTCGCTCTCTGCTCTGGGCTCCACGGCATCGAGAGCGATGCTCTATCAAACTTCCAGGCGAGGCTTTCTGTTGCACAAGGGAAAATTGTGAATCTGTAGCCAGTGGGAATTTTTGCCATTGACTTCAGCAGGGTCAGGACTTCCCGGACAGGATTTTTATTGCAAAATCTCCTTTTATTGCAAAATAGCGGCACTGCTAAAGCAGCCTGACACACCAGAGGCGGCCAGGCTCTGAGTATTGCTCTGAGTATTACTTCTCAGGCACTGGCTCAAAAAAGTAATAGTTCAAAATACATCAAATGCCACAAACAGAGTGGACTTTAATAAAAAGCAAACTTGGATTGTGTAGAACAAAGCTGGTAGCTGTAGAGAGGGAAAGGTGTGATACAGCTGGGATTTCTTTCAGCGTGCATCTAAACATGCACATGCACCAAGGCAGGGAATACAGTTAGTTTGTGAAAACAAATGTCTTTCAGAAATTAACTGCATTTCACATTTCCTTCATTACACTGTGGGCACATTTCTCCCAGCTTCAAGGCACAGCAACAAATGCCTCAATTTTTCTGTTTCTCAGACATCTTTAAAATAATATCTATACTGCAATACTATTAACAGCTTATTTTTTCTTTCACGCAACATTTCTTAGTGTTGTGACTGCACACTAGTATGTTTAACAATACTTAATATTCCTCTGGTACAGATTCCTCCTGGCTAGACCTTAGAGTATACCATATAGATTAGGAGTAAAGAGAATTTGCATTTATAGAAGAAAGCATGTAAAAATTAAAGGTACGTACTGAAAACACAGCTGAATTAACAACTAGTATAAGCAACCTTATTAATATATCAGGAACTAAGAAAATAAATTCACAGCCTGTTATTGCAATACCTATAAAAATGAGCCTTCTTAATGTAGGAAATTAAGTGGTGCCTAATGGGGAAGCAACTCCCTTTTCTGTAGAATATTCCTCCATAATGTTCTTTGCTTTACTATCCAAATGCCCCATAAAGCCAAGAGAACCAGAGAAAAGCTGACTGTGAATATTTGTCTGGCTTCAGATATTCATAGGAGGGTGGGAGTATTTTTGTGTAGCTTTTGAAATCAGCAGTGGGATTTCTGTCACTGGTGTTGCAAATGCTTCCCATATGCTGCTGCTTCCCTGGGATTAACAGTGCTCTTTGTCCTACACATTCCATAGGGGACTCTTAAACCGAATAAAGGCACAAACTTGGAGAAACACACACACCTGGATGCCTATCCAAGATACCTTTTGGGTTGCATTTATCACCAACATAAAAAGCACATGTCGAGGTATGAATAAAGGAGCACTGTGGCTTTTTCTTGGGGGGCTGCGCTGTCTGTGACACCTGAGTTTGGGGAGAGGATGGTCCCTGCGCTGTGCCAGCAGCTCGACCTGATGCTCTGCCTGTGTTTTTAGATAGGGCTGGATTTCAGCCTGTAGCTGAAGTATGCAAATACCAGACAGCAGAATAAATATTGGTATTTTTGTTAAGTGAAAGGTAAATGGCCATAATTGACACCACTTAAGAGAAGCACACACATTAAATCTGACATTTCGGTGCAGACATAAGCATGTGTAAAACTTGGAGAAATAGCCTTTTTTCTTCCCTTTTGATTATTACAGATATATTAAAAATGCTTTGCTGCAGGGAAGTAGGTTCATAACAATCTAGAAAAAAATTAACCGCCCTCTGAATACAAAACATCAAAAGAGAAAAAAACCTGGGAGAGAAGCACCAGCACAGCCAGTGTCCAACTGGGATTAATTTTTAACCATTCCTGTATTTTTTAATCTTTGTTTTCTGAGTAATTTCCTTTTCCAGAGGCAAAAGACCCCAACACCTAAAGGTATATGCAATAGGTCCTGTGTATATTTGGTGACAGGAGGATGCACTTTTATGGGAAAACCTTGCCTTATTTCTCATTTTGCTGGTTTATGCAGGAGAAAATGCAGCCAGCTCACATCAGCTCAGCCATGGGATTAACTTTCTGAGGCAATTAGACCTTCAGAAAGTTTGAGTTCTTTCGGATAATATCTAAGTGCAAACTGATCATGGCTCCTATTTACAACAGTGGCACTGGTGACAGGAAAAGTGACACTGAGTTTTTGCGCCCAATTTATACCCTGATCTACTGTGTACTCAGAGCACCAAACCTCTGCCTGCTTCATGGTCTTAATGAGAAGTTCGCCACCTAAATCCAGTTTGGCTCCAAGGCATGAAATCTCTGGCAAAGCCCTGAACACCCCTTACAAGGGACCCAGGGTCAGCACTCCAAACCTCTGACAGCCCCAACCCTTCATCTGTCACAGGCAAAAAAATGCTACCAGCACCAGTGAGACTGAGAGATCCACGTCACAGCATTTCATGGGGCTTTAAAAAGCCCAATTTGATATTGTAGAAAAGGTGTTTCTCCCCCTGTACTTTTTCCCTAAACAAGATGCCAGCTGGCTGAGCACAACCAGCATCAGGAACCTGAGCTGAGGAGCTACTCCTGAAAAAGCCTATTCTTAGCCTTATCATTAGCATACAAATATTCCTTAATTGCCCAGTCATAAGAGATTACCTGAGGCCATAAATCACCTCATCCTCCTATTAACTTGGGTTCCTTTCTCCAGTTGCATAAAATTAACACCCATCATGCAGTGGAAAGCTGGGAATTTTAAAGCACTTACTTTTATCAATTAGTATTAGTGTATTTTAATGCAATCAACAGACCATTACGTTATCATGTTTACAATTATTAGCTGTAAAAAATTGCTTTCAGGAGCAGTCACTTTAAATAAGGTGCAAATTGGATACCACAAGACTGTCTAATGGTCTCGTGTTTCATTTTAGTCTGGCTCCTGTATAAAATTGAGGTTTCTGCCCTGGAGGTAATAAAGGTAATAATATTGACTTAATTTCCAATATGGGAGCAGAACTGTGGATTTCACAGGCTGGATGCTCCCATCCTCAGGTAAAGAACCCAGACCTCAGGAACTGAACCTCCACGGTGAATGAATGAACACTTAGTCCTTTACCCACATAATGGCAAATGCTCCTACCTCTGAATCCAAAGGTAAGGATTTAAAAAAAAAACTAATACAAGTCTGAAAACAATCATAGAGCATTAATGGGTTTATTGTCCTTTTTATTAGTGGACATTAATCCACTGCATGCTGTCCTAGCCCTAACATTTGCATGCATGCCCAGAGCAATGTTAATGGTTTGTCTTTCAGGGAACGGGAATACAGCAAGAACGGGTGTTTTGTACCTAAATTTGGAAGACAGAGCGCAAAGGAACACGATGTTTTACAAGTTAACAGTTCATTTAGTCTCAGATTTTCAATAATTCCGCTGATTAGCACACTAATGAGGTAGAGGGAAAAGCAAGGTTCAGAGTTAAAAATGTGATGCAGCAGATTCAAGGTGATGACAAAGACATTATTTTCAGGAAAACAAGGATCCAAGGTATGCTTTCAGCAAGCAAGATGTTTAATAACTCCAAGTACTTTCTCATTTCCAGCAGTCTCTGCTCTATGCATCACTGTCTGACTTTTTAATGAGGGAAAATCAAGCAACGAGTTTGTTAAGAAACAAAGGGAGTGAAAAACAGTTTTAATGAACAGCTCTGATTATTCTTTAGGCTTTCCCAGGCAGCTGATAATAAATTTAGTTTCAGATTTCTCAAAACTAAGATTTTGTTTGAGATATGTTATTTAAATGATATTAAAAACATGAATAAATAGTAGATTCTCTTTAATATTGTATATTAATTTCTGGCAGAAACTTAATATATACAACAAGGAATTTGCTTTCAGATGGACACTAAAAGCAAGCTGCCATGTTTTCAGCTGGTACAAATCAGTGCTTCTCCACTGCTATCCACGAAGCTACATTGTTTTACACCAGGATCTGACCCAAAACTTTTACCCTGAATAATTCATGAGGACAGAGTGATTGGAAAACCAGGCTCTAACCAATTTGATGGAGGAAGAATACCAAAGGGTGTAAAAGGGTACACGACACGTCTCACCTGTCCCCAATCTCCTGCTTTCCACTTCGGACATCTGCCCCCTCTGCATTTCTTTTGCACGTTGGGCTTAGCAAGGTGTTTACAATACTCTTCTTCTACATGCCTCCCTTCCTTTGACAAACAGTACACACTGCGGTGCTTTTGGCCCCTTCCACAGGAGACAGAACACTGTAAATATAAAGTAACAACAGATCAGCTTTCACACTCATACAAGGGCCATGGCTACCCAGGGCATTTTCTTTTAGCTGGACCAAAAAGCACCTCCCCAGGTCCCCAACAGGCTACACAAAGCTTGAGGCGAGTGCAGACACTTAATATCGCATGATATTCTTGGTAAAAGCCCCAAAAATGCCAGTATCAAAATAGAGAAAACAGCTGACATTCAGCAGGGATAACAGGCTGGATTCCTGGCACTGCTCCAGCGGTTTCAAAGGAACAGAGTCATCTTACAGGGATCAAGGCAGGAGCCCTCAGTATCTACTTAGAAGAACTTGAAAGGAACCATTTCCATTTACCTTGGTACAAAGGGATGTCAAATATTGGTAAATCAGGAGGGTAAAGTGTGCTCTGCACCTTCACAGAGGGAAAGAACTGCACAAAGGACAAGGCAGAAACGCGCAGCATTTCCATGTCCTTGGTACCAAAGCTCGTGTTTGTTTTATCAGTGTAGTCTGACTTTTTTTTGTTTTTTCCACTAAACAGACTGAAACCAGGACATGCTCATCCTTAAGATTTATGCATTTTGAAAACAACTCAGAAGGTGGCAAGAAGGCAGAGCCTGGAGAATCAAAGCAAAAAGCAAACCAGCAGGTATGTTAGCTGCAAGCTTTGTAGTGAAGCAACTAATTTCAACCTCCCTCTGCAGGTTCACTGAACTTTTTCAAATGTGACCACTTCTGGCATGCAAACCCCAAGCAACTTCACTTTGATTTCAGATTAGTCTCCTCCAAAAGATTTAGGAATCAAAGGGGTCTGGAATCACGACAAGAATTTAATATGACAGTTTCGTGTAGAACAAGCCTCTTACTCAGCATGATGCACCCAGAGACTCCGCTTCAATTTCTTCATTACATGCTATGTCATAAGCATACTGGTTTAATCCTTGAGTGCAAACACACTGTTTTAACCATCTCTCCATATAAAATGTTCTGCTTTCTTTTCAGAATGGAGAAAACTTGCAGAAATGAGGCTTTGACCTTCATTTTGGAGCCATGACATTAGTGTATTTCCCAAGAAATATATTACAGCTCGAGCTCTTCCCAGCCTATAAATACTTTTGAAACCTAAAAAATTTATACATATAGCAGCTCTGGAAGATCCACTAGAATGGAAATCGGCATATGCATTGACACCATTTATATTACATGAACGTTTTATACTACAGCCCTACTTACAGCTCATTCAGCCCACAAAGAACCAGCGAGAGAGCAGTAACTTGCTCCCAAAGGGAAAAGTTCAGACCAATGCGGAGAGAAATGGATGTAGTTCCTAAAATCAGACATCGATGCTTAAAAGCTTATTTAAACAATGCCTTGAGAAAAGTTGTTTTCCTGCTGTAAGAGTGCTACAGATAGACAAAAACTCGCTGAGGTCCCGTGTGATCAACAGGTTTAAGAGCCATTAATGATGCTCCTCTGGAAGGACGAGCAGGGATGGCTGCCTCTGAGTTTTCCTGAGCACAGATCCAATTTGAAGATAGGCCAGAAAACCCAATGAGCAACATTCAACCTTGCATTGAACAACAGAGGAAATGCTGTCCATTGTAATAAAATAAAACTATCATGAGTTACCCAGATCCATAAACTTCACTTTTTTTCTTTAGCATAAACAGAAGAAAGATCAAGCTAATGCTACCCTATTTTTATAAGCCTTCAAATTTCATCAGAAGTTCATTTTTTCATTCTCTCTACTTCTCTCCCCAGGCAATGAACGTCAGGAGCAAGACAGAAATGTCACATCCTACAAAACGCAGTAGTAAACTCCTAATACTTTCATCCATTTACTGTCTTCGGACTAAACACCAACACTGATACTTAAGCAAAAATTCAAGTGATCCTCAGGAAACCCTCTCCGTGCAGGTTATGCCACTCTACTGTGACAGCCAAAGCTAAAGAGTAAATTTACAGCATTGATCAGGACTGTCTCATGCCCTGCATCCTGACCTGGTACAGCCCAGGGCATCCTTAATTTAAAATATACATTGGATCCCATTACTTATCCTAAAGTAAGACTAACCACATTGTGCAACAATGCAAGCACATTTCTGGGGACCTGAACCTGGTTGATAAATACTTGATCTGACAAATAATATGGTAGTAGTTATTTCCAAAATTATTATTCCCCTTCTACAAAATGCTTAACTTTGGCGTGGAGCCTGATTCTGACATTTATCTGGTGATCCCATGATCAAACAACAACTCTGCGTGCAAACCTCGGTGCACTCAGAGGCTGAGGCATAATTTGCCTAATTTTGTTAATACTTAAATGTAATTCCCAAGATGCTGGAATTAATTGTGTCTATGTCTGCCTTTAATATAAATCAGAGTTAGGCAGCTGTGTGTTTTTAGATCTAAACCACCCGTTTGCTTTCATGCACGTTTGAGTTATGATCTCATTTGCACTGACAAAAAAGAAAGGTTGGATAATCTAATGTAACCAAGTATCAGAGACTGAAAATTCCTTTGCAAAGAGTCTACTTAATAACTGCCATTTAATTCACCTCAGGTATTCAACTTTTATCTGGCACATAGATTTTAAGCATATGTACACCACATGCAAAGCATAATTTAATAGTGGGCTGCATCACAACACCATGTGAGTCAGGGAAGTGCTATACCCAAGTACCACCATCAACCTCATCACTTATTTTGGACCCTGGAAAAACTTTGCATTTCATTAAGAGGATTCTTCGTGGCTGCAAATGCTGCCTGCTTATGGTACCTACCAATAACACGAGGTAAGCTTTGACCTTGCCTTCCTCAAAATATTTGACAAAATCACTGTCTTCACATTCCTCTTTTTCTTGACTTCTTTCCGTTCCCACACGCCCCACAGAAAACACTTCCAAGTACTGGGAACAGATGGTGGCTTTCCAGAGTAAAAGCCTCACCTTATCCGAGGCTCTTCAAGTCAACAGAAAAGCCTCTATGGGTCTTAAGCACCTCTGAGCCAGCCCTGAAGGTGTAGCCAGGTATTGTATGGAATTTTTTCACTATCCAGCTTCCTAGAGTCACAGATCACAGGCACTTGGGCATGGCCATGGTCAACCTGCCTCTGCCTCCACTCATGTGTGGGGAAATGTTGCTCTGGAAGGCTGTTTGCAGCCTGTGATTGAGGCACAGCACCGAACAGCACCCCTGGATGAACCTGGGAGGACAGCCAGGCATGGAGGAGGGTGTGAAAACAACACATTGCTGTGTTTCTATAAAAAAAACCACCAAAATGTTTGTGGCACATAACATAGGAGAGAAATAGTATTTCAAAAAATCAGCTGTAGCCATCACTCTAAAACTCCAGCAAACCTTCCTCCTGTTATTATCTTTATTATCTTCTAAACCCACCACAGTCACACCTGGCACTTTACATGGAGAACAAACACAAAAGGACTTTCCTAAGAGCATTAGGATCAAAGCATTTAGCACAGATTGAAGGAGTTTATGTTTATTGCATGATTAGTGTTGTTAACATGCCAAGAACTGGAGACTGGCACGCTGGTGATAGTTTCAAATAAATATACTGCCTAGTTTAAACAAATGCAAGGAAAAAAGTTTAAATAAATACAACAAAAATATTTCCATATCAACTGTTTCCATAAAGGTCAGAACATGATGCTAAACGTCTCCTGCAATGCCTTGCTCTGCTCTGCTTGTTTTGCTTTGTTTCCACAAAAAATTTGTTTTTTGTTTCAGAGTTCAGAAATGACAGCAATCATTCTGTTTTACCAAGTACGTGCAAATTGCTTTAAAATAACCCTTTCTGCATTTCCTGGTCTGATCGTTTGGAAGATGAAGGTTCATTAAGACCTCTCTGAAATATAAATGCTGCTACTTGATTCACTGGGCTGGCAGCACGAAAAGAACCAGAATATGTAGCCCAAAAACACTTAAAAATTTGAACAAAATTTCTGGTCAATTTTTGGGAGCGGGGTCAGTCCAGCATGGGTCAGTCCAATGCCTAGAGGACAGCCCTGGGCACAAATGGACAAATCTTGCTGAGAAGAAAGAGGCAACACAGAGCAGTCAAGAAGAAATGGAATGACTCCTCCTTGTAAACCTTGTGCATTGAAGGAGCAATTCCACAAAGGGCAGAAAGGCATATCCCCAGTAAGAACCTGGGAACACTCTCCCCCAGAAGTGAAAAGCTGCAGAAAATGCTGTCAGACCACTTTTCAGACCCACCATATAACAGCCGACGATTTGGGAGGTATTTGAGATAATGAATGCAAGCTGTGGTGATCACCAAATGAATTCCCAAAGATAGGTATGCTCCGATAGCTCACCAAGTGCAGGGCTGGGAAGGATTAGACTAAAAATGGCTTTATCAGATTCTGCCAGGAGCAACTTTTTGGAGGAAATTAAAATCAATCCCTGTAGATTTAGATTTCCCCACATTAAGGATTTTATGGAAAGTCAGCAGACGTAAGTAAGCCCTGGTTCATCCTCTCCAACAATCTGAGACCAAATGTGCTGGATGAAATAAAGCAGAAAAGCAACAGAACCCTCCAATGCTTTACACCCATTTCCCATGAAGGCTGTGCTCCTGGATGTCAGAAAACTTCTCTAACTACAAGCAGAGCCCAACAATGAACCCTCAGTTACTTTTCAGCATCCTATTAGTCTGTCACCTTTTACTACCACTTACACTGCTGCCATCAGATACTGAAACCACATCCCTGTGACTTCTGTACCTCTGAAGTCTCTCGAGCACAAAGGACATCAACAGACACACCACCAAGGAAAGCCTGGATCCTTCCTCACCAGCTGAACCCTCACGAGGAGTCTTAAAATGCCAGAACCTTTGTGTACTGTCCAACAACAGAGGCTCTGTGGCATCCAAACCAAATCAGCTTCACAACAGCAAGGTATTTCAGCAGGTAACTCCTGCTTCAGTGAGACAGGCTGAAAGCAAGGCCACTGCACTTCAGGAGATGTTTAGGAAATATTTATTGCTGCTCCGAAGCCCTGTTCCTCCCACTGATCTGTTTTAGCTCATGCCTGGCTGCAGTGGCATAGTGAGAAATCCGTGTCTATGGCGTGGGGATGCATGCAGGGCAGGAGTCACCCAGCTTGGCTTTTCTTTCCTGACAAACTAAGGAGCAATAACTTAGGGCACATGGCTTCTGAGAGTGTATGGTCATGGTGATTTAGCTGGTACATGGCTGGAAAATACATGTGATTTTTGTACAACTAAAAAGGAAGAGGGATCTCTACATTCAAGGGAGGGCAAATGGACAGAGACCTGAGCCAAACACACTAAAGCACTGCACTGCAGTTTGAAGGAGGCTTTAGAAATGTTTAATCCATGCTGACTTTGCAAAGAAAGGGGATGATTGAAAAAAAAGGCATAAACATAAGGGATTTTGGAAAGTATAGTCTCAGCATGTTTGTGAGCATTGTCCAGAGCCCCTGATGGAAATGTCCTGAGCTGGAGGACAGCCTCCAGTGTGAACAAGAGCAGGCTTTGCCCCAGTGCCCCCAGGGAGCTCTCTCTGCCCCAGGCACAGGGGAGAGGGAACATCCACACTGGCCTGCTCTGTCTCTGCAGTGCCCACAGGGTCTCCATCCTCCAAAGGCTCTGCTCTCGGCTTGGAGCAGAGGCACAGAGCTTCCCAAGGCATTATTTGCAAAAGTGAGACATCAAACAATCTACTAAATCTTCACCTTCCCACCACCAAACTCAGCTGCAGGGACTGGTAAGTGACCTCAGATGATGTCTCCTAACACGTTAAAAAAAAACCAGGCAAATTTCTCAGAAAAAAGGGTCCAAATTTGATGTGTTGCTGCAGGAGAAGAAAGAGCTGGTGTGTCTGGAGCCCACTGCTCCAGCACAAATTGCCTAGAGGAAAGGATGCTCTTGGGTTCTTCAACTCCTGTAAGATTTAAGGCCCTGAGTGCCAAAGTCAGTACAATAATTTCCCCAAGCTAAGAAACCTCACAAGATATATGGGAAAAAATGGGAAACTGCAGCAGCAGAAGCCATGCATCTCCTCTTCTGCAGCATCCAGCTAGTAAGCAGCACCTTCTCCCTCTCCTTCCCCTGCCCTGTTGTTACACCACGTACAAAGACTTCACCAGGCACAGAAATCAGCAGGGCTGTGAGCACACAAAGCTCTCCTAAAAGCTGTGTCCCTGCCCTGCTCCACACTATTTGCCTTGAACTATTTGCCACTGCAGGTCTCTCCAGGGAGGGAGGCATTAGATGGCATTTCCTCAAATTAGGAGACGTGTGAGCTACTCAAGGACGCCAGTGCAGTGGGATGTGGAAGGTACTGATGAAGCCTATTTTCCATGCTGTGGCACTTGCAGGAGAGTACCAATTGAAGCAGCAAGGTGCCTCAGCTAACTGACACTTCATATTTTTAGTGAACAGTGGTATTATAATGCCATTTAGATATTCTATTCCAGAATAGGAATTATCCATGTTGGATGGAGTGAGACACAAAGGAAAGGGCTCTCCAAGGAATATCAGCCCTGTTTCACAGGTGTGCATCCCACTGGGGGGTTGTAGGAGCACTGGGCTGCTGCTTACTCCCCCATTTTACAAAGAAAAATCTTGGCTTAATGCACTAGGGATAAATACTGTCATCCTGCATACGGTCTTGGGCACCAGACAGATTTTCATCCATGCTGCTGGCTCACTCACCTCCCCTGTGAGCTAGTAAAACTAAAATATGAATAGAGCATTAAGTGCCTTTGGAACACCACTGACTACATCCTTTTTTCTTAATAACTGCACAAATCAGTCACTGGGAAAGTTAGAAACACAGTAAATCTCTTTGTGCCTAGTGTCCCTCATCGTTATATATCCTTGTTTCTAAATCCCTTGGATGTGAGCAACAGCAATGATTGCAGTGTGGGGTATACAGTTTGAGTCTGGAAAATGGGCAAAACTACAGGAAGACCTCCCAAAGCCCAGCTCAGGGATCTACCTGAAGATGATGCATTTCACAGCTCATCCTTGAAAGTGTAACTGCTCCAATGTGTCCCCTGCTGCCCAAGGCATCCCTGCACTCAGAGCCAGTACTTTGGGAGACAAATATTCCCAGCAATTGCCCTTTTATTTATTGATTTATTTCTCCTGTGTGGGCATGTGCAGATGGTCTACAGGCTTCATGGGATCAGCAGTAAGGGATGGGCCACCCATGACACAAAGACTGAAGCTAGTCATTGCTGAACTCACAGCCAGTTATTGCCTCCCCGCTTCTTGTTGGAGTTCAGGCCTAGAAAATGACCATTTCATTGGGAAAATGTGTAAGAGATGAGGTGTAAAAAGGCAGCCACAGAGGCACACCAAATGTGGCCAAACAGACACAGCACTTTGAGAGGAGAGAGGCATTTTGCAGTAAGTTGGGACAGAAAAACAGGTTGGGCTGTACATGGTAAGAAACATCAGTCAACACAGATGGAGTTACCTGCTCCAAGTGGGAAAGTGCATTGAGGAACTTGGGGAAAAGATGCACTGTGTGGGGGCAAAGGGAAGAGAAGATCTCTAAGATACCTGAAAATAACCTTTGTGAGTCTAACCACTGGTTCAGCTCCCGTCTGCCCTGGCAGTGGCAACAGCAGCGGCTGTTGAAGGACAGCAGATGAGACTCTTTGCAGCTCATTTCCCTAGTGCTTCCCCAGCATTTAGTCACCAGATTAGGGAGGTTAGAAGGGACATTGCAGCCCAATCCTTTTACTTCTCCATCAGACTAAAATGTCATGAGGGGTGTAAAGACATTGGCCTGCAAGGGGGAGAGTGGATTGCGACAGTGGAGCTTTAAGTTGCAGGAAATCAGTTCTGTGAGGAGTCAATCCAGAAAATCACTAAAATGCTGGCTCAGTGTTAAGCACACAGTGCCCCAGGGTGTAGCTGATGGGCTTCCATGGCTGTTTTCCTGCTAATGGAGCATCAACGCCAGAAAACAGGAGTTTTGACACTGGAGTGTCAAAGGAGTGGAGAACACAGGAGTTTTTACACTTCTTGACAACAAAAGTGTATCTATATAGTTCTCCTAATTTAAGGAGAAACAGAAGTAGCAATGAAAGACAGTGATGGTAGACAAAAAGGAAAAATGCAAAGGAAATAAAAACTGGAGATTTTAGCATAAAAAGAGGCAAAAAAGATGTTCTTCTACTGGGCAGCTGGGTACCATTGGCTTTGCCCACCTGTGATTGCCTTGGAGCCAACAGCTGTGGGCCCTGAGGTGAGGAGAGAGATGCATGAGCATCCCTCACCACCGCCTCAGAGGAGCAACAGGCTGAACTCTTCAAACAAAACCCCAACAGCAGCTCAGTAATGCTGCTGTCACAGCAAATTCATTTTCTGCAGAGGAGAGGAGGAGAACCAGCAGAGTTATATACACTTGCAACCAAATCTGTCCCTGGTTATCACTTCTGCCTTAGCAAGACCTGACATCCTGCCTGCTAAGAACATTATCAGAATACTGACACAGAGAATATTGCTGTTGAACAGCCTATTTTCAGCCAGCTGCATGGGGAAGGCATTTTGTAAAGAACATGTTGGGTCTTTGACAGAATTAAATACAAATAACCCAAAGTTTCCACTGACACTAATTTTAAGATTGAAATTCCTGAGCGCCAGCTGCCTGACACAGATGTTGGCCAGGCAGTTCTCCCACTTCCCACCCAGTCCAGAGCCCCTTTACTGCTCTGTCTCTGTGCAGCAAAAGAGCCCTGCAAAGCCATCAACGCCACTAGCTTCCTGCCAAGGGAATAAACCAGTGCTGTCCTAGCCCAAACCTGAATTCACATTCACAATAACAGAGTTTGGAGCTTAGTCAGTTAATATTTGAATTATTTTACAATAAGCTTCTGATTCTTAATTAGGGCAAAAGCACCTCTGCCTGCAGGATACAGAGCTGGGAAGCACAATCTGCTGTTCTTCAGGCACTGAGAGCTACACAACCACTGCACCAGCAGCTTGAACCTCAGATACCAAGAGTGACAAGTACTTGACAAAGCAGACTACTTTTAAAATGATAATAGTTTTTTTTAATAAAAGAACAAACAAAACCAAAATAAATCTAAACCCCACCTGCCCATTTTCCAGAGTTCAAAGTCAAATGACCACTGCTATGTGCAGTGAAGCCCAAGTGACTCACCCAACTGTACCAGGCTGCAGTGAGATATAATTGTTTTACCTTATCTGTGCCCATTTTCTAACTCGGAAAGAATGAGAAGCCCACAAGAAGTTTGTAGTTGCACTGTTTTAGAAATCCTTCTGTTCTTTCTCATGGAGAATAGAGATAAACTGCACTTTCTGTACTTTCTTAATCTCTGTGTTTGTGTTAAGTGCTCTGTAGCTATGACCAATGATATTGGGAGGTAGATTTTTTACTGACCAATGGTTGCTAGATTATTAATGGATATATAAAGAAGTTTCTGTAAATAAAACTCTCTCTTTCGCCATCTTGGGGGTTTTCTGCCTGCTTCCTTGCCAGCTTTCTCTGCCCACAGCCGCGAATATCACGAGATTCATCGTGATAGAAGTTAATTTAGCATTATTCATAAATTGTATCAGGATACAGCTGAATATTAAGGCAAACTCAAAATATCAGAGATTATTGCAAGGAGCAAATCTGCTCTGGGCAAAGTGTTTTATGGGAGGTTATGCATATATTTATATATAGGGTATATATACGGGTATATTTATTAAAACCAAACCTTGGGTTTTAGGTGAAGCAATGGGTAATTCTCATTGTGAACATCTCCCTCATTCTGGAGAACACGGCAACACTTCCTCTCGGGATTTGAGAGCGTGTATGGAGATCTGCATTCATACCATAAAGCATTCAGAGGAGAAAAAACACTCTCTGTATTCTGGTGACAGTCTGTGCACGTTTTCTAAAGCATGGTTTTAATAAAAAGGTCAGGTCTATCACATGGTGTACAATGCTGCAGTGTGTAAATACATGATCTTAAATAAACAAGGAAATAAAAGTGTCACCTCCTCTTAGTCCTCTTTGAACATACATTATAATGACAAGACATCTCACCAGTCTCCTGTTGTAAAATTATCATTTACACATACAATCTGTTTATCCATTTAATTATCTCTTCCAAACCTGGATTTAACCAGCCAGATAAAGATCACTTGTTTACTGTACAAAATCCCAGTGGAATTTTGCCCGAGGACTGCGGGTTGGATGCTTCAGACTCTCTCTGCTTGAATTTGTATGTGTTTTATAGTACTAATTTCACTGAAACTTGAGTAATGCTAAGCCAGTCAGATGATTGCAAGAAATTAGTTATCCAAACTTTGTAATTCATACACTGTTAACTGTGTTTGTTTAATCACTGAAAATGACAATTTCTGTTGGAGAACAAAGCAAGTTAAAGGAAAGCCAGTTAAAAGATGGAACATTGCAGAACCATTTCAGAAAATTTAGCAAAAGTTACCAAAACTAAGTATATGATCTGCATTTAGCAAAAGACTCAAGAAATCATTATACAAATTCATTTATGATTACATTCTACTTGTCTTTAATTTTCACTGTTCAACATTAACATTAAACATTGTAAATGTATGCAATATTTATATAAAATTAAATAACAATATTGGAAAAATAAATACACTTTTACATAAATACATAAATCCATACTGCTGAAAAGTTTCAGCTAATACTATACTCTTGTTTCAAAAGTGACCAAAAAAATATGGTAGTGACACTCCATCCCAACAGATGAAGTATGTACAGCTACAGAATTATGTTTGCAACTGATGACAGAGCTAAAGCAAATCCAGGTGACACCACACTAAAGGAGAAAAATTCGGCCTTTACTACCTACAGTAGTAGCACGAGGTAGACATACACGTGGAGTGTTCTGCTGGAGGGACACAAAGCCCTGGGGACCCCATAGGTACTTCTCAGTCTTCAAACAGCTCTGGGGTCCCCTATGTCAGAGCCCAAGGACACCTCGGTAAATGAGACTGAAAAATCCCATCAGTTGGTGGCAATGACCGGGCTCAGCCCTGCAGCCCCTTCCCCAGGGCTGTGACCCTGTGCCAGCTGGGAGGGGACACTGCAGGCAGGACAGGGTGTCCCTGCCCTCCACCTGTCTGCCAGACATCCCACCCGCTCCCGAGAGAGCGAGCAAGGACAGCCCACTGAGACTAATAGGACAGAGTTGAGCCAAGGGAATTCTTCCTGGGGTAATAGAAAACAACCCAAAATCAGACTAGAGGACTGGTCCCTGCATTTCCAACACCAAAGAGCAGCCCTGGAGTCTGCTCCTGGACAGCCGTGAAGAGGCTGAGTGACACCAGAATGAAACAACTCTGTCCACACCGTTGGCTCTTGCACAGGTAAACCAAGGTTGGCAGGACCTCCCAGCTGGCAAATCCTGCAGGGCAGCCAGCACACACGTTGCTACCTCTGCTTACCTCACCTCGCTCGTCCTTAGCACCAGCCAGCTCGGTGGACAAGGGGTACGTTAGCACCTCAAATTAAATATTTCATAGCACTCGTACTGGTGAAGCACCGGAAAAACACCAGTTCAGCAGTTTTATGGCTATTGCAGAACTCACTGAGGTATGATAAAAATATTGAGGAGCGTTACTGAAGGCATCGGTGTTATTGAAAGCACCCACAGAAGGAGAGCAGGTTTTGGCAAGATGACTTTTCAAACCATGACAATTAAGGAAGTCCAATACAATAAAAAACAGGCCTCTTTTTTCTTTTCCTATAAAGTGCTTTTGAATCAGATTTTTAAAAAATGTCTTCAAATGCTTTTATAACAAAATACACAATAAAGGTTGACATCTGTTTGAAGGCCACTCCAAAACGGACAGGTCCGTGGTTTTCCCGTGCTCCAGAGCGCCTCAGGTGGCATTTGCTTTGGTGCAGAATTCAGAGCAGAGGTTGCTGCTCTGGGCAGGGAGAATTTCAAAGGTGTGACACCCAAAGTAGCACCCCAACCCTGCAGTTCAGGGCTGCTCTGCCATCACAAGAGCATCTCTGTAGCAGACTCCTCCAGCGGCAAAGGAGCAGTGTAAGACACCTCTGCTCCAAACACTATTTTGTTATTGGGAAACTCCTAGGGTTTTAAGCCTTCCAGCACCTTGCTGATCCTTTGCTGGCTTAGTTATAGAGCAGCAGCTGGAGATCGAGCTAGACAATCACTCTCCAGAACCAGAGAGATGCACAAGAATAGCTTACAGGTAACTTTGCACTGTACATCACAGTCATACTATATACACAGGAACAGAAATAGAGCACAGGTGCAGATGCACATGTTTCTACATAGGTCTGTGTGTGGGCAAGTAGGGACATGCACACACGTCTATACACACTTGTACATGCCTGGGAATTGATGCCATTTAGCACATTCTCCCCAGTTATCTTGCTTTTGGCAGAGAACACGCAACTGGTAAGCCAGTAGGTGCACAGTGCAGTATTACCATTAAAGAGCAGAACAATTTAACTTCAATGGAAACGTACTGCTTAAATGCCAGGTTTAAATCCATATGCAAAAACTCAGTCAGAACCAAGATTCATAATGCACAGCACTTGCACAGTGTAATAAAATGGACAAAGGTGGCTACTTAGCAGAAAGTGCCTTTTAAATTAAAGGACTCAAGCTCCCCTAATGTAAGCCCTTCCTGAACAGGTGTTATTCTGAATATATTGTAAATAATCCTCTGTAAGTGCAGTTTTAAGACATGAAGCATTAGCACCTTGGTTTGAAGCAAATTAAATCTGTTGTTAGGGGATATCTACAAAAGGGTTCACAAAGAGAAAGAGTTTATGGTCGTACCGAGCTCCAAGGACCAGCACTCCAGGCAGCATCTCTAGGACAGTCCTGCACATTGCACTGCTCTCTGTCTGGTGGCTTGTCAAGGATTTCACAGCTCAGATCCGTAAACCTTTCTCCATTAGGGCGTTGGCACACCACCAGCCGTGTCCTTGTCCCCGCCCCGCATGGCTTCGTGCACTGCAAGTCAGCAGAGGACAGAGCAATCACTGTCGGGGCAGCAAAAATGCTGCCAAACTGGCTGCTCAAAGCACTAGCACCTCAAAAAACCAATGGTAGCTTCTGTTCCCAACTAACCCACTCCAGCCAAATCCCCCTCGTGAGCCTCAGATGGACCTTCAGCTGCTTCAGCTTCTCCCCCCTTAAGGTTGCTCATGCTGCTCCACCATGACATTGCCCCACTCAATGTGGCACTGGAGGTTTACATCTCCAATGGCTCATCTCAGATTAATTTTTAGAAGGGAGCAGTGCTTTTATTAAAAAAAAAGGCCTTCAGTTAAACTAGGCTTCTCTTTAAAAAAAAAAAAAAAATCTTCATTTTTGTAAAACTTACTTTTGCCTGGGAAGGAAGTTTTCCCACGACAAATGGAAATGAAAACACCACCCAGCAGTTGCTCGGGTTTACTCATTTATCAGAGGCTGCCCTTCAAGTTCCAATCTTTCTAATAAATGTCACCACAATACCCCTCTCTTCTCCCATTTTTCAGCCACCCGCTAATGAAAGTCTTGCCCTGGGCAGGGAGCCCAGGATGGATGGTGCACTCACCTCTCCCCAATTTCCATAAGCCCACTGGGGGCAGGGGCCAGATTCGCACGATCTCTGCTCCATGGGTTTGCTTTTCTCATCGCAGTTATTTGCGGTGTATCCGTTTTCATCCTGGCACACCACGACCCGCCGCTGGAACCCCCCCGCACACGTGCTAGAGCACTGTAAGACAGAATTGCCCATGGCTTCATTGAGTCCAGGAATAAGTTTGCATTCGCAGCTCCTTCCCAGTGCCTTGCACCGTGGGAATGCACTGCGAGAAGTATAATACAGCTAACAGGCATTATTAAACTACAAAAACCAGCTATTACTAAAAGCAGTGCATTGACATAGGTGCTGACTAAGCAAAGTAAACACCAGCCTACTATTAAGCAGGTGAGTAATCCCTGCTGCATTGTTTGACATTGCATTTGTGCTTAATTCCCTTTAGAGACTTCCATGATAAAGCATTGCATACTGGTTGGAGTGAGAGGAGCTGGCATCGAGGCTCTGCTGTGCTTTGGCAACAACTCTGCAGAGCTGTAAATGTCCCAGGAGACAGCCAAGAAGCAGAGGCCAGCCTCTGCCTCATGGAAAATGATGCTGTCAGCTTTCTGCCTAGACAGTCTTGGAGATACGAGGTGTGAGAGGCTGACAAGTGATGCCTGACCCTTCTGCAACACTTGCTTGTGTGAGCAGAGAGCAGACAGTGTGGAGAAAGGTCCCCCTCTCTTTTCCTTGTGTGCTGACTTTAAGAAAAGACTAGATTAGCTCGGGAAAGAAACAAAACCCAATAAAACCTAGCAATAAGAGAATCAGGGCACTTACAGCACCCCAGGGGCCAATCCTCCACTGATTGCCTCCCGGTATATGTGCACGGTTTCGGTTCGGGCTGCCCCCAGGGTGCAGTTTGAGGCGATGATCCGGATAGGGGAAAGGATGGATGGGCCTGCCGTAGTCATGGCTGTTTGGATGACAAGGAGACATGGAGCAGTCTTGCTCGGTGGCAGGGAGGTCGTCTGGGTCACACTCGCTCCTATCCACCAGCTGGTCACTGTAATTGATGCAGACCACTTGTCGCGTTGCCTTACCTTGACCACAAGTCACTGAGCACTGTGTTACAGTGGGAAAAGGAGACACAGTCACATTTTCAGCTTTGAAAACCAGAAAGACAGCTCTTGGTAATACTGAACAGCAGAAAACCCAAATAACGTCACTTATAAAAGGGCAAGTGTGACAGATTAATGAAACACGTTTCCAGCAATGAGGTCTCTTGCAAGAGACAGTGTGATGCTTACAGAGCTCCACTCCAAGGCTTTCCACTGCCCACATGGTGTCACGGTGCACATTTCCGTGGCTGATGGCTTTGGAAGGTGGAAACAAGCGGACTCGTCGGCCACGGAGCCCTGGTCATCGCGGCAGCTGACGTATCTCATCCGGGTTCCCTTCCCGCATGTTGCGGAGCACTAGGGAAGAGCAAAGAGCACTCCACTAGGAAGTTTCCTGACATACATTGCAAGGACTATGGAATGAAAAGTTGGCTATATGCACTTAAAAACAACACACTGTCTACTGTAAAATAATCATGAAAGTATTATGACGTGCTTACCGGTGTCCAGGATCCAAATCTCCACTGTGTCCTGTGAATGCCTGATATGGCCCTCTTTGCTTCGGGACTATTTGGATGGGGAGGACATACAGCTATTTCACAGTCCTGTACAGGAAATACATGGGGGAATAGTGGGAAATAAAGAATTTGCAGATGTGTTGGTTAAACTACCTCCTTTTCAATGTAATTATCAACAACATGCAACATCTTGAAGCTCTGTGATCTGCATGCTTTGTACTTCCTCCTTGTATCCTCTTGGTGAATCAGCAAAACTCGGTCTTAATATCCCGAGGCCTTCATGTACAGAACCCTCTGTGGACTTTTGACTTATTAGGAACTCTACAATAGGGATCCCCATAACCATGTGCCATCTCCACGCATTAAAACCAGATGTTTTTGAGGCAAAAGATGAAAGTTCATTAAGAGTTCTGGCATGAACACACATCTGCAAAGCAGCAACTTTATCTCCCTTCAAAGCTCCCATCCTTCAGCGCGAGACCTGCAGCCCACACAATAAAGGTTACGCTGCTGATTGCAGCCCTTTGATTCCCTACAACCCACCAGACCACCTATATCCATGTGCTGATCTCCACCACACACCAAGCAATGTGAAGTTTTGGGGACAGGCATGCCATTCTGCTCAGTCTTGGTATGGTGCCTCACAGGAGGGCTCCGGTCCTGTCTGGACCTCCCGGGAGGTCTGGCGACAGAAATGATGAACATCCATGACTTTACTCCACTGAGGAGTCCTTGCCAAAAAGGAAATTAATAGTAATTGTCCCTGCGAGGGGGAGAGCAGCTTCTGACAAATGGCAAACGCTATTTCCGCATTGCTGTGATTTCACTTACACTGGAGGCATGCATGCCAAATGATGAGTGATGACAGGTGGGTCTGTTACCCCTTGACTGTAGTGCAACTAGTCTCCATACATGGGGAAAACAGCCCTTTCCCAAATGTTGTGGCCTTAGTTAAACTCTATGAGTTCATGCAAGACTGAAGCTGGGCAGGGCATCAGCACTACAACTCTCCTAGATGACAGAGAGATGGTAGTGTTCTGTTTTATTCAGCTCCTTCAGACACCTTGGACATATCCCATGCTTGAAATGGGAATTTACATGTTCGCTTCCAAGTACACAGCATGAAAAGCCTCCTCAGCAAATTTACAAAGGGTGTGCAACATTTCTCAATTTATCTGGCCAGGGAGGATGTGTCTGGAATTGTACATGTCACAGACACTACATTGTCACATGCAGAGGACAAGAAATTATGGCCCTCACCATCATTTGTATCACACAGCAACAGTCCTGCAGTCACGTGAGCCCAGACTGCAGCCAGACATCCTCAACTCCAGGCAAGCCAAAGAAAGTGTCTGCTGTGTCAAGACCTGAACCTCTGAGGCCAGTAAGCACTGTCTTGACATTCTTGTCTCTGGTTGTTATCCCATATTCATCCACTGCAGCTTCTTTAGCTCGTGAGCTCTTAGAGACCAGCTCTAGTGCTGCATTTGAACATACCCTCACATCCCACTGTAGGACTAGAGCTCTGTAGATAGAAACCATAAGCAAAGGTAATTTATCTTCACCCCACAAAGTCCTGATGCCCTCATAAGTTGTCTGTTGCCTTTTTGGTGCTTCAGAGTGTAAGGTTAACCACATGGAGAGGGTCTGGATGGGAGCTCCCTGAACACAGCTTTCCCATCCCACTTCTATCAAAGCAGGGTGCTGTGTTGCACCTTTCCAAGAGCCACGGAGCAGCCCAAGGTACTGCTCTGCAGGGCTGGCATTCAGGGCAAGGCTTTGCTGCAGCAAGATGTCCCTGAAGCTGTAGCCTGAATGCCTCCATGCACACACTGGGGAAAGATGGAGACAAGACAGCAGGATTTACCTGGGTATCTGTTGGCCTGGTTGCAGCATTACACTCGTTATCATCCACCACTGACACATAGGTGCCCACAACACATTTCACTGCTCTCATCTGGTAGCCTTGGCCACAAGTCGCGGTGCACTGGGAGAAGACAGACGGAAGAAAAGAGCACTGGCTCTGAGTAGCTGCTTTGGTTAGAAAGTATTAATCAGCCCAGCTTGTGTTTCGGCACGTAGCAAGAGCAGCAAAAATAAAAGACAGCTTCCCTTCTGGTTTCTCTCCACTTCATGCATTTCAGCTTTAAATTAGGTCAAAGTTTTAACTCGCTGCACCCACCAGTGCGTCGCACGCTTCACTTGCTTCTTCAGGAATGAAGGTGAGAGCACTGAAATTATTTACTTTGCTGCACACATTAGAATCAGAGCCTGGTAGAACCTGCATGATATCTTTCTTTAAAACTGGTTGTTCAGCCCCATGGTAGCACATGCAGCTAATGAATAATTTTACTGATGGGAAATATGTCTGACTGGGACAACTGGTCTGGGTTTGTTGCTGTTTTTTTAAGTCAAGAGCTAACAGCTTTGTGAAAAAGCAGATGCCAGCACACTCTGGGAGAAATGAGTAACTTGTATTTTAACAGAAAAAAACCCCCTCACTAACCCAGAAACTGGAAAACATTAAAAGCAACAAAAGTTATTCAATGGGAGCAGCTTTTCTGTGAAAATTAGGCCATGTATTTATGCACCTAAATATGGATTTAGGAGCGTAACCTTGGAAACCCCTTTTTTTGAAAATCACGGCCAATTTAGTATGACAGAGATTAAATTTAGCACAAAGGGCAGGTACTGTTATTGCTGCCTATCCGCTGAACCCAAGCGAACAGAGGGCTGCTTTGGTGTGCAAATCAATTAACACAGTTATGCTGCTGAATTTGGATGAAAGGGTAGCGCCCAGCCCCAGCCACCCTCACCCAGGTCCCCCCGGCCAGGAGCCCCGTGGGGCTCTGCAGTACCTGGCCCCAGGGCCCCACTTGCCACGAGGCACACTCCTGCTGCTGGCATGTCTGCACCGACTCTGGCTTTGTCTCGGGGTCGCAAAACCTGTCGTTCAATCGATCTTCTCCAAACTGGCACCACGTCTGGCGGTGTTTGTGTCCTTTCCCACAGGTGACCAAGCACTGTGAGGAGAAAACACGAGCTCAGGTGGTGCTGGGGATGTGCTGCCAGCTCAGCACCTGCTCTGGCACTGGAAAATAAACCTGGAGACCCACTGCAACCACTGCTTAAAAAAAATGGTGCCGAAACACAGCTCTTTTAGCTAGCAACATGTACTGGAAGACAGGGGAGTTTCCTACCAAGAAGAAGATTGCTCTCAGGAGCTGGTCTAGAGCAGGAGCATGGAGAGCTCAGCCAGGCCGGGATCCTCCAGCATGGGCAAAGTGAGACCACAAAGGCTCTTGACTTCCAGCAGCTCTGAGACACAGGGCAAAGCACTGCCCTGCGGGGTTTCAGCTGTGCACAACAGGGTGCTTCTAAAAAACTTGTTCTTTCTGAGTATGCATGTTAAGGGTCTTGGCTTCTGCGGGCTGTGAGTGCCTCTTCCACTGCCCTGGTGTGGCTTGGACTGCCACCAGCTCGAATCAGAAGACATGTTTTGTAGAGAACAATCCCCATTCCCATTTAATTGCTTTCACTATGTCCTAAAAGAATATGATTCACAGAAACAAGAGAAATTTGGCCACAATGGAGATGAGCTCCCTTTGAAGACTGTTCTCCAGCACCCCCAGTCCTGCTGCAGGGACAAACCTATCAAGACAGTTTTGCTGCATTACAAAAGACACCAGCAGCAGTGGAAGAGGTAATAAACAGCAGAGAGAGGCAGAGCAAAACATCAGCAGGGTAAAATCCTGCCCTGCAGTGACAGCCAAAGCTGCGAGGGCTCTTGAGGACAATCTCAAGGGAAACTGAGGGCAGAAGGTATTTTTCTTCCCAAAAGTACAGCAGAACTGTGTCAAAACTGGGGAGAAATCACTGCAGGATTGGAAAGGATTTACCCTCTGTGGCTTTGCAGGGAGGAAAGTGGCCACTTGACCAGTGGCAACAAGGCCAATGACTTTGCTGCCTGTCTGAAGCCCCCTTGTGCACAGGCTTGAGGAAACCTTCTACAGGAGGCACAAACAATCATGACACACGAGCAGGGATGGGGGCACCTCCTTGCAGGCACCAGCCCCTCAGGGTGGAGGACCAGCAGGGTGAGCCCACCCTGGCGAGCAGCACCTACCTCGGACCAGTCACCAGTTTTCCACTGGGGACATGAGAAGTCGCTGCATCGCTGCACTGTCAGCTTCTCCTGCTGGCTGCACTTGCTGTCGTCCAGGACGTCATTGTAGGTGTTCACACACATGGCTCGCCGCCGCCGCGTGCCCCCGCCGCAGCTCTTGGAGCACTGCGAGGGACACACACCCAGTAAATATTTCCTGCCACTCTACAGCTATTGCTTCCTCCCACTTTGCAGTCACTGTGGAGTGACTGCAGGAAACCTCCGGAAGAACAATTTCTACTTTAAATAACAGGTTTTTACTTTATGTATTCCTTTAAAAAGCCAATCTCGCTAAGCTTAACAAAATGTTGTGGCAATGTATTTCACAATTTCAATTCAGGTTATAACCCCATTACTACTTTTACAAGTGTTGCCTTTCAGTTCTCCCAAATGGCTGCCGCTCGTTCTCATTTTGGGAGCGATTAACTCTCTCAGACTAGCCAGCCCCCCTTCACTGCGCCCTCTCTGGAAATTCCCAGCCTCACCAATCTCTTGGTCCCTGCATTCATGGGAGAATTTTTATTCATGCAAAAGCTGAGATGTGTAAAGGAAACAAATTTCAGAAGTCCACTGATGATGGCAATATGTCCTCCCCATCCCCCAGCAGTGGTGATGGCTTTGATGGCAGAAGACAGCTAGCAGAGCTTTATGTAATGAAGACAGATGCTTAAAGTACAGATTAATTGCAGTGGAAGGCAAGGAGTATCAGGCTAATTCAGACTAAAGTGTCCTTCAGAGTAAGCAATGAAAGCAGAACCACTGTGGCCATATTTTATACATATTCTATTTGCAACCTAAGCAGCCCAACATTCCTGGGTGCAAGAAGCAGCACTCACTGCGCCACGGAGCATCCCTTACCTCAGTCCAGGCCGAGTACCGCCACCCTCCCACGTTACAGTCTCCAGTGCACTTCTCCCTCGTGCTGGGCTTGGCCTGGCTGCTGCAGAAGCGGTCGTCCACCTTCTCGATCTTGCCCTCCAGGCGGCTGTACTTGGAGCAGTAGATCTCCAGGGTGCGGTAGCCCAGCCCGCACTGTGCCGTGCACTCGCTCTTCCTCGCGATGTGCCACCTGCGCCGAGGACAGCAAACATCAGCCCTGGGCTCTGCAGGTAACGTGCTCAAGGGTGTTTGACAAATAAGGAATGTATGCTCTTGAACAGGAAGTTCTGGCTCTGTGTCACACTGCTCAGTGCTTTGGGACTTAAAATTAACCCTGGCATTGCCCCTTGAAGGGAAGGAACTGTCAGCACGTCTCCCTTGAGCAAAACAAAGACAGCAAAGCCACACTGTGACCCTGTGGGACCAGCCAAGCTGGCAAGAGGAGTTCAGGGCCAAACAAAGAACATTGCTCTGAAAGCCTTCCACCCCACGTTCCTCTGCAGGAGTGCCACCTCAGCCTCCAAAAAGCTGGAAGATACAGCATCAGATGATGACCTGCACATACTTGAGAGGTGTTCCACATGGCAGGACACCCATAAAGCAGTTTCAACTCTCCAAAGGACAAGCAAATGACTTGCTCTACAAGACACTTGAGCACCAGAGGTATCAGCAGGTGTTCCCTCTCAACAGACAGATTTCCACCCTGCTACCTCCTCCGTGGGATGGACAACAAGGTGCTGATAGCCCTCAAGGACCCACGTGGGGATAACACCCCTGTGGGGATACACCCCTGCTTCACATCAGCTTTCCCTGCTTTCACATCTCTTTCCCAGCTTGGGAAAGAGATGCTGGACATGAGGCCTGATCCAGGGAGATGCTGGAGATCCTGAAGCCAACAGGAGCCCATTGCCCCTCACACCTCGCAAGAATGGTTCCTGGGGGAGGAGGCAGTGATGTCCCCTGGGGGTCCTGGAGACCCTTGGGCTACTGCCCATGCCCGTACAGGGAGCACAGAGCCCTGCTTCCAAGCTCAGAGAGAAAACTCCAGCACAGCCCAGAGAAGAATAAGATCAAGGGGATTTGGAGTCAATAGCTCCTGACTGGTGGGAGCCTCACATCCCTGCATGCTTTTCAGACTCCTGCCTTTGCCCTTCTCAAGTTTCCAACCTGTTGCAATGGCAACAGCTGTTACCGCGACAACCCGACCCTGCACAGCCCCTGCACAGCCCCGGTTTAACAGGGCTGGAGAAACCCCTCGGGAAAGTCGGCCATCTGAATTGCTTCACCAGCAGCCGCTTAATGCCACCATATTTAAGCCCCAGAAAGGAAAACAGATTGCTTTTTAAAGGAAAATGGGTTGTGATGATTTAGGCTGTGCTCCATCAATTCCAGCTTGCCAGGAATTGTCTGGGGACAGCCTCAAACACATTCTACATTTAAGCCCATTCTTTGCTTTAAATAAACAATGATAAATCCAAGTCATAGTTACATTTTCACTTTAAGTATATGCAGAATGGGGTGGAGCATTTCTGATCCAGGCACATGCAAATTTCAGGCCCTGTATTGCACAGGGAGACTTATCAATATTAGAGATTTTTTGTAATAGTTAGCCCTAATTGAATCCAACAAGAGAAATGTAAAAACATTGAAAAGTGCCTCTCAAAACACCACTGGTGGATGACAATCCCTCTTGGTTGACAGAGGCAACTACTAATCCTTTTCTTTTTCAAAATCTAATACAGGCTGGTGAGAAAGGTAATTATGGTGAGAAGCAAAAGGAAAGAGGACTAAATAATAAGTACACAATGTTATTTATATACACGGCTGAGCAGAGTGCACCTTAATTCACATTCTGTGTTACAAGGCTCAGTGGTGGGGTCAGGCTGGGGAATTCGATCGCATCGCTGGTCCGACACTGTGAGCTGATCCGACTCTCTCTTACACACAGGCTTCCTTTTACGCTCTCCTGCACAGAGAAAACCAGCACTTGGTTTGAGTCATGCAGCAAAGTGATCAATTCCGTTATTTTTCCTACACCCTTCATAGTAGCATTTAAGAGATGTTTAGGTGTGCTTTTCTACCTCTGTCAGGAACATGGAGAGGGGTCTAAGACTAAGTGGAGCAGAAGGAGTTTATTGCAGATGGGATGGACACAGGCAGAGAGATGCAGCATTCCTGCAAGGATGCGCTCTGAGTATTTAGCAGGGTGGGCACTGCCAGGTGCCAATGACTGGATGTCAGACCCAAAACCAGACACTGGTGCATTTTGCAGGCCTAGGAAATGCCACATGACCTCTTCTGTGCTTCAGCTTCCTCACCTGCACACCAGGTGAGGCTCACCTGTCTTGGAGGGGAGTGTAAGGTGCCCTGCTCTGAAACCCAGAAGCACCTTGTAGGATGTTACCTACTACTGCAGACCAGGGAAACAATCACACCCACAAAGTGAGAATCTCAAAGAAATCTGAGAGGGACATGACAGCACTGCTCAGACCCCAAACGAATCCATGACAAAACTACGCCTTCCCAAGCACCCACCTTGGCAGAGCTTACTGCAGGGCTGCCACGGGCCATGCTCATTCCAGTAAAACTGCTGAGGTTTGTCCTCAATGGGGATATTGAATGTGTAACGAACGTCAGGGTTGTACAAATTGCCCACTGATAAAACCTGAGAGGAAGAAAAATGAAGCAGAGTAAACCAACAGATATCACTGCCCACTATTTTCAGTCCAATAATGCTGGGCAGGCTTTTCCATTCACACAACATATACTTCACCTGAAGTGTTATTTCTTGCTCAATCCGATCTGTAGAATTAATCCTTTCAATAGTATTATCGGAGCCGCTGTATTCGATCACAGCATTCCCAACTTTGATTTCCCTTTTAAACATACTGACGACAAAGTCTCCATTTAATATAAAGTCTCCTTGACTGTTAGATAAGGCTGCATAGGTGCAAAAAACAAGAACTAAAGAGGCAGAATTAACTCATATGTACATAACAATGTGGGTCATGGGCTCCTAGTGCTACTTTCCCTTGGGGGTGGGAGGAAAAGCCCACTGGCACTCTCAAAGAAAAGGATGTAAAAAGAGCAGCAGAGCTCTTGCAGGCATTGTGCCTTCTCCTTTTTCCCCTGGAAAGCCTCCTAAAAATGCAGGCTGAATGCCTGAAGTTGTTGCTAAACAGTTCACCCATAATCCAGGGCAGAGATGTCCAAAAGGCACATTGGGCTGGCTGCTGCACAGAGCACACACACACTGTATCCCCTCATATATCACAGAAATAATCCTGCCCAAACCTTTCCATTAGCTGTGTGGATAGGGTGGATTCCCTGGTGTTTTCAGGTGTGCTCTTAGGGAAAATGTACACCCCCCTAATTACCTAAACATAATTTTCTAGTATATAATTACAGGGAGTTTGGTCAGTATCTCCCCCTTTCTCTCCCTCTCCTTCCTCCCCCCATACTTTTTATTATTCCAAATCTTAAGGTATGTGAGAGCACTGGAGGCTTAAAGCCTAAATGCTTTATAAAAGGAACAGTTTCCTGAAAACAGCAGTCTGCTGCACAACTTCACACTAATGCGATTATGTAGCTAATTTCCTAAGTTAGTTTCCCCACCATTTCACCCATCACAGCCACATTACTACAAAGCCCCTGTACTGAAAAATCTAAACTTAACACCAAAACACCAAAAGGAAGGCTTTTCCATCAAATGAGGAGATATAATGAAGCAAAACAGCGTTCAGTAGCAAACAGACATAGATGGAGAAAACTTCACGAAGCAGAGGCTACACTCAACCAAGTTGTACACTTTGGAGGCTTTAATGTTATTAAGCAGTAGTAAAACTCATTAAAGGATTCCTTTCCTTTTACTGTATCTCCTGTAACAGTAAGTACATCTTGGACTTGATGACAACATCAAATTCCTCCTAAATTGTTAAGCAACTACAAGGTTCACAGTAACTGAGGGCCCAAGATTTCACACTCAGTGAGCTGCAAAATAAGTGGACACATGCACACTTCTCATTTGCTACTAGTCAGGCCTAATGTGAAGAGATGCTTTCCCAGCAATATTAAAGCAACATTAAAGAAGGTTTGACTTCATTGCTTCCCAAGAAGGTTAAAGGCCCTCCAAGAAGAGCTGAGAAGTTTGGGGCTCCTTCTGGGGTGAAGCAGTTTGAATAGACACAAAATAGACAGGATTGTTTTTTCCAGGAAAAAGGAATAATAAAACTTGCCTCCCTCCCCCAAGACAGAAAACTCTGAGACCTCGGTAAGGTTTTTTGGGTGCTGATGTGCATTCATGCTGCACCACCTCATCTTTGTGCCTCAATGAAGGGTCCAGCCACATGGATGGCATTGCAGAGCAATAGCCAAAGCTGTCAGCATTGTCTCCCTTTAGTGCCTGGTAGTCTCTGGTACTTCTTTCTCAAGTGAGTCCCTTTACCTTTGATGGGCTAGAGGCCACCAGCTAACTCCCCTTTTTGACATACCCAGTTACAGGAATTTGGTGACATAAAACAAGATGATGTGCTCTGTTCAGAGATGTAAATACAGGACCCTGTACTACTGGAACACAGCTAGTGGTGCAAGGCACAGGATGTGGAAAGAGGAGGACCAGAGACTCTGAGAGACTCCAAACAGGACTTAATGGCAAAATCAGCCTTCAGCTGGCAGGTGTAACATCAGTTATGTTGTTCATTTGTATTATCTCTGCTATTGAACCCAAACAGAACTATCTGTGGGGTGAGCTAGTGATCATGGTGGAAAAGACCCTCATGGCCATGCTAATGGCATAGATGAGCATGCAGCAGAGGGGTCTAACTTAGCACCACAAAAGCATTTTCATCTGCCTCCGGATACACAGCCACAGGTAAGAGAAAACAGTGACTATGAAAGTCCAACAGCCAAAGGCCAACTTACTGTTAGGTTTAAATCAAACCAACATCTTTGGTGCTGGGTATTTCTTTACAGTTATGTGTCACTGTCAGGCAGGGACAAGAAGAGCCCTGTCTAAGTGAAATCAGAGTTATTACTTTCAGAAGAATAGAAAATAATTTCTTTGTATGTGTTTGTACAGACATCTTTGAGGGTATGGAACATTTACCCTCCAGCCAAAGCATGGTGACAGCAGAGATAAAGCTGCAGTGAGGAGACTCCAGCAGAGCTCAGAATCCTGTTTGATTCCCAGCTTTGTGCCTCAGCTCCCACCCAGGCTCAACAGTCCTTCACAGCCCTAGACACACCCTAAGGGAATATTTCTTGTAACTGGTGAACCTCCCAAACTTTGCATCTAGAATGGCATGAACAAAAAAAGGAAGAAGATAAGGCTGAATGTTTGGCAGACATAGATAAATTCTCACCAAGAAAACATCTTCCTTAAATGAATTCTTCAACCTCCCTAGCAGAGAGCTGCCAGTGGATATATCACCACAACCAGACAACCAAGCAGATTTCTGGACTGAAATAAGGAGTACAACTCACCCAGGTAGTTGTCATCCTCTGGTTTCCCTGAGTAACTGTGCTGACGCACATCAATATTAGTTGCACCAGCTGGGATGCGAACCACAATGTTATAACCTGGGAAAGATTTAACAGAAAGTCAGGGCTATTACACAGACATTTCATTTGCTTTCTACACGGGAAGGGAAATGAGCAAAATTACCTCACATTACACAAGCTGATACTTTTCATTTAGGGATAGCATAAATAGTTACAAAGTGGAATATACTATAGCTAGAAGGATTTTGTGTTTTACATCAGTGTTTTTGTAGATTAAGTGTCGTAATGGCTTTTATAGACCCACATTTTTCACTATAAAGTTTTTAGCAACAGATTCTTACCATAATGCACCGTGTTAAATGTGCCTGCAACAGTTTTGCATGAAGAATTATCCCCACCACAAACACCACATTTATCTCTTCTTGCTTTTGAATTCAGCACATGATCACATCCAGCTTGCTTTAAGAGAAAAATTGAAAAAAAAAATAGACTGAGCAAATACAGACTAGAACAGCATTGACAAACTTCCTAATTAAGGCACACAAAAGCTGTGTGTGCAAAAGGCTGCCGTGAGATAAACTGTTTTGCTTCCCCACATTTTTCCACTGATTTACAGTGTGGCCATCTCACAAGGTTTTATAACAAAAGGCTTCTTTACAAAGCAAGAATTAGAACGGCTGTTTGCACCAGGCAAAGCCTTTGCTAGAGAAAAATTCTTGCATCAATTGTTCCCATAGAGAAAAGTGAGAAAAATGATCATGAACAGAAATGTAAAAGGCTCTGGGGTCTGATCAGAAAGAACTGGGGCAAAGCACAGAAGGAAGCAACATTGAGATTTAGGCTGAGAACTCCACAGCCCACAGTAACTTAGGGCAGATGTGCAAACATCTTCCACTTGAGTGTGGCCCAAGAAGAGCTGGTGAATGGACTAGAGCAAGTCTAATGAGGAGTGGCTGGGGAGCTCAACCTGGAGAAAAGGAGGCTCAGGGGAGACTTTCTCACTCTCTACAACTACCTGAAAGGAAATTGTAGCCAGGTGGGGGTCAGGCCTTTTTCAGAAGTAACAAGCAACCAGATAAGAGAAAACAGCCCCATGTTCAACAGGGGACGTTTAGATTGGATATTAGGAAATAATTCTTCACCAAAAGGGTTGTCAAACATTGGAACAGGCTTCTCAGGGCAGTGGTGGGGGGTGATACTAAAAGACATGTGGATATCGCGCTCAGGGACATGGTTTAGTGGTGGGTTAATGGTTGGACTTGATCTCAGAGGTCTTTTCTAGCCCCACTTTTCCATGTGGGGCTCTTCTGCAAATCTGGAGGTTGGCACAAGTTTCAGACCAGTTGGGGCTCACAGACTCTGCAGATGCTGCTGGCAGCCCCCGAGTGAAGAGGACACACCAAAAACGACCTGAAGCAGGGCTGCCCTACAAAACTGCCATCCCCCTTTGGTGAAGAGGAGGGAAAATGATTACCCGGCAGAGGCCCTGCACGCAGATGTCGTTGGTGTCGGGGCCACAGGGTGTCCCGTCGATGACCCGGTCCCGCAGCTGGTAATAGGCCGTGTTCCCTGCCACCCGGCAGAACAGCTTGCACCGATCCTTCATCAGGACTGCAGGGACAGGGGAGGGAAACCAGAAGCATGTTCACTGCACGCCCTCACCCCGAGGCAGCAATGCAGGACCTGCATGTCCCCCCACCCCAGCCACTTACTGCCGCTGTATTTGGGAACCCAGCGCACATTCGTGGGCAGCCCATTGATGTTGAAGTGCTTCCCATCGAAGTCGGCACACTGCTCGTCTCGGAAATCCTTCTTCAGCTTCAAGCATGGCTCCGTGTTACAAGATTTAAACTTCATGCGACGACCCACACAGTATTTCCCACCGTTTTTGGGTCTGCAGAGACAACACCAGGCTGGAAATGAGGTGGAATTGCAATTCTGCAACCTGTTCAATACAGTCAGGATTTGCAAGAGCATTTTGTGCGCTCTGTCTTTGTGCATATCTTTAATTAATATCCCAGGCTGACAAGCAGGAAAGGTTATGCCAAAGTCTAACAAAAAAACCCCACATATGCAATGCTAACAGGGATGAAAAAGAGAATATTTGCTTTCTGATGGATGCCATGGTAGTGAGAGAAGCCAAAGAGGAAGAGCAACATCTGCCTCCCTACTGGAGGATTTATTTTCACACTGAGGGATCCCACTGAGGCCAATCTTTCCTTATAACCCCATCAATCCTATGGATTTTGTGGCTGAGAATTTGCATTTGATCTAGTGGGTTGCAAATAACTAAACATCACAGGAGAAAAGTCTTCCTTCCCTGCAGAGGCTGAAAGGTCAGGCAGCACTTAGTCCTTGTGGATTTCTAGCACCAAATGTTAGAAATGGTAACACTGAGCACTTTGAAACAACTTTATCTCCATGTATTCCAGAAAGAACCAAAGATGGCCAATAAATAATTTACCCCCATTTTATAGCAGTAAGACACTGGTATAAACTGGGGAGAGAGATCCCATCCAAGCCACATAAAAGCCAGTGGATAAGCCTAGGAGAAACTATAATTTTAAATTGCCTGAGTCCCAGATTCAGGGCTGTAGTCATAAAACTATTTTTCTCATATGTAGATGGAGCCTTTTCCACGGAACATCACTCTGGGGACTGAAAAAGCCTCTCCCATTCCATCTGTTGCCAGCAGTGGTGCAGGAATGAGCTGCACATCAAAATAACCACCAAATCTACTTCTATCCATCCCCCTGAACAAAGAGTGCCTGCACTAGCAAGAAGTGCAATCCGAAGAGTGACTTGCCAGGCTCCAGTATCCTGGCACCCACACCTCCTGCTTCCCAGGGCTGCTCTTCAGGATCAGCTCTGCCTTGCCTGGGACCCAGACGCCCATCAGTGCCCCAGGGATGCTGGCAAAATGCATCTTCCCTCTGAGCCTCATTGGGAAGAAACATGCACAAAGTTTGCATGCTTGGAGACCCTTCAAGAGGCAGATGAACAAGTGATAAATGGGAATCACTCCTGCCCTCAGAACAGAGATGCTCACCACGGGACCTCCATGCTGCATGCAGCCAGCACCTCTAACAAAAGGGACAGCACCCTCTGCACATGCACAATGGTCTCTCTACACACTGAGTCAATAAGCTCCTGCAGCCAAACACAACTTTTTTAGCATCCACCACTCAGGAAGCCCAGCAGTGCTTTTTCTCCCACAAATAACAATTCTCTACTCTTATGCTCGCAAACCCATTGTGACTCAAGTAGCAGAGTTCCTGTGAAACAAATGGGGAGACAGAAGCACAGAACAGTTTGCCCTTGCCAAAAGATTGCCTGCAAAGCAGGGAAAGGCAGGCAGACTCCCCGCCATCCCATCAGCACCACACTAGGGTTGCTCACAGGTTTGGCAGAAGGAGTTGCCTCCTTGAGCAGATGCAGGTGAGATGTTGAGCACCACCAGTTACACACAGGGCACTTTTCCTGCCAGCATCTTCCAGTCACTGAGATCTTCACTGCTGTGGTGCAGATCCATCTAGTCCAATCCTAAATGCCACAGGGCATGATTTGTCCTCAGGCACAGCCCTGAGCATTAGCTACTCACACCAGCTCTGCCTGTTCTGAAGGCAGTTCTCACATGCTGTATGGAAATAAAATGTGCATCACTTGCAAAGGTTTCAGTGCTTGCAATTAAGCAAATGCCAGTGATAAAAAGCCCAAGCAACCACACAGTGTCCAGCACAGATTCCTGATTACAGACTGATTTTACACCAGTTCTGAGTGGAGAAGAAAGTATAAACCTGGTTTTTACTGATTTAGTCTGCTGTCCACCTCATTATGACAAACAACTTGAAATAAGTTCCTTGATGACACTCGAGACAGCTCCAGAGATATCCCAGCACAGCAGCCCCTGCAGACACAGCCCAAACTCCTCCTTGTCTTGTAGGCACCATGGCAATTGCTGGGAGTTTCCCATGGACTATTCCCATGCACACACATGAGCTACCTCCAGACACAAAGGGACATCTCAGCCACCTCACTACAGAGAACGTGGGGAATCTTTCTTTATCATGGCAGCAGCAAACTCCAGACCTGGGCAAGTCTGAGTCATTCATGAGGGAGTTAACAGGACTCATTTCCAGCTCAAAAGCATTTGTGCCACTGCAGGATAGTTGCAGTAATTTTTGACAAAGCCTCTGAGTTATACAAACCTTTAAGAGGGCATTTCTTTTAAAAAAATTGCAATTACAACACTTTTATGGTAACCACATCACTTCCAATATAAATCAATTTAACTAAAATGAAACTCTTAAGTATTAAGGAGAACATGCAGGAACCCTTTTTTTTAAGGTATGTCTAATAAAATCCAAAGATCCCAAGCTACTATTTAGTTTTCTCTTCTCTAGACATGACCTCTGAGATTGAGATAACATTGACACATGGACACACCACAAACTGAAGGATGCTAAAGCTTGCCACCCTGTTGCAAACTGTCAGCAAATCTCCTTGCAGACAATGCTAGGGGCCGAAGCACACTCACACTTCTGACATTTAAAAACAGCTCCAGACCCCCCGACAGTTTCAGAGTGTTTTTAACCAGCACTGCTTTTCACAGAATCTGAGGGACAGAAAGATCTGACCCTGAAAAATAAGTCACCCTCATATAACATTGATTTTCAGTGTCATGAAGAAATACAGCATACTTCACTCTGTTTAATATTTTTATGGATAATCAACAATGTACCACAGAGACAGAAGGGAAAGCAGTACATGTATAGAAATCTCCTTGTTTTGCTTCCATTTCCCTTCTCTCTGAATCATCTATTTGATCAATTAACAGCCAGTGTGGACACACTTTCAATCCAGTATCTTTCCTCTTACAAGCTCCTGCACACACCCCAGACCCACTGCACTCCTCCCAGCAGCCCAGAAACTCTCAGGCCCAGGGAGTGATGGGGTCTCATTCTCATTCCTCCCCCAACAGGTCTCAAATACGTGATGCTTAGTCCATCACCCTGAGCATTTTCACCTGCAGACCTTGAGGACAGCACCCAACTCCCAGCAGTTCAGGAGCACCAGGTACAGACACCTTGCCAAGAAGCGATGTTTCAGACTCTTCCTGCATCCCTGCAAGTTACTCATCCATGTAGGTGTCAGAGCACTCTACAAAGAGGCAGGAGTTGCAGCCTTACTTTCTGTACCATGGCGGGAATGGATGTCATTTTCAATGCCAGATTTAACACAGTTTTTTACTGGATGCAAGATCCCACCCCTGATCCTCACGCACAGAAAAAACTTTAAAAAGGGAAACCATCTTTGAATATAAAAGATTTACTGAGAACTATTTCAGATGTTACTCGAGGTATCTGGGTTGGGTTTGCTGCCTTCTGTATGAGGGGAGAAACTGTCTATTTCTGAATAGACAGCTCAGAAATAGAACTTTCTTTGAGAAAGAGGAAAGGCAAGAGAGTACCCAGCAGAGGCTCAGCCATTTGCGTTGTCTCAGCAGCCCCATGATAACAGAGACACAGGTGGTGGGGGCTCACACTGTGATGTGAAATTATAGGCACAAACCAACAGTCAGTGTAAAGCTATGTGATGGTGCCAGGACAGATAACTCCTCACAGAGACCTCGTGAGGGGCTGGAGAAGAGAGGCCAGTGCCAGCACATGGCTCAGGAAAGGGGCCCTGGAAAATAACCACTATCAATCACAGGGATTTCTCAGGCCGCTTGGTGCCAAGAATGTTTAGGTGCTTTTGCAAATCCCAGCCACAGCAATACACCTCCTGAAGTGCCAGGATACAAAACACAAGCTATCAGGGAAGATGGAATTTAAAATCCCTTGGCTAGCCTTTAGGATAAAGGAGATTTTCTTTCACAAAAAGCTATCAGTCCAAACAGATGCCTCTGAGAAGACGGGAATGCATTTCACTGACAGCGTCCAAAGTTTTGGCAGCAGAGCCGGAGAGATGCTTTGTTTTTGTTTCTCCATGGCTACTGAAGACCATATGGAGTGTGCTGACTCAGCACAGCCAGATGAGAGCTCTTTGCATTTGCGTGTTTCTTAGAATCGTTTTAATTAATGTGCTCATGTCCTACTCTCTCAGCCTCAACTTCTGACACTTGCCCAGCTGTGCTAAGCAGCCTCTCTTGTCACTACACTACACACCCCAGGGTCACAGGTACAAGCTCTCCCTTCTCGCATTAGCAGTGATGAAACTGTCACTGGCCCATCCCTAATGGCAATTTCCCTGGCAATAAGCCACCCAACACCAATGATGAGAAAGAGGAATCTTTTAAGACCCCTCAGTGCAACCAGTCCCACAGACCCCTCTCCTCTCCATGTCTCAGTCCCAAATGAGACTCCAGAAAGCCTCGTGCCTGCCCCTTCTTCTGCAAGAAGGCAGTTAAACAAAAACCAGCACAATTTACAATTTACAATTTACGTAAACAGGCTGCTTTCATACCAGTTGCTCAAGCAATTGCTGTTGCACCAGCCACATATTTGTCTCCTTGAAGCCCACAGCAAAATTCCCTGCCATTTCCAAGGGTGCAGGATTTTGCATTCCAGGCTGACAGGAAACATTTTTGAGTGCCACTTTTTAATGGAGCACAGATTTCTGCTGAGGTTTGGCTAGTCCGCACCAGCTGAAACGTAACTGTATAAAGGATCAGCTGCAAAAGCAGCCAAAAGCTGCAAAACCAGACAAAGCAGGAATAAAACGGTAGAAAACTTTATTATAAAGGCCTGTAGGAACAGCTGCAAAAACAACTGAAGCAGGGGTAAAACGGTGAAAAAGGAAGGCTCCTTCTTTCTCCCTCCTTTCTGAATCAGAACTTTGGAGGAAGAAAAACACCTCCGGAAGTGGGACCCCAGTTGTGCCCCCACAGGAACACAGGAGGTAACAAACCATACAGGTATCAGGCTTTCCTTCCCTCACTGTTGAATAGAACCCTTTTTAGAGCACTCCATCCACAAACCAATGACCACATCCTGCCTCACCCTTGCCACCCAAAACCACCCATCCCCAGGGCACAGTCACCTGTCCCTGGGGCACCCAAGGGCTGGGGACAGCCAGAGTTGATTCCAGCCCATTTGGGCAACTTTCCCCCATCTCACCCTCTGGCACCTCCCCTCATGCACTCACTCAGGCCTGTTGCACTCCCGAATCGCTGTCTTTATGCCACCACCGCAGGTCCTCGAGCAGGTCCCGAAGGGGCTCCAGGTGCCCCAGGCTCCGTCTGTCACCGGTGCCTCTCGCTCCTTGGGCACACACATCCCAAACCTGCAGTGCTGCGTGCAAAGGAGAGACATGGCAAAGGTGGGCTTGTGTTGCTTTGCATTATGAATGACCAACAGTGACCAGCCTCACTTATTTCTCAGCCACACACAATGATTTCGCAATCCACTAAAACTGAACTTCTTTATATTTTGTCTGTCACTCCCATATTTTTCTTTCTCTGTACCCTGAAATGGCAAAGCGAAGGCAAGGTGCTGAGTCTGTAGACTGATTTATGGGATGAACACTGAGGGCAACAGCAACCACTGAATATTTCCTCTTTACTGGTGCTGAGCAGCACAGCAAAGCTCAAGGCACAGGCTTTTCAAAAAGCCGCTTTACCAGATTTCCTGGAGAGCTGCAGAAACTGTGCCCTGTCAGGGGCGGAGACAGGCAATGAGGAGAAACATCAGGGAAAAGTCAAACCTCTCCATAGCTATCCAAAGCAGGAAACTTCCAAATCCAAAAGGCGAATAAAATAGAAAAATGAATTCCTCAATCCAAAAAGGTTTTTTTTTTTCACTCAGACATAACACAGGACTTGCCAAGACCTGGTCTACACTTCTGTTTTCCAGCTATGACTCTTGTTTCCTTTTGTTTGGAAAATGGGATTAAGTTATCTTGGCAAGTCCCATCCCCATTTTCATGGTATAAATAGTGTCCTTTGGGGTATGTTTACACCAGCTCTGCAGCACATGGGACACTTTTTGCCCATAAAGACTGACTTGTTGCATTCCTCTGCTGATGAAGAAAGTTGATCTCAGATGCATTTGCCCATGAACACAATTTGCAGGACAGCAGAAGAACTCAAAATTTGAGTCCGACATGTGGTGTTTCCCCAGAAACAAACATGGTCTCTAGGCTGCAACATACCCTGGATTTGCGTTCATCTGAAGATCTGGTTACCCAGACAAAACTGACTAAAAATCATCTGCTACAGTAAAGGACAGAATCGAAACCAGCTGAAATGCCTGTTTCTTTGCTGCAGGACAAACCCTTATGATGCACAACTCCTCCTGGCATTTCGAGGTTGAAAACCTGAAGGTTGGGGTTCCTATACAGGTCCAAAGAGGTCTGACAGCTATCATTAAATAACAGAAATACATGACACCAATCCAACAGTGCTGTCCCAGTGGAGAATTTCTTGCAGCAATGTTGATGCTCACAGCTAAATATCTAACCAGAGTCATGCTTGGCACCACTGACCCAGGGAAGATGACTGAATAGCTAACTAGTGAACGAACACAGCTAACAGACCGTGACATGACCTATATGTCTCCCATCCCATGGTTGAGTATTAACCAGGAAATCATCTACATCCATTGATTTTATTAAAAATTTGGGGTTTGGAGCTGATGGTAAAGCAAAGTGGGGGAAAAGAGCAGCTGTTTCAAATAAATAGCAAGATTATGTTATGAAAACGCAACGAGGCTTCTTGGAACCACACTGTGAAAAGTCTGGCTGTGCAACCTTTGTGCCTTTCATATTTTAAAAATAATTTCTATGTTGAGATACAGCAGAAAAACTAAAAAGCCTGCCAGGGTCCTCTTTCCTACGAGCTTACAGCTCACAGAATGAAGAGAATAAAAGGGGGGTTGTCTGGAGCAAATTCAAAATATCCTAAACACACAGTGGAGCTGGAGAGCACTGGCAGGGATGGGAGACATTACGGCAGACTTTCCTTTCCTTTGTCTTGCCACTGGAGTTCCAGATAATTCCCCAAATCCAGCTCCCGTCCTTGGGCTGGCTGGCTGAATGGCTAGCAGCAGGCAGAAGGAGCTGTGCAGCTCCATGCATGCAAAACAGATACACTACCTGCTGCCACAGATGAATCATTACTATTCATCTACTCCTCTTACCATTCTTTAAACAGCCCTGAAAACCACAAGGGAGAGAGGCCCAAATTTACAACCGTCTTTATTTTCTTTCAGAGATTTATCTCCACCCGACAATGAGCTGGTGCTGTGGAACATGGTAAAACCACCACCCAGCAAAGCCAGACTCTGGGCAGGGCTTATGGCTTGATTTAAAAATATCAGATTTGGTGTCCTCACATGCTAAATATGCCTAAGTTAATACTCCCATGTTGTTTTAGTGCCCTTGATTTAAGAGTAAATTTAGAGCCCATTTAAATCCACATCCCAGTAGTTTTAGTAAGATCTTTTTTTAAGCTATTCAGGCTCCCTTATTTCCAAAGATATCTCCATAAAAAACGGTATGGTATTTTCTCCATCTGCCAACCCATACAGCACGGGCTTTAAACACGTAGACTTGAGGCATTAGTCAGCAAGGAGCAGTTTGATAGGGCTCCTAGCCACAGCTGAGTACCAAAATAGCAATTTATTCCAAGAAAAAGCTCTTAAGACTTGCACCTCAGCACTTTACAACCCCAAGTAAATACCAAGCAGGACAGAGTTTACGATGATCCAAACTTTGAATTACATGAACACACAGACACAAGAATTACTCTGCAAACTCCTTTTGTGAGAACACATTTAAATGCCTGAACATGAGTGGGCTGCATTAGCTTTTCTTAAGAGCCCATCTGCTCTCAGCTGAGAAGTTCAGGTCACACTTGTCTAATTTGTCTAAACTTGTCAAGTTGTCTAAATTTGTGGCCTGCAATGTTTTTGCTTCACACGGTCTTTATTAAGAGCCCTGCAGCTGGACACTGCATGACACGGGGTGGCTCTGAGGGGCTGCTGATCTGCTCAGCTGCTGCTCTTTGCACATCGCTCTGGTCACACCCAAGGGTAACTGCAGGTTTGGTGCAGCCCATATTTTTGGAATGTTAAGCAAATTTCAAAGTTATTCCTTATCTTCCAGCAGTGAGCAGATCCCAAGCTCACCAATAGGGAAGTTCAGAACACAAGGTCTGAAGTCACAAGGTCTCTGCAGATACCTACACTTAGCCTATGTCTCAAAATGAGGAATTTACACAAAAACATTAAATACACATTCCAACTACACATTCTCAACCATAAAAATAAACTTGTAACTGCACTTTTCCCTGAGAAAGGAAGGCAAATTGACATGTGATGCTCATTGTCCTGAAGGAAATCAGTCAAATGTCATCGAACAATCGAGTTTTCAGACGCATGCAACAAAAGATAAATAACCAAAGAGTTCCACAGCCTGTATGGAAAATTATATTTAAAATAGCATCCAAAATTTTCATTAAAATATATTTGAAAGACTATGATTTAAAACTTTGACTCTTTCTAAAGAAAACATTATTACTGTTGATCTTAAGAGCCAGAAAAGCAAAATTTTAAGCTATACCATGTAGAATGATATCACACTATTTTTACTAGACACAGATGGAGAATACTTCTGTTCAGACACAAATGATAAGAACCAGTTAGCATTTTTATTCAAAAGCTTCAGTATCTTAATAAAAGAAAAATCCTCTCAACTATTTTTCTGCAGATACGAACAACTAAAAATTAAACACTTATTCTAGAAACCACAATGCTAGCTGAAAATTAACATTGCACATGGAAATTGAAAGTTTCTATGAATTACTGCCAAAAATGTTCCATACAGAAAATGTCATCAATTCTATATTTTACCCTGAAGTTGTCAAGATGAAAAGCCAGCTGACAAGTTTATGTTACACAGAATTACTAATTGCTTACATCGCAGAGGCGATTTCTAACAAAAGCTTATGGAAGCTTTGCAGAAATTTTGCTCAAAAGTTCACTCAAGGGCATTAATTTAAAAAGATAAGCACTCCAGAAGGAATACGTGCTTTAAACAATGTTATGCCAAGCAGTCGACTTTAATCACGTTATGTGGGCTGGAGATGGCCCAGGCACCACCGGGCTTAAAACACATCGAGCTGCTTTGGGCTTCCATCACTGCAGTCAGAGCTATGTCCCACATAACTGGCCTTAGGGTAGGATGATTTTGACTGATATCCTCAGCCTGAACCCAAGGAAACAGTGCCACGAGGCACAAACCACCAGGTATTACAGACCTTTCCAGGCTCACATTCTGTGCCATCAGCCCAAGGTGTGTGTTGGGTTCGACATCCCTTGTGAGCACCATCGACGTTGATACACCAAAGTCGCCGACACTGCATCTGCTTAAGTGATTGGAGAGATCCAAACATTAAATATGTGCCACGGGCCTTACCAGATAGATGATCTTTTATGAAATTATCCCCCTAGGATTTATCATTAACTCACAAGCTTGACAGTAAGTTGATGGACTGTGAGTCTGCCATTCCTCCAACCCCAGGAGACCTTATTTTGCTCTGGCAAAACCAGGAAAAATAAGGTGTGAAATTTCACTTACCATATAGGGGCACACTTGGGATCCGGGTCCAAAAATTAACTCACATTGTTTGTTGACGTCATAAATCAGCCCTGGGAGCTGCTGAGGCAACGTGTAAGTTCTTGATGAAGGTTCATCAAGCAAACACTCCCCATAACCAGTGCTACAACACAAATCAGAATAATGTCGTTAAACAGGAGGCGATGAAATCAGAACCCACTTGTGTTTGCCTGAGTTAGCCTTAGGGCAGTTGCCACGTTTGCTATATTTAACAAGCACTACAAGAGCTACTGTAAACTCAAGCACAGGAGGGTGTGTTACCCATCCACAACAGCACAGTTAGCTACCCTGACAGAAGCATTTCTGAGTGTGCATTTAGTTGCTGAACAAGCAATGGTATTTTTATAAAGAACTCAGAAAGAAAAATCATTGATTAGCAGAACTGCCCAAGTGACTGAGCTCCCGGATTTGCCAGAACACCATCGTGGCTCTCATTCTGTTCCACATCACAACACATGGGGAGGCATCACAGCAAACTGGGCGAATCACTGGGCATCAAACCGACCCGTGGGCTCCTGGAATGGTGTTCCCACCATGGATTAGTGCCAGGGCTCTATCTTGACCTGTGGAGCAGAAAGGCAGATTCAATCTGCCTTCTAAAACACAGCTCCGTATCTCGGCCACAGGGCTTGGAAAAGTCATTCTTCAGGTTTGAGGAGAACACATATTCCTTAAAAGCAATATCCATGGGGAAGACTTATTCTTCCCCATCGAGAGCCCAGTCCTTGCCAGCTTATCATGAGGCTGAACTGGCAGGGACTGGATGCCAGGAGTGCATTCCTGCTCTATGTAAAGGATGCGTGCACACACAAACCCCTCTGATTTCCTCCAAACGCTGCACACTAGGAGTCCAAATTAACTGAAGAACTCCATGGGACACATGCACATGTGAAAACAGCCCAACACATGCATATGCAAGGCCTTACTCCAGAAATTCAGTGATGTATTTCCTACTGCATTTTGACCACATCCAGGGATTGGTGTAGAAGTTCAGTGTTGGTGCCATGACATGCTGTTGATTTTTACCTCCATCTTCCTTGCACTTGTGATTGTCATCATGTGGCATGTTAAATCTAAGAGAAAAAGAGCAGCAAAAAGCAGTCAGTTAAGAGGCAGCTATCAGGTATTTAGCATAGCAAAAGCAACGGTATGAACTAAATGCAAACAAACCCAAGAATTTTTCCAAAATATGCTGCTGACAGATATTACAGAATAGAAGCATTAATGCACACATATTCATAACAAAGTCGGAAGTGTTAACGAACAGGGTTCTGAGCACTCATCTGGAAAAAGCTGTGCAGTGCAGCACCCTGCTAAGCTCTCCACTCCGTGACTGCATATATTTAGCCAGAGAAGTCCTCCAGGGAGCCTGGAGCAAGATGCAAATCCAGCTGCAGCTTCCTTTTCAGCTGACGGTTGCCATCCTGCAGACAGGCTGGAGTCTGGCCCCACCTTCATAAAAATGGCAAATACTCTGGAACTGACCACAGATCCAAGAGCTGATCTGAGAGTTCTGAGGGAGATGAATGATTTGAGCCCTCTGACTACAGACCCTCATGCACACAGGCACAACCCTGTGATGGATGCAAAATATTTTCTAATGCATTTGAATACCCTGGGCCACACTGCTGCCTAAGTGGGGTTTGCACCAGGGATAGACTTGGCTCCTGTACTTTATGTGGCAGGTTTACAAAATGCCATCAAGCATTGGTATCAGCAGAAGCCAACGCGATGTTTGCAGCACATGACACCTTGAAGAATGTGGTAAATTCACTAATGGAGACAGAGCGGCTTAAAGCGCTGCACTGTTTGAAGTGGAGAAGGGGAAGTGACCTGGTGTGATCCTGTGTTCCAGGGCTGGGGAGTTTGTATTCCATTAAGACTACCTCCAACAAATCACCTTTTCACTCTGCTCTCTGAAAAAAAGAGCGCAGAGGCGTTTCCTGCTCGGGAGCACTTCTAACCCCCCCAGCAGCTCTGGGGCAGTATTAGCCAAGGAATTAGCCACAGGTTAGGTGTGGGGAACACCAAACCTTCAGGGACTTTCTGTCAGGAAGTTTCATTTAAACAAATACTACTGTGGCTAAAAATAGACTGTCTCAGCCAGCTCTCCATGAAGAAAAATGGAGTTTAGAACAACGAGAGATCTGTTCCCAAGTACTCATCCATCCCACACCTACAGACCTCCAGAGCAAAGCAGGCGTGTGGTGGTTTGGGGCTAACTCAGCTGCCTAAGGATTGTTGCCAGGGGTAAAGGACTATGTGATCTAAGATGATTTTTCTCATGACCGCTTAGTAGTGAGAAAAAGTCTCAGTAGCGAGAAAAAGGAAAAATCAGTTGAATGAAATTCCCGCTGGAGGAGGTGCATCTTGAACAGCAGCGTTTCTTCTGGGGACGTCCAGCAGCACAAGATTTTCCATAGTGAAACAGTTCAAGAGATGGGTCAGGACCACTTATACACCTCATCACCTCCCAGATGCCTTGGGTAAGCTCCTCTTTCACACACAGCTGCTGCACTGCCTTCACCAGCACCACACAGAGCTGTACAATGAGCTGTGGCAGGCAGAGGACCTGCTCTCAGAGGAGACTTCAGTCCTAAAAGGTAGCTGAGATGTGCCAGCATCCCTTGCCCTGGTCCTTCCCAAGGCACCCAGCACCTCCTGTCTCTGGCCAAAATCCTCACTAGTTCCAATAGCTTGGCCAAGACATCATTGCTTAGGTGCTGCTTGCAGTACTCTGTCATTCATCCTCCCCAAAACATGGCCCTGCTGGTTTTGCTGCCCTCAGGTAGGCTCCAGAGCACCCCAGTTTCATCTGCCTCAGTGGTGCATCTTCTGTCCAAGTATATTTATCTCCTCTCAAATAATTAGGCTCAGCAGTATACCAATTCCCAGCCTGGCTAGCAAGCCCTAGTTAGCATAAATCTTGGGCTATTTAAATGTAAATGTATTTACATAAAACATACACATGGCCAAGTTCATGTGCTATTGTGAAAGCAGTGCTCAGTCCGTTATCTTCACTAATAGAACAGCTCCTGTATGGGTCACACACTGTGCCCAGCTCTGCCAGACCTAGGAGAGAACAGAGAGGTTTATGATACGAAAAAGAAATGTCACTCACAGTTCAGCACAGGCAACTAATATTGGCACTACAAGAAAAGTTATTAAAAGACAAAGAAAAGGTTTTCCTTACCCAGAGTATCACATTTGTCGTGCGCTCTACAAATATCCTGTCTGAAAGCAGAACAGACCTGACACATTAATTTCCAGTGCAGCAGTGAGTTAAGGTACAAGCACAGAAACAACAACAGAAACAACTCTTGATCCTACAATGGACCTTCTCATGCTGGTTTCCTATATCATCTAGAGTCCAAACTAACTCTCTAGTCAGAGTTTTTCTTCTTATGCTGAAACCATGGGCAGACCTTAGACAGTCCTGAACCTCTCAAAGTTATCTCTTGTTATGGTAGACACATCCTCCCAATAGTGCTCACAGTTACACTGCTCCCACAACTGCAAATATCATTCCACCCACATCAAAACCTGAACATTTCCCATATATTACACACTCCCAGCCCCTGACACACAACTGGCTACAGTTTTCATGAGAATATTCACCACACCTGGTAACAAGCACAGCTGTATCATGCCGAAGGTGACTTCCCTCTGGGTGGTTCTGGGACTGCTGCCATTGGCAGAAGTTTTTTAATGTCGTCTGGGCATTGTAAGATATTGCAGGGCCATCCTGATAAGAAACACACAGAAAACAGGTATTTTAATTATTCATGACAATGCTCACTACAAATGCCATTGTCAAGCAGAAGGTGAAGAAAATAATTACCATTACCTGCTCATTATGTATCACGACCAATTTCACAATAACAATATTAATTAAGTTTCCAATGCTTGGGTCTTTGTAGATAGAAGCCACCTGTTTCAGAAAAGCAATACTTGGAATTATTGTTAACATTCAAGGAAACAAACAATTAAGACAGCACACACATTTTCCATTTTGTAACTCTTTTCCTCCTGGGCTGCTGTTCTGCCTCACTCAGTGCTCTGATGCTGCTTGGAGAGACCTCCTGGCAGAAGCACCATTTTAGACTGAAAAAAACCTGCTGGTATCACAGAAACCAAACATTTCCTTTTGCTTTAGCACACATTTCACCAAATTACAGGATCACTCTGCTCTGAGACACAGACACAAAGACCAATCAAGACTGTCAAAAGCAATTTATTCCTCCAAGTGCCTGGTTTTGACATGGACAGTTTCAGACCATTCACTGCATTTCTACCCTCAAACAGGATGAACATCCCCCCAGAGACACAAATACGCTGGATACTCCCTTCCAGTCACTCTGCACCTACAGAACTGCCTGTGTGGAGTCTGCCCTATTGCATCCTAGTACCTGCAGCTACTAAAGTGCTTGTCCTCAGCCTGGAAAGCCAACTCTAGAACTATGCTAAGGATCAAGGGGACCACAGGCTCCTTTTTCTTGCAACAGCAAGGGAAGTAAGGCAACTGCATAACCTACCAGCATCAGTCCCTTGGAAGGCACAGTGCCCAAAGTACCTTTTAAATTCAGCTGTTATTTCACATGGGCTTAAATAAAAGAAAGAGTACAGCATGTGGACTAAACAACCAGTGATATTGCTCATGGTGTCTGATGTTTAGAAAGCCGGAAGAGAGAGGTGTGAGAAGGATCAGGAAGTGGGATGGATCTGGGAAAGAAGCCTCCAGCCAGCATTTTCCAGCCAAGTTTTACAATTTTTTAACATAACCCCAGCATTATCTCCATGCCTAGGCAAGGCAAACTGATGGTTTTGCATATGAACACAGCAGAGAGGGGCTCTGTGAGCACTAGAAAACGATTTGAGGGTGAATCTACTTGCCCTGGATGAACACTCACTATGGACATCAGGGTTAAGACATAGTGCTGTAGGTTGGCTCCGTGGTAGGCGACCATCCTGCTGTCAGCCACCACCATGACCTCCACAAACCGAGGGTAGGACAGGAACCGCTTTGTTCGCTTGTGGCTCTTCTTTTCACCAATGATCCCAGTCTTGTTGCTGTCCCCAGAAAAAGAATTCACTTCCAGGCTGTGTTTCAACATCTCCATGTCAGATAACATGCTGCTCTCTGCCCACTGCCTTCTCCAGTGTTTCCGCTTGTTCTTTTTATGACTGTGGTCGTGATCTACGGTTAAAAAGCAGAAAAAACCCATGAGGTACATTCTGGAGTGAATAAAATTAATACCACATGTATGTTAAGTCAAAATACCTATTACCTCAACAAAGTTGTGTGGGCTTGCTCCCAACAAGCAGGAAACTGAAAGAGAAGCACTCTGTGGAAGCCCACCAAGTAATTCAATATCTAAGGCTTAATTTTTAAAGCCATCCTGGGGAAGCCAGTAGCACTGAGAGGTGGACATTCCCTGCAGCAAGGCCAGCTCTGGGCCCGTGCAGGAGTGATGGAGCCCTGCAATGGTAATTAGCCACTGCAGCGGCAGCGTGAGGATTCTGGGCACGTCCAAGGTGGCCAGGAAACCACAGGAAACAAAAGTCCAAATCCTGTATTTCTAACTCAGGCATGAAGGACGGCAGGATCTGGCCTTCATAGCAAAGCAATTATATATGATTTATTTCTGTCTCTAACAATAACACGGCTGGACTTCAGTTCTCCCCCTCCCTTTATTATTCTGTGCTACAGGAATGGTAAAGGTCATCTAATAGCACAGCTGCCACTGGCGAAAGAATAGAATTCAGGAAGTTTCACATATACTGCTTTTGATATTCAATTAGGCCAAACATAAAAGCAGCCTGAAAATATACTCCATGCCGATACAAAGACGACAAAGTGAAGAGGGAGAACAGGCAAATAAAACATATGGAACGTGTACAATTAAGATTTACCATCTGATTAGTATGTAATTATAGCATTATTTAAATGTAAGAGCAAAATCAGTCTTATTTGATGCCACTTAATTTTAATCAGTTCATCATAGGAAGTAGCTAATTGAATGTGATTCATCCACGAAAGACTGTTCACTTCTGCATTTAATATAAAGCCAGATCTGAACTACTCATCTACGACTCCAGGCTACAACCCTCATATTCTTTGTAGCTTTAGTTTAATTTCGTCATGGTGGTGAAAAATATCACATTTCCTTATCTGACCCATTGAGTAGGTTAGAGGAAGCATAATAATAGGGAACAAAGGAATATTCACTGCTCAAACAAGATTGAAATGATAGGAAACTTCTTAGTTATTTTTCCTGTGTAGTTTCCTTTCAGGAATATTTGTAATAATTTCCGAAAAAAGAAATACCTTCTATGGTATCGTGGCAGGCAAAGGGGATCAGCCAGCTTCTGCCTGTCTGAAAAATACTATCCTTTTGCCCTAGGTGTAAATAGGCCATAGAGTAGCTAAGAATTAAATCCTGTTTACTCTGCACTACCTAAGTCCTATAACTTCCCCTTTCTTGATATAGTCCAGACCACCTTAATACAGCAGAGAGTCCGCAGTTATTTGAGTAAGAATTCGAGAAAGCCAATGGCATTTGTGGTTATAATTGGATTGCCCTAGTTCCTCTGCTCTAATCAATGCCCTTGTGTTGGCAAGGTTGTGCTCTCATGCTGGCACCGCTTCGTGGGCAACTATGACATTATCCTGACTCATTCAGTGCCAATCAGCTTGGGAAGCCAACTATGCATACAAATAACTTAAAGGTGAGGAGAGGACCAGAATGAGGAGAGAGTGCTAACCCCAGCTCTTCGGCCAGCTCCTCTCCTCTCTGCACCCCCAGCCAGCCACTCAAATTTCCCTTTTACTAACTAACTTCCAAAAGGAGCAGGTGCTCCAGCAAAAATGTGTTAAGGATGGGGAGATCCTCAACAGAGCTTGAGCGAGGCTGAAGACAAGGCTGTGGAGTGAAGGCAGAGCTCTGCAGGGCCCCATGTGGGACCATGAGGCTCAAGTGCCTTCTCCTCCAGCCATCCAGGCAGAAGGAAGTTAGACAGCTTCTAAACTAAACAGCCTCTAAACTAAAGAGCGAATTGCAAAGGATTCTTTGAAGATACTTATCACACGGGAGGTGTATAAAAGAAATTAATTGATATTTGTTTGGCTTGCATTGAAATCCTGCAGCTGGTGTCACATGCTAAAAAGATCCCCACACAAACCTACCCAAAACCCAGAGTACCACATGAAATGCCATGTCTGGTTCTGAGAGCCCTGACCTGACCCATCGTGCAGGGGAATCAGAGCCCAACACAGCCAGGTACACCCAGCACAGAGGAAAATTGCTTTCCTTTTTGTTGCAGCGATCTGGCACAGCGTCACAGAATCACAGACTCATTTAGGTTGGAAAAGACCCTTAAGATCATCAAGTCCAATCATTAACCTAATGCTGCCAAGTGTTGGTACAGTATCAGTGTTCTTCCCCCATCCAGCATACAAATCAAGTCAGACACATCATCCCTTCAAAAACAACCTAATTTTTTCCAGGCACAAAGTGACTCCAACACTCACAGCACGCTATTTGGACAGGTCACATATTGGGTGTTTGCCAGCCTGGTTACTGGAAAACCAGGCACCAGTGATGGGGATGCACTGCATGGAAAGCCACTCCTGGACTTTAGCAGTGAACTGTTATCTTCACCCATCTTTCTTGCATGCAGATGGTGAGCACTCACCTGTAAAAAATTAAATGCTAATGGCTGTGCACTGCTCTCAACCCATTCGTAAAAACCCTGACCACGTTAATGGGAGCTGCACACAGGCACTGCCAGGACTCTGTGTGCCTGATGCTCTTGATATCCTGCTCCATTACAATGGCCTCAAGAGCGCTGCTCTCCTTGAATGGTGCAACGTGCTGTCCCTCCATAAGGCAGAAGGAAAAATCTCTCACATTAAACAAAAACCCTGCAATTTTGCAGTGCCAGCTTCCTACTGCCACACACAACACCAAAAAAGGGTGTGATACTTTTCTACCTTGTTTTCTTTTTTTTTTTAAATTGTGTTTACATAGTAACAGAAATCAGGAAGAAAAATGGTTTGCTTGGCAAGCCCTCCATCATTGAAATGACTTGAAACACATGTACTTATACATGGCAGTAATTGGATGGGTTTAAGAACCAAAACTTTTTTTTTCACTTTGTAGAAAACTCTCTAATACCATGCAAACTACAGTTCAATAATTCAGGTATCAGGTGAGCCCATGCACTGTTTCAACAGTCCATATTCATTAGAGATGTAGGTAAAGGCTGGAATAATGTCCATTTTACTGCGTACCTTACTAAGACAATCCGTACTCTTTTTCACTGTCTTTAGACAGACTGGAAGTGTATCTTAATTTTTCTTCTGTTTGGTTTCTTCTTTGTAATGTGCGACTTACAAAGGAAACCCAGTCCTGTGAAAGGGATATTTCTTCCTGATGGCATCTTCCCACTCATGCCATTTATTTTTGCTTGCGCAAGAAGCCTCAGCCCAGAACCCATTCAGCTGATTTATGGATGTTTCCTGCTGGTTAATGTACTTTGAATCTAACACAAGAGAGAGGGCAGGGGAGACTAAGGCCCTATGTGAGTACTTTACCTACATGAAAGGGTGACAGGGCAGACTCAGGATCTGCTTTTGAAATAGTAGCTATTGTTATACTAAAGGCAAAAACTTAAAGAAGGAATGATTGCTTATCCCAACAGTCCTAATCCTTTCCATTTCTATGTTAACTAGTCCTTGGAATAGAAGGCAATTTGCACAATTAAGTAAGACATGTAACAATTCAAGCAATTCCAGTTCAGCTCCAAGTTCACAAGAGCTGCACATAGCAGCAAAAAAAAAGGAGAGAGAGAGCAGGAGAAGAGGAAAAAAATCTTTCTTGAGCTAGCCACATTAACAACATCTCCCTGCTAGAAAAGAAGTGCGATCCTTTCAAACTAACTTACGATAATAACTTTCCTGAATGTGTGACCTAGGATTTTTAACAAAGTTTGCTGCTCAGCAGTTGGCCCACAACACTTCTAGCTCTGCTCTGACTCAGCTGCACAGATAATAAAATTATCATTTGGAAGTTAATTATTCATTGCACACCTCCATAAAAAAGATGAAAATTCACCTGAGCTCCCCTCAGGCAGTCAGTCAGTGTGTGACCCATCTCACTTGACTCCACAGGAGCAAACCCTGGCCAAAAGCTCCAGTACAAGCTCCAGCTCCAGCTGCCTGGCTGGATTTGCTGCCTGTAGCTGGTACAACAGTGACTGCCATCACTTGGGAAACAGAGGGGAGAGGCAAAATGAATTTTCCTTCATGCAGAGATCAGACTGGCTGAAATCAAACCACATTTTTAGGTTCTTCTTGCCAAGCAATGGAATGGAAACTGGCTCTTCTTTAGGACACAAACAGGTCCTAAGCTGTATCCAAAGGATTTTTCTAGCCCTGGCTCTGTCTTAATTCCATATTGAGATGTTTTCTATCTCTATCTACATTTCTATATATCTACAGATGTATCTCAGAGGGATTTGCATGAGGCAATTTGCATGACCTTGCCTTTCTCCTTACCACTTAAACCAGAATGCTGAGAACTATGGACTTGAAGTGAGCACCAATCAATTTCCCTTAGTAATAAAACATTCTCTGGTTTATAGCATGCATACACCAAAGACCACACATACTCTAGATGTTTCCTTTCCTGGTGATTAATATCAGAATGCATTCCAACCTAAAAGATTATTTTTCCGCCTAAGGTAAAAAGTTGTACATGAAAGCTATCAATTTTGCACAGTAGACAGAAAGTAGATTAATGAACGAAACAATAAATTGCTTCTTTAAGAAAGGAGATACTAACACACGAGCTGAGCATGTGGCAGAAAATGATTCAAGATCATCTTACAGAACTCCCACTCTTGCTCTTCAGGCAACTTCCCATGTGCAACAGTCACAAGTACACCAACCTGTGCTTCACACTTGTGTCTAGGGACACCTATGAGGTACCATGCCAACAAGAACAGAACTGAGACCACCACAACTTCGTACTCACACTTAGTAAAACATAAGACAAAATATCCCATTAGAAAAAAAAAGAAATTGTCCATCGATTGGCCACAGAGATGTTGATAATGACATTAAGGGCATTTGGGAAAAGAAGTCACAAAATAGTCAGCCTGTTTACTTCCAGTAGTATATGCCACAGGTAACAGACAGAAAGCAACAAATTGATCCACCTCCTGCTTCTCCCACCTGTCCTCCTTCAGTGGATGTCCACACAGATGAGGTAAAAGTAGATACAAAATTACAAGTACATCCATTGTGATTCCAGGAGAATAATTTAACTCTGTTCACTTAATTCAACAGTAATCTATTTACTCACAATCTTAAGTCTTACACCTTTAGGGTGTCATATAGATGCTTGATACATTTTCAATACTAAGAATAACAACAAAATGCATGCACCTTGCTTTTAACTCACACTGAAGAATTTTAAACCACAACTAGTTATGGGATTGGTATCATTAACTGTGATTGATTTTTTTAATCTGAAGTCAGTCTATTGCCCTACTTCACTTGCCAACATCACAAGGTACTTCGAACATTACCGACTGAGCCCTTCCCCAACTCAGCATGGGAAAAGCTTGTGCTTGACCTCCCAGGCCCATCTGACCAAATACCAGTTGGCTCTTACTGTGCTGTTACCTCAATAGGGAGCCAGAAATAGAATTAATTACATTAACATATGGGACTTGTGATGTAACTCTCTTCTTCGCTGATTTCGGGAGGGAAGGAAACCTGGAATAATTACTATCTGACTAGAAATTACAATCCACTTCTTTAAGATAAGAAAGTTTTCTGATGGAAGGAACGATGTCAGTGTTTTACCCTGAGGCCAAAAGCAAAGCTGACAGCTTAAACAGACTCTTGAAACAGCTCAAGGATTGCTCAGCCTGGAAGTAAAGGCTTAAGAAAACTACCCTGCAGATCTCCTGCAACCCTGGGGTTACGTGACACTCAGCTGTACAGAATTTGCCTGAAGACCTGCCTGGAAACCAGACACCTAGAATGCAAAATTCTGCTGGATGAAGGAGTTGAAAACAAAAAAAGGGACACAGCTGGAAGCAAGACAGAGTCCAAAAGAAACAGCAAAAATACAAAAGGGCTCTGGACCAACAGTCCAAGTGCAAAGACTCTGGGACTTCACCACAGTGAAATCACACAAGAGTACAAACGCCGAGTCCTGTGGAAAAGGAATTCAAAGTTTCTGCCTCAAGACCGCTATAAAGTAAGAATATAACACATCCAAAGGGTCTGTAGAAGGAGTAGGAAATTTTCCACCACTGGCCCCATTCCACTCCATTGCCAATTGTAACACCACAAACACACCTTGACCCACAGCTTAAGCAGGAGCAAAAGCTCATCCCCTCCCTGCACCAATGGAAGACACTACAAAGCCAGGCTTTAGCCACAGAACCAGATCCCCAACACATCCTTACCCAGGTCTCCTCCCTGGTCATGGCACTGATAACACACTAACAAACATCCTGGCAACCTCAACCTGACCACCCCTTCCAAGCACGTGGGAACATGGTGACAGGACCATCTCCTGCTTGTGCCATGGGTTCACCAGAAACTTCCCCTGCAGCTGGGCGGCATTAGGAGAGCAGACTGGTGCTAATTATCATGAAGAAACAAGATCACAATCATCAAGCTGGCAGCACCAGGCATCTGCTTGCTCAAGACACAGGGCAGCACTCCTCTGCTCTGGTGGCTCCCCAGTGTCACAATCAGTGGGAAAGGTGGTTACAGTCACTATGAAAGGATAATCTATTACAAATTACTCATTAATGCAACTGAAAAATCAGTGACATATTACTGGGTATGCTTGTGTCATGCTAGCTCAGTGGCAAGACTGGGTTCTCCTGTGCTATTCATAGGACCCTTGTCAGCACAGCTTATACCCAGAGCTTCTCTCCTCCTCACCTGGACCTGTCCATGGGGCTTCCCTTTGTAGAGCTGCTGTGCCTGGCCACATATGTGCTCTCCAGTAGTCAAACCGCTGTAACACCCAACAAAACACCAGCTACAAATCTGAGACCCTTCTGCATCTGTTTCTGGCAGGTACTGGGACATGCTAAGCCTGTGGGTTGTGTCCCACAGCCATCTGTGCTGATAATAGCTGGTGGATTTTGGAAAGCAGCCTCAGCAGGTGAGTCACTGGGCTTTCCCACCTCTGGCAGCAGCGGGTGGGGGCACAGCCAGCATGGTGCAGGTAAGACCTGCTCTGTCCTGCACTCATCTGAGCCTGCTTCCAAAATCTCACCACCTCAGCACGAATTGCTGGAAGGCCTCTTTGCTGGCTACAGCCCCTTGGCTCCCCTCCAGGAACAGCTCTAATCGTCTTCCTACTAGTTTGGCACCATCAGAGTGTTATTGCTGCTTCTGCATGAGGAGTTTTGCCCGTGGTGGATATTCCTGCTTTAAATGCTCTCATTAAGGAGCGAGGACTTTGTTCAAGATCCTCATATGCAGCCCCAGAGCCCAGGTCCAACGCCAGCTTTGAGATGGGCACAGCTGACCAGCAGCAAGTCATGGGGGCAGCTCACACTCACTAGCCCCAGGTGGGTCTTGAATATAAAAGAATTATGAGAAATGAGGCAAGAACAGATAGGTATTTAACTAATGAAGCTAGGATGGAAATGGAAAGCACAGATCAGCCAAATGGAGGCAGAGGATACAAAGAAGGAGGTGCCCCAAAAAGTTTAGTCAGGAATTCTTTATCAGGGTCACAGTACAAGCTGCACAGAATTTGCAAAGTTTGGAGAAAGAGCTGGGCAGGCAGCAGAAGTGGGGTGACAAAAAGACACAATTCTTGCAATTTTATTCACAGACACAGGAGAACTGTGGCTCAGTGCCACCAGGCAGGTGGAGGCCACATCTGTCTCAGAACAAGGGGTGGCCAACAGGCAGAATGATTGGGAAGATTCAGTAAAGACTAAAGCTGTCACAGACCCCAAAAAAATTAGAAGAGAAGAGCTCCAGAGAAGTAAACAACCAAAATATATATACAAATACATATATACATACATCAGTGACAAAAAACATAGGAAATATGAAAGAAAGGAGAAGCAGCAGAAATGGATGTAAGACCCAGAGCAAGAGGTGGCCTGAAGTGGTTTATTTAAGTGATGACCAAAGGCAGTGTCCTATCAGAATCTGGAGTGGAACATGTCACTGCAAGACCAAACCTTGAGGGTTTCACATGGAAAGGGCTCACTGGTCTGCCCCTGGCAGAAGGTCCCACTGGATGGGGCCTCGGGGAGATGCTGCTGGCCTCCTGAAGGCGGCTGGAACGGGGACGCAGGATGCAGCTCCGCGCCTTTTATCATTGGAATCAGATTGTTCCTCCGTCGGGCGCAGGAAAGCTCCGCTCTCCAGCCGTGCAATGAGCCACTTCCTTTTTTTTCTTTTTTTAGGATCACGATTTCTTTTCTCTTCCTCCTCCACCTCAAAAAAGCGGATATTTAATAACTGGGATCGGAAGAGCTTGCTATCCTGAAGCGATGGGTGGTAACGGTGCTGCACCTATAGTGACATCACGCTGTCAGCCTGGCCAAGTCCTCATCCCGTCAGGGCTATTCAGTAAAACACAACTAATTATTCTGCCAGATTCCCGGCCAGATGACAAACTGATTCACAGCACTAAAAGAAAAGAAGGCAAGGAAAATGCACCATTTCCTATGACTGAAACTACATTAACCTGTTACCCCAAGGAAAACTCTGTCCAAAATTTTTATTGCAGTGGCTGAGCTGTATGCCAGATGGCTGAAATGCATTGCCAGAGACCCCAGTGCAGTGCTATGAAAGTTCATCTGCAGAGCACAGCTTCCATTTGATATCCGTCAGCGTTCAGAGGAAAAAGATCTTTTTCCAGAACACCTGCAGTGTATCTTTTACATCAGAGGACCTAAAACTGTTATCAGAAACTGCTAATTAAAACTTAACAAAAGCAAATACCTGGTTTTCTAAGCTGACCTGGGGATCCTGAAAACTAAAATTAAGACCAGGGAGACTGTTACAAATGAGAGCTTTTACTCAATCTGTTAGCCAATTCACAAGGGAAACTTTCCTGAATACCTCAAGAAGTCTAGAATTACATCATCATCATCATGGCAAGGGTAACACCAGTATGCTGCTTATTAATAATTTCCAGGAAGATGACTATCAGAAAGTCATTCTTAATAGCACCACTGCCTGGCAACACAGGGTCCCTTGCTCACTGCAGGGTGGGTACCTTAGATTTCCCTCACATGAATTTTCTCTTCGAGTAAATTTCCACCCTGCCAGAAGCCTGCAATGCAAACACACTGTTTCACACGTTCTTCTGACAAAAGACTGGATTCATACAACACCCTACAGCTATGACTAACTCCCAAACTCTCATGAAACCATTCCTCTCTGGCAGGAGTGAGAGATACACCTTGTCCAAAACAGTGAGTGCTGCTAGATTTTGCATGCTCACCTCTGCTGCAAAGACATGTGAGATACCCTCTCTCACTAGACATAACCTCAGGGAGGATGCCAAGGTTCAGCATTGCCCACACTGCTCTGAACTTGCTCCTTAAATGTAATAACCAAGGCTTGCTCACCATACACTTATGACCATAGCATCATTCCCTTTCAAAAGACTGGACAATGACATAAAGAAGAGATGGTGGGAAAGAGGACAGGAGGGCAAATAAAGACCGTCATGCCTATCTGGAATGCTTTAAGCCTGTGTTCAAGAGGTGAGAACTCTTGTCTCCACTAAATGAAACAATTGAGAGGAGCAAGAAGACACAGACAAGAGAGAAGCAAAGCATTTTGGAACAGACAAGGAAGAGATATACACCACACTGGTAAAATCATAGATGGAGTCTTATTCTTTTAAATTACAATACAGAAGAAAAATACCCTAAACGTGAACTATGATACAGTGGGGTGAAATACAGCAGTCTGTTACAGCAGCACAGAGTCAGGTCCACAAGCAAAATTCAGAGCCCTCCCAGCTACCTTTGATTCAATGAGTCCTGTGATCTGCTGCTCCGTTCCTCCAAGGGCTACTGATGCAATGTGCCAGATTCCGTGTTTCTTTCCAACTGTTCTGAGTCTCCTGCATCTGATCTCAAAGAAGGGAGCAGAAACAGCTGGAAGAGAGAAACCAGAATGGCATATTCCAGCAGCAACCCTTGGAAGAACAAACAACGACAGCCTTGTGAGAGGTACCACTGTACCCCCGGCACATATGTTTGCATGTGGACTTGGAACCACGTGTCTTCTAGAAAAAACACGTGTTGCCCTGGCTGGTCACAGAGCATCAGAACATCTTTGAACTTAGCATGATCAGTACAAGCTGAACAGATTGACAGCTCAACAGCACGGCCACGACCCACAGTCATGGGTGCCAAACAAGTCACACGTGACAATTACAATCTAATTTGGGCACCACACTTCTCCTCCAGTGGTACCTTTACACCCTGAGCAACTCCACCTACTTTGCAGCATATGAACAGCTTAGAGCCCACAAGAGAACCCAGTCGAGGTCTACTCTGTTTAGGCTTTAAAGCTCCTGTAGATCTAACTGCAGGCCAAAGGAGGAGGGCAAAACAGCAGGTGAAAGAGGAGATCGAAAGAATAAGCTTCTTGAGAGAAAATTTAGGTACTCGCTGCCAATGGAGAGGATTAGTTGTGAAGGAAGTCAAGGCAGCAGAGAGCAGCAGGAGGCCACTGCAGATAATAGGGACAGTAGGAGCAAGGCTATTGCTCATCAAGGCACATTAAGGGGAGATAAAAAGGCTTGTGCTCTTTCATATGTGCAAGGACTAGAAAGAGAGAGCAAGGAGGTCAGGGAGATGGTGCTGGTGGAGGAAGGGCCATGAGAAAAAAAAAAAAAGCCTTTGAAAATGAACCATAGAAAAGTGATTAATAAGGGAAGAACTGTCAGGGTTGGTGTTAGGACCTCCTCATTTCCACTAGAAAGAAGTGAGACATTGCAACTCACAGCCAGATTTGTGGTGAGAAGACCAGGAGCACAGCAAGACCAAGACAGAAGGATGTCATTTAAAGGACAGAGTATCAGACAGAGAGGATACCAGATTAGGATGGTTGGCAATTACGTGTAGGAGAGAACAGAAAACAAGTTTATAGGCTCATAGGATACTTAAGGCAGGACAGACCAAAAGATTTCTTGCCAGCTTTACAGCAACAATGAAAGGGAAACTGCAACATTTTTTCTGACCGCAACTTCCGTATAATCAATTCCTAGAAAGCACAGGCACACTACATCGCTCCAGGACAGCACCAAGCCCCGTCCTAGCACTCAAAGCACCATTTCTAGAGGGGTCCCTCAACTCCACATCCCTTCTGTCCCACACAAACCAACTGAGTTTTAACTGCAAATAGCACCTGTAAGTATTGAGCCATAAAAGGCAGTGACAAAACAAGTACCTGGAGTATTGCAGGTCTGCCTGTCCCCTGAAGAGTTGGTTGGAGGTGTCCGGTGTCGGTAGACAAGATGTGGTTTACTGTGCTCTTCTTCATACTCCTGTTCCTCAAGTGATAGTAGTGGCTCTACAAAATAGTCCCCATCATCAGACTTGAATGTGCCTAGCTGAGAGAGACCAGAAAGAGGAACAGGAGGTCAGCTTTGGGGGGTAACAAACCACCGAGCAGCACTACCCCACAAAATGAGCAGTTAACAAGGGAGGTGTGCCCAGATCTATGTGACCCCTGAGAAGGCACTGGCTGGAGCTCCAGCTTTGGTCACACTGCTTGCACCCACCATGGGCTACACTGCTCGCTGCAGCCATCCCACTGGAGCTTACAGAGGGCTAATTACTAACCCACAGGCAGGGAGCATGAGAAGGGCATGTCTGCCAGACCCTATCCCTACACCAGTGATGTTTACCAAGCCAGCCCTACCCAAAGGGTGATGGTGCTGCTGCGCTGGAGGCCCCAGTGCAACCCCATCATGTGCTGGTTTCATACAGCACCTCTCCCTGAGACAGCCTTTAAACCCACGTGTAAGGGCCAGAGGGAGGTGTCCAGCCAGTGAAATTCCTGCTTAGGAAAAAACATCAACACTCCTAGTTGCATACAACTATGAATGCAGATATTTGGTGGATAAATAAAAAATACCCAAGACAAAGCATTCTGCATCCATCCCATGCTGAGATCCATGGCCAGTACCTGGGAGGTCCCTGGGAAATACCTTCCCTGTGGAGGGAAGCCACACACACGTGCCCAAGCCTAGGTGAACACATGCCCCCGGAGAACTCCTGGACCGAATGAAGCCAGCAGAAACCTACGGGGAGCCCCTGGGATTGTCACCCCGTGGGGCTGAAAGATACCAGGGCACACAGAAGTCAGCCCTTTTAGGAGTTTCTGCTCATCCCGGTGCCAACATCCCCGCACCGAAGGGCACCCGGCTGGGGTACCAGGGACCGGGACATGGCCCTGCCCCGGGGTGCTGGGTGGCTCCGGGGCCAGCGCTGGTGGGAGCCCGCAGACAGCATGCTGGGGACAGGCGGGGTCCGTGCCCGAGTCTGGCCCGCGGATCGCCCCCCGGGGTGTCGGTGGGTGGCATCTTTTCCCCCAAAACCCGCGGAGCAGGAGCGACACACCCCACAACCCGACGGACTACGAGCGGCATGGTAGCAGCCCCCGCCGGGGCGGGCGGGAGCCGCCGCAGCTCCATCCGGGAGCGGCAGGAGCCGCGCGAGGCAGGCCGGGATCTGCCCATATCCGGGCGGCTCCGCGGCGGGGACACCGACAAAATGGCGGCGCCGAACTGAGCGGCCCCAGGCGGCGGCGGGCGCTGGCGGAGGGACCGAGCGGGCGCTGCCGGCATCGCCGAGGGGCNGGCGCGGGTCTCACCATCCCGGAGCAGAGGCTGATCACGGCGGTGAGCCGAGGTCGGGCATTGACGTGCCCCCGGTAGAAGCAGTGCTTCACGTCGGCGTCGGCCGCCTCGGCGTAGAGGCGCCGCTGGTCCGCGGCGGGCTCTCCCAGGAGGCTGACGGTGAAGAGCGGGGCGATGAAGGCCGAGCTGGCCGTCAGGTTGAAGAGGAACTGCTGCCCGAAGGCGGACAGCCTGTAGTGCGCCTTGGGGGAGGCGGCGGCGGCCGCCGTCCAGGCGTCGGGGGCAGCGCTGGTGCTCCGCCGGCGCCGCCTGAAGTGGACATCGGTGGGGAAGGGCTCACCGAACTCATTCACCCGGGTAGGAGTCACGATCTCGTACTCGCTGAGCTTCTCCAGCAGCTGGGCTGCGAGGGGACAGACGCACATGCCGCTGAGTGAGGTGGCCGAGCCCCGCAGCACCCCCCGCGCCCCTCCCCGAGCACCCCCTTACCTTGCCTGGGGTGCAGCTTCTGCCTCCTCGCTCCCGTCCTCAAGCCGTCGATGAAGAGCGTGGTGAGTGC